>ML682132.1:133364-245485 GCA_007922195.1 Podocnemis expansa
CTTTTTCCATTATCATCTCAATGGAGCTGATTCCTCACAATGGCAAGCTGAGCCATAATGTGGCGTTTTGCCGCCCGGGCGTGTTCCAATTGGAACGCACCCCATCCCATTAGCAGCTCTCAGAGCTGGTGCCACAAAGCTGCCCCTTTAATAGTACGACTCTATTGAGCTGCTTTGGGCTGCCTGGGGCTCTGCCCCGTTGGCCCCGCCATAGTTACAGCCCCGATGGCAAGAGCTTTACCAGGACAGGTCATGCGTACTTTTATTATGGGACAAATGAACCTGCAAACAACAGCTGGATCAAATTTGAAAGCAATTCCTTTGTCATTTGAACAAGAGTTTGAACAAGTGTCCAAGCTATTCCAGTTGACCAATTTTCTCTCAGTTTTGGTTTACTAAAAGTACTGAGAAGATACCATCTTGAGTACTCACCCCAACAGCACTTCCAACTAGTTCCAAGATGTCTTGCAAGAAATAATTGGGAATTACATTATATTGTTCTTTTCCATTATAATTTCAGTGTGACTAATTTCTCACAATGACAATAAGCCAAGTCATGGCCAGGTCATAGGCCAGACAGTAGGCCAGCTTGTACCCCAGGCTAGGCCATGACTATATTTTATGGGACAAACAAAACAGCAAACAACATCTGGATTAACTCTTGCGTACCCCAATGGGATTTGAAAGCACATTCCTTTATGTTTTGCACCAGAGTTTGAACATGTGTCCAGACTATTGCAGCTCACGATTTGTGTCTGGCTTGCTAAGGAGTATTATTATAATATAAAGCAGCCTGACAAAAAGTAGATCCTGAGGACTCACCCCAACCAAACCCACGACTGGCTCTGCGACATTCTGCAAGGAAATAATTGAGAGTTACTTTCTCTTTCTCTTTTTCCATTATCATTTTGAAGCAGGTGATTCCTCTCAATAATTCCTCTCAATAATTTTACCAGGCCAAGTCACATCTACCTTTATAATAGGAGAAATGAATTTGGAAACAACATCTGGATGAACTCTTATATGCTCCAGTGGGATTTGGAAGCACATTCCTTTGTGCTTTCTGTCAGATTTTGAACACCTGTCCAGGCTATTCCAGCTATTGGTCTCTGGATGTTGGCTTACTAATAAGGACTGAGTAAATAAACAACAGCCTGACAGTAGAATATACTTCTTGAGAACTCACCTCAGCCACACCCACGACTGGTTCCAAGATGCCCTGCAAGGAATGGTGAGGAGCTATGTTATTATACTCTTCTCCCCTTATCTTTTATCAATGTAGGTCATCCCTCATGATGGGTAACAGCTTTACCTGGCCACATTATGCCTACTTTTATTAGGGGAGAAATGAAACTGCACAGAATCTGAATTAACTCTTATATGCCCCAATGGGATTTGGAAGCACATTCATCTGTGTTTTGTGCCAAAGTTTGAACATGTGTCCAGGCTATTTTAGCTGACTATTTGTCTCTAGGTTTTAACTTGATAAGAAGTATTGAGATAAAACAATACAGCCTGACAAAAAGTACATCT
The DNA here is from genome assembly GCA_007922195.1 of Podocnemis expansa. Lineage (NCBI taxonomy): Eukaryota > Metazoa > Chordata > Testudines > Podocnemididae > Podocnemis > Podocnemis expansa. Next base: position 134,898 of record ML682132.1, read on the forward strand.
TGAGTACTCACCCCAACTGCACTGACAAGTGGTTCTGCCACACCCTGCACAGAAATAGTTGGGAGTTACTTTACATTGCTCCATTATCATTTAAGTCCAGGTGATTCCTTGCAAAAGCAATAGCTTTACCACATGAGATCTGCACTAGGAGAGCTTTACCTGTATAACTATATCAGCCTGCCAGTGTTTTTCTGCCTGCATTACATGTTCCCCTAGAGAGAAATAAGGCCATGTCTGCACTACACTGCATAGCACCTGGGAAAGATACTGTGCCTCCTGGGAAGGCCTTTTTTCATTCAATATAGCCACATCACCTCCCTGACAGACATTTAATATGCTGATAGAATCACCCTTCTGTTTTCTAACTGGGAATTCTCTGACATAGCTATAGTGCCCAGAAGGAGTCATCTTTTCAAGTGTTAGCTAATACAATAATCTTGGTAAAACTTTGTAGTATAGACCAGGGGTCAATGATATCAGTGAAAATACAATTTTGCTGGGTAATAATTACAGTATTTCACTGGCTTTTGCCAGCACAGCTCAGTGAGATAGGAATCAAACTGCTTCACATCCCATACTGCTAAAGCAATACCATCAGAAGTCTATATTGCAGAAATGTCCCCATACAGCTCTGGAATCAGAGACATCCCCCGATTCATCTTTCTCAGGGGCCAAATTGACTTCCAGAATCTGGAACTGGGGAGCTCCTTTCCTTGAGTCTGACTTCTTAAGATAAGAGTCAGAACTGGTTGAAATGTTTCAGAATGAACATCTGTGAATAAACTATCAGATTTTTTTTCTACAAAAATAAATTTCATTTTTTGACAGAATCAAAAATGGAAACATTTACCCTTATTTCATTTACCTTTCCTCCACTGCTATTTCTTTTCTGGAGGTGTTTGAAAAAATATGTGTGTCTTTACAATATTTCAAAGAACAATTACATTTCAACTGCATTTTCAGAAATGAGACTGAGGAATCAAACATCAAAACTCAGGCTTTTTTTGTTTTAGTTTTCATTATTTTTCATGTGAATGTCAGAATAAAAAAAGGCTTGAGTTTGAAAGGTGTAGATCCCCTTCATCACTGAGCACTACCACCTTGGTTGCTCTAAATGAGGAAGGAACATGGCAGAATACACTGTGGTCTGTCAGCCTGAGCCTTTTCTGCACACAAAACTCATGGAACCGCACAGGTCTGAAATTTGGAACAAATACTGCTTTTGAAATATCTGAGTACAATACCAGATCTAAAGAATTTTCTTAACAAGTGCTGAAAACGTATTAAGAAAACTTAATCCTGCCCTGCCCACTACTATTCTTCAAGGTATGTCTGCACTTAAAACACTAAAGGAGCTAAGTGCAGTGCCACATCTGTGCTACTGAAGCCCTTTAGTGTAGACATTTTCTTCAGAGACAGGCGGGTTTTCCTGTCATTTTAGTCAAACCACATCTGTGAGCAGTTCTAATTACAAAGAATTCTCCCATCAGCCTAGCACAGTCTATAATGCGGGTTAGGATGGGCTAGCTACTTCTTTCAGGAGTGTGGCTTTTTCACACCCATTAGAGAAATAACTATGCTGATGGGAGTTTTCAGGATAGATGGAGCCTCAGATAATTCAAACTCAGCTATAGAGATCTTCCCAGAACAATTCACCATGGGAAAGAAGAGACATTTAAGTTTATATTTCATAAATAAATAAATAAATAAATAAATAAATAAACAAATAAAAATCATCATTATATAACAGAAAGTTTTAACCCTGGCAGTGCTTTCATTTTGCCAGCAGCTCTTCTGCCAGCAAAGCTCTGCTTCCCTTTCAGTAAAAGATGGAGACAGGGAGAACATCAGCCATGATCTGGAGTGTAAGCTTGGTTTCCATTTGTTTGTCCTGCGTGTGACTCTGTCTGGGTCTAGGGGACAGTTAATGATCATTTCTCATATTAATATATTTCATATTTGCAATAATCTATATGTGATATGCCATGTTTGGTACCAATAGAAAGGTTGTAATCTGCCAGGAATGATTATATGGTTTATATGTAGGTGTCAAGTCTGTATTAGAATTCAGGGATATATTTGTTCTATGTGTGTTCTATGTTATTAGATTCTAAGGCATTCCAAGATTGGGTGGCTGTAAAACGATTGTCCTCTTAATGGCCCATTAAGGAAGCTCCTAGCTACAGTGGGATTAGCAAGAAACCTATTCGATGAGTCACCTAGACTGACCATGTGATATAACTCCATTTTGATTTTGCAAGGACTCTGAGAGCGTGGGGAAAGCCAAAGGTGATAAAAGCCAGTGGCCCCATCTCCATTTTCTCTTCAGTCTTCAGTCTCCGACCTGCAATTAACATGGTATTTTGGAACTTTTCTCCTGCACTGAACAAAGAACTGAGACCCACTCAGGTTCTGGGTGCATACCAGAGGGACTGGGCTAACCTGCAAATTACAAGTTCTTCAACTACTCGCTTTCTATGGACTCTAAATCATTTGTATGTATGTGATTCACTCTGACTCTTTAAGATCGCTCATATCTTGTTTCTTTTCTCTTTATATTAAACCTTTAGTTGTAATTACTAAAGGATGACTGGCAGCATGGTATTTTGGGTAAGATCCAACCCTGTATTGTTCTGGGTGATGTGGCTGGACCTTTGGGCTCAGAACAACCTTTTTCTTTAAGAGACCCAGTGGCTAGGTTGGGACCAGAGTAGCTGATGTGCAATAAAGGGGGCTGTTTCTATTTTGTTATGCTTGGTGATGACCAGAGTGGGGAATCAGAAGCATGTTTGTTAATGAGTGGGAGACTGATCTAAGCAACACCTGTCAGTGGTTTGAGGGTTTGCCCCTGGTTTTGCAGCTTGCCCTGATTTTGGCACATTCAGATGGTTATCTAGAGAGGCATGGGTCACACTGACTATGTAAAACCTAGTGAGGATGGCAAGTTTAACAACTCTGTTGATACCATGAGCCAAATCTGACGTTGCATGCACTTGATCGTCAAAGCTCAGCTTTGATTTCTAGGTGCACTGCCCAGAACCCAATGCTTAGATTGTCCAAGAGACTAGTTGACATTATCAGTAAGGGAAGGTCAGAGAGCTCATTTAGTCCCCCTGCTATATGCTGTCCCTAGAATTTCTGAGCATAGACTATGTTATGAATGGGGCTCTATTCATAGCTGTCCCTATGACCACTTACTTATTAGGAAGCACCTGAAATTCTAAATTCTGAAATCTGGGAACTCCCATTGATCTGGTTTGTGGTTTCCCTTTATGAGAGACAGTCAGACTAAGAGGGGTCTCTCACTTAGCAGAATTGCAAACCCTACCCATTAAGGTACTGAGATAATATAAATCACCCTGAAAAGGAAGCAAACCTTGAGCACTCACTCCAGCAAGTTCTCCAACTGTATTCATAAGACCCTGTAAGGAAATTGTTGGGAGTTACATGATCATGGGCTTCCTCCAATAGCATTCCAATGCAAGTGATTTCTCACACTGGAGAAAGGTTTACCAAACTAGATGTACCCTAGGGGTCTGTGCCAGCATAACTATTCTGGACTGTGGGGGGTTTGGCCCGTATATCATATTCCCCGCAGGGTGAAATAAGACTATGTCTGCACTAGAGTGTAGTCCCTGGAAAAGATGGCATGCATGCCAACAGAAGGTCGTTTCTGTCAGTATAGTCACACATCTCCCAGTGAGGCTGTTTTCAGTGGTAGCCTCTGACAGAATGAGGAATAGACTCAAGTTGCAGTGGGGGAGACCTAGGTTGGCTACTAGGAGAAACGTTTTCACTAGGAAGCACTGGAATTGTTCACCTCAGGAGATGGTGGAATCTCCATCCTTTGAGGTTTTTATGGCCTAGTATGATGGAGTCCTGACTAGGACGCTCTGCGTTTGTCCTCCTTTGTGCAGAGGATAGGACTAGGTGACCTTCTGAGGTCCCTTCGAACCCTAATCCTCTGTGATAGAAATCAGCCTGGTATTAAAGTACATCTCAAGTACTCACCCCAACAGTATCCACAACTGGTTCCAAGGCACCCTTCAAGAAAATAGGTGGGAATTACTTTACCTTGCTCTTTTTCCATTGGCCTTTCAATGTAAGTAATTCCTCACAATAGCAATAGCTTTACTAGGACAGGTCATGCCTACTGTTAGTATGAGAGCACTGAAACTACAAACAAGATCTGGATTCATTCTTACAGGCACCATGGGTCTTGGAAGCCCACTGTTTTGTGTTTTGCACCAGACTTTGAACACATGTGCAAGCTACTGCAGTTGACTGTTTGTCTCTGGGGTGTGGGTTGCTAAGAGGTACAGAGATTATATAGACAAGCCTGACAAGAAAGCACATCTTGAGTGCCCACCCCAACATCCCCAGCAAGACCCCTGACATCCTGTAAGGAAATACTTGGGATTTACTTGGTTTTGCTCTTTCTCTGATATCATTTCATCGTAGCTGAAGGTCTTTTTCTGTCCATATAGCCACCCTACCGCCACAAACAACATTCACTATAAAAACAGAATCACCCTCCAGCATAGCTGTCGGGCATAAGGAATGATGTTTCTCACTGGTATCTGACAAGCTATACTAGTAGAAGTTTGTAGCACAATGACACCAGCAAACACTCAGTTTTGCTGGTTGTAGCTGCAGCTATATAAGGGGCTTCCAACAGCACAATGGATCAGTCAGGGATCAAACCTCATCACACCCCATACTGAAATATTTATATCAGCAGAAGTCTGTATTGTGGAAATGGCCCTTAACAGCTTCAGGATGGGCCATCTCTCCCCATCTACCCATATTTCCCAATGGTTAGATTAACATCCAGAATCTGGAATTCAATAGTTTCCTTTCTTGAGTCTGTCTCCTCAAGAGATGAACTGGAGTTCGCCAAATCTGTTATAAATAAAGTTTTGTAGAAACCCTGCTAATGTGAATTTTCACTGTGGACAGGGCTCAGAGAATTTAAATTCAGCCACAGGGAACGCTAGGATACTATCACAAAAAATTTCTTCAGCATTGGCAGAAAGGAAATAGGAGACATTTAATTCATACTCCACAGAGAAAAATCATCCTTGTAATAGAAAGTGTTACTCCTCATAGTATTTTTGTTTTTACCAGTAGCAAGTGCTTTTGTCAACACACTGCTGTTCTTTTCATAATGGATGGAGATAGGGGAGGAACACAGTCATGATCAGGAGTCTGAATTTGATTTCTGTTTATTTATTCTGACTGTGAAATCTACAGTGAGAGTAGGGAGTTTAGCAGCTCTATTGTGTTTATACCATGGGTCATATTTGACATTACAAGCCTGATCGCCCAAATCCACATGGAGATTGTCAAAGAGATCAGTGGCCTTTCTCAATAAGGAAATTTGGAGAACTCATTTAACTCCCCATGCAACATGGTTATATGTATTCAGGCCATTCCCCTTTACTATTGGTCACAGGGCTTTGGCTTGCTAAAGGGACTGAGCTATAGAGTTAAAGGTAATAAAGGTAATTTTTGAGTACTTATCCCAACAGTGCCTACAACATCTCCCAATGCATCCTGCAAGGACATAAAGCGAGATCAAGTAACTCGCAACTTACAGGGAACAGTGAAAAGCATCCACGCCTGGTTCTAGCCCCAGTGAGCCAGGTGGGGGAGAAGGCAAGCCCTGACTGGTTCTGGCTCCACTCAGCCAGGCAGGAAAGAAGGCAGCCCCCCACCCAGCTCTAGCCACACTGGCTGGGTCATGGAAAAGGAACCCCTCGCCCAATTGGAGGCCTGCGCACTTGGTCAGGTAGGGGTGAAGGCATCCGCTGCATGGCTCCGGGCACACACCAGGCAGTGGGGAAGGGGCCCTCTGCCTGGCTCCGGCACAGCTAGCCGGGTAGTGGAGAAAGTATCCTTCACTTGACTCTAGCCCCACTGAGCTAGGCAACAAGGAAAGGCACCCACGCCCGGCTCTAGCCCCACTGAGCTAGCCAGGGGAGAATTGATCCCCTGCCCAGTTTTGGCTGCACTCAGCCAGGTGGGAAAGATGGCATCCCCCTACCTGGCTCTAGCTTTGTTAGCCGGGCAGGGGAGAAGGGACGCCTCACCCGGCTGGAGCCCCACATGTTTGGCTGGGCAGGGGAGAAGGAATCCGCCTTCTGGGTCTGGGTACACTTGCTCAGTGGCGGGGAAAGAATCCTCCACACAACTCCGGCAACAGTGGCCAGGCAGCAGGGAAAACATACCCCGACCCAGCCAGTGCATGTAGAGCTGCCATACACCCTGAGAGGAAGAAGGGCAACCCCGTTAATTTGAACTAACAGTTAGTTTGAACTAATGTGGTTCCATTAGTTCAGTTCAAACTAACCATTAATTTGAACTTAAGGGAGGTTTTACATGTTCAGAATAAGCTTTCCTTAGTTTGAACTAATGAAAGCTAGTGTGGCCATGCATTAATATAGTTGGGTATGTCTACACTATAAAAGCAAAGTTGACTTTATTAAGTTGACTTAATAAAGTCTACTTAAAGTCAACTTCAAGTAGACCTTGTTAAGTCAACTTAGTAAGGCTACACTACATTAAGTCAACTTTATAAAGTCGACTTTAAATGGGTGCCCTGCCTTAATTCGACTTTATAAAGTCGACTTAATGGCCCCCTGCACTAAGTCGACTTTATTAAGTCATCTTAGTAACTCCACATTGCCTTAAGTCAATTTAATAAAGTCAGCTTAACTGCAAAGTCGACTTTATAAGTGGAATTAATAAAGTTGACTTTACCTGATGCTAAAGTCAACTTTATTGCCCTGCAATGTAGCCAGAGCTTTGTTTAAGTAGACTTAAGGACCCTTAAGTCAACTTAAACACACAGTATAGATGTACCTGTTCAAATTATTGATTTGAAATAAATTGCAAGTTTTGACATACCCTTTGAAAGGCAGGATTAGAATTCAAAACAACCTTGATATAATGGAGATTGGTACTGAAACCCAGTGAAATTCAATAGGTTTGACATATTGGAGAATAGGACTAAAATAATCAATATGAAATGTAATAAACAAATACAAAGAATTGGACTAAAAAAATCAAGATGAAATTCAATAAACAAGGGTAAAGTACTTCACTTAGGAAGGAAAAACCAGATGCACAACCACAAAATTGGGGATAATTAATGAGGTGGCAAGACACCTGAAAAAGTTGTGGTAGTTTTTGTGGAGCACAAATGGAATGTGAGTCAACAATGTAATCCACATGTAAAAAGGGCTAATATTCTGGGATGTCTTAACAGGATAATAGTGTAATGGCTAGCACCTCTGCTTAATATGCAGAAGATCCTGGGTTTAAGCCACAGGGGGTTGGACTTGATGATCTCATGAGGTCCCTTCCAACCCTATGATCCTCTTCTATTCTAGGATCGATGAATGTAAAACAGAGAAAGTAATTGTCCACAGGCATTCAGCACTGACGAGATCTCCAGGGTGTTTTCAATTCTGGGCACCATGCTCTAGGAATGATGTAAATAAATTGGAAAGTCCAGGGGACAGCAAAAATGGTAAGAGGTTTAGAAAACTGGTCTGTGACAAAACGTTAAAAGAATGGGGCATGATTGGTTTTGAGAAAAAAGGATTAAGGATGGAGACTTTCAAATACATTAAGGATTGTTAAAAGAGGACTGTGACAAATTATTCTGTGTCTGCTGAAGAGAGGGCAAGATGTAATGGTCTTAATTCCAGCAAGGGAGTTTTAGATTAGATAATAAAAAGGACTTGCTAACTCTAGGGGTAGTTTAACTGTGGAGTAGACTTTCAAGCAGGGTGGTGGAATCCCCATCATTGTGTGTTTTCTAAGAAAACTTTGAAAAACATCTGTCACAGAAGGTTCAGGTTTATTGGTTACATGTGGAAAGTGGGTCTTACCATGGCTGTAGAGAACAGAGCCCAGAGAAATTCACCATAGAACCATAGAATCCTAGGGTTGGAAGGGACCTAATGAAGTCATCTAGTCCAACCCCCTGCCAGAGGCAGGACCACTCCCACTAAACCGTCCCAGTCATGGTTTTGTCCAGCTGGGCCTTAAACACCTCCAAAGATGGAGAGTTCACCACCTCCCTCGGCAGCTCATTCCAAGGCTTCACCACTCTCCTAGTAAAAATGTTTTTCCTAATATTCAGCCTGGACCTTCCTAACTGTAACTTGAGACCATTGCTCCTCATTCTGTCCTTCGTTACTACCGAGAATAGTCGAGCTCCATCCTCCTTGAAACATCCTTTCAAGTCGTTGAAGGTTGCTATCAAATCCCCCCTCAATCTTTTCTTCTGCAGACTAAATAAGCCTAATGCTTTCAGTCTTTCCTCATAGGGCTTGTGCTCCAGCCCTTTAATCATTTTGGTTGCCCTCCTCTGAACTCTCTCTAGCATGTCCCTGTCCTTTTTGTAGAAACAAGGTACTATTGTGATTAAAGAATTGAAACTGCAAAGACCACCTGGGTTAACTCGTACATGCCCCCTTACGACTAGGAAACCCACTTCTTTGTCTTCTGCCTTGATCCTTGCACATTTGTCCAGGCTGCTGAACCCTGGGTTCCAGGCTTGGGAGTGCTAAAGGGAACTGGGGACAATATAAAACATAACTGACTTCAAAGTAAATTTTGAATACTCACTGCTGCATCAAGGTTTCCAGCCACATCTAAGGACCCCTATGAAGAAATAGTCGGCAGTAACTTGATACTGCTCTTTTCCCAAGATTATTTCAATGTAGCTGATTCCTCACCACAGCAAGAGCTTCCGCTAACCAGGTCTAAAGTAGGAGCACACTGCCAGCATAGGTATAGTGATCTACTAGTGTGATTCTTCTGCAATAAATTATTACAGCCCTTTCCCTCAATGTGAGAAATAAGACTAAGTCTTTAAATTGTTTGGCTTTTTTTAATGAAAAAATAATGACTGAAAAATCCCCTCCAACTGCTTTCCCACTGAGAAAGTGGGGGGGGGGGCGGTGAAAAATCAAAAACCAAAAGTTATGGCTTGGGGTTTTCATTCATTTATTCTTTTCCATAACAATTTTCCTTTTGAAAAACAAAATTTTGGGCAAAAAATAAAATTGCAAGGGAGAAATTTCAACCCACTTTTCTCTCAGAAAAATAGCTGAGCATTCTGTGTGTGATTTCAGAAAATGGAGGGAGGGGAGTTGTTTGCACAGCCTGGGATATTCAGTCCTTTTGGGATTCAAGACCAAGTGAGCTCCCTTGGAGCCCCCAGTGATGAAACCCCCCTCGACTTGAATCACGGACCACTGGAGCACGATGCCTAAATTGTGTAAAGGAAATGGCATAGTAAGGGGCATGTCAGTCAGTGATGGCCTCTCTATTTCTCCAGCACACAAACCACTTTGAGCCATATGGACACACTGAATCTGAACTTTGGAACAAGATGTGCCCTGGGGATAGCTAAGCATCTACAAATTTCCTCAGTAAATGAGGAAAACTCTTTAACTGCTTCTTTCCATTACTGCTACTCAGCTCATTCAAATTCAGCACCATGGAGTACTAAGGTACTGTCACAGAACAATTCCCTTTGAGCAGAAGGGAAAGAGGAGACATACAAGATCTCATTTGACAGAGAAAACCACCATCATAAGAGAAAATATCATACTACTGGGCTAGAAGAGAGATTGCTTCCTTACCTGTGCACTGCTTGTCTTTGGGGAAAGGATGGTGACAAGGAGAATGGCAGCCACAAGCTGGAACTTCATCTTGGCTTCTGTAAGATTCTTCCAGGTCCAGATGTCCCCAGCGTGCAGCTGTCAGCTTTAACTGCTGTATTTATACTGTATGTTGTGTGTAACATTACAAGCTTGATTGCCCAAACCCAAAGGCCGGATTGTCCGGGAGACCAATTACCTTTATCAATAAGGAAAGGTCAGATGTGACATTTATTACCAAAACTTGCCATGTTGGCTCCTGGCCTTTGCTTCCAAAGGCCAGGAGCCAGCTTCAGCTTGAAGAATAAGCAATTATTCTCCCTCAACTTGTTATTGAAGTGACTTAGCTTTTCCTTTCCAGCATGGAGAGGCAGAACCTGCTTTGCCAGTCTCATCACCCCAACGCTCATGTCAACAACTTCTGCTAACTAATCAGATACCCCATTGCTGAGTTCCTGCACCCTCTCAATTTATCACAGGCCCTACAGCCTGTTCCCTTCAATGGGAATGAGTCTGATCTTACCCTGCTCTCTTAAGCCCTGTACCCCTCATCAATTGTCTGTCCAGGAGAGCCAAAAAGTCTGTCTTTACCCTCCCATTTTACAAACACTTTGTAGCCTGCAACTCCTGCCACTTTATTGTCTCAAGTCTCATTGAGGTCAAGAGCACTTCTTTCCTCCCTGTGTGAAAGGCCTGCCCCCTATACGGGGAATGTATTACCGAGATGAGTACAGAACTGGCCCCCATAAGTGAATTACCTGCCAATATTTCATATATTTTACTTCACAACCCACCCGCAAGGCAGGACAGTGCTCTTTTTCTCCCTTTCTGGATGGGAAACTGAGGCACAGAACGAATCAATTACTTAACTGAAGTTGCACGAGAGTCTCTGGTAGAGTAGTAGACTGGTCCATGATGTCCTGAGTGCTAAAATATTGCTCTAACCACTGGGAAAATTTTCCTCCATGGCCTGAATCCCACAAACCACCATGGAGACATGAAGGTAGCAAGTAATAAAATCAGAGAAGCTCCCAAACATGCTCAGACTATGTACAGCAGAGACACCAGTGGGGTACGCTTCCACCACTTGTACTGAGTACTGGCTCAGTGACTGATAACATTGTAGGAAGAGAATCTCAGGGTTCTCCCAATCCCAGTTAAACAGTGTGTATATTTCTGTCCCCCAGCCATGCCCCTCAGATTGTTCTCCCCAGAAATGTCCACCACTCCTGGCCCCCTCTTGCAAATCCTAATTGGGTCTCCAGAAGAAAGGAAAGGTGAGGCTGGATTAGAAGCAAGATCCATTTCCTCTTGTGACCCAGGCCTCCTGGGATAACCCTCTGAATGTGCCAAAATCAGGGCAAGCTGCAAAAACAAGGGGCCAAGCCCCTAATCTACTGACAGGTGGTACTTAAACCAGCCTCCCAGTCAGTAACAAAACATGCTTCTGATTCCCCACTATGGTCATCACCAAGCATAACAAAACAGAAACAGCCCCCTTACTGCACATCAGTTCTTAAGGTCCCCTCTAGCCACTGGCTTTTATTTTCTTTAAGGAATAGGTTCTCTTGACCCCAAAGGGCCAGCCACATCATCCAAAACAATGTAGGCTTGGATCTTACCCAAATACCACACAGCCAGCCAGTCCTTTAGCAACTACAACTAAAAGTTTAATATCAAAAGACAAGAAACCTAACATGACAGATGTTAAGGGGTCAAAGTGAATCATGTATATACAAATGATTTAGAGTCCATAGAAAACAAATCCTTGAAGATCCTGTAGTTCGCAGGTTAGTCCCACTCCTCTGGTGTGCACCCAGCAGCAGCAGCTGGGTGGGTCTCAGTCCTTTGTTCAGTCCCAGAAGAATAGTTCCAGAGGAGGGTGTTGGTTGCAGACAGACTGAAGACTAAAGACCAAATGGAAATGGGTCCCCTGCCTTTTATCTCAGAGTCCTTGCCAAATCAAAATGGAATTGAGCCACATGGTCAGTCTGGGTAACAGGTTAAATGGGTTTACTTTTGGGCCCGCTGTAGCTGGGGACCCCCTCCTGATAGGCTATTAATATTACAATAGTTTGCAGATGCCCACTCTGGGATTGCCTCAGCTCAAACAACCTGCAACACACATAAAAAAAATATGATTCCTAATTTCTAATACAAATATGATACCTACATATAAATCATATAATCATTCCTAGCAGATTACAGCCTTTCTATTGATACCAAACATTACATATCACCAATGTTCCCTCTAAGGGGAGAGGGCAGCTGAGCAACTCCTGTTGCTCACTGCGCCCCCCCCCACGGGGCCCGCTGCGCAGCCCCCCCCCCACTCCCGGCGTCACCCCCTGCCCACTCCCACTCGCCCCCCTCACTCCCACTCGCCCCCCCGCTCCTGGCAGCACACTCCCCCCCTCCCGGCATCCCCCACTCCTGCTAGACCCCCGCCTGCTCCTGGAGTCACCCCCCACCCGCTCCCGGCATCACACCCCACTCCCACTCGATCCCCCGCTCTCGGCATCACCCCCCCCCGCTCCCAGCATCACCCCCCCCGCTCCCACTCAGCCCCCCCCTCCCAGCATCACCCCCCCCTCCCACTCGCCCCCCCTGCTCCTGGTATCACTCCCCCTGCTCCCGCTTGCTCCCCCCCACTCCCGGCAGCCCCCCAGCCTCCACAAACTTACCTTGGGGCTGGACAGGAGCGGGACGGCCCAGCCCTAACTCCTGGGGCAGAGAAGCTCTACGGAGCATGCTCAGATTTTCTGGGCATGTTCCGTTAGAGCTTCTCTGGGTGGGAGTTTTCAAAACTCCCTGCTCCACAGGAGCTCTATTGAAGGACTCTGGCTACCGGCAGTGCGCTACCGGCAGCCTTCTCTGCGCGAGCGGCTGCGGCGGGCTGCGCTACAGCGCGCCAGTGCAGCTTACAGGGAACATTGCATATCACATATGGATTATTGCAAATATGAAATATTAATATGAAAAATAGACATAACCAGTCCGCTAGACCCAGACAGAATCACACCTGTAGTGTCCCAGCTCCCAAACTGGCCACCTCCCTCTACTGCAAAGGAAGCTGTGAGAACCCTGCATTAGCAGATGTGGGAGAACATCTCATCCTTCTCCCTAGCACTTAGACGTTAGGGTAAGCCCTAAGCATGTGGTTTTATAACCCTTCAAAAATTCATACTAGTATTAATTATTATAGCTCTGAATATTCTCATTGTAATAATGAAACATAGCTCTTATCCTGTGTTTTAAAAAACTTCACTTTCTTTCCTGTGTAGCTTTAGCCAAATAGCCCTTGTATGGAATACTGAAGAGCTTCTATCCCCATTTTACTAAAGGGGACCAGTGGAACCAAAAGATTAAGAAATATCATCAACATCACATAGGAAGGCTGTGAACGAATAGGGAATTGAATCCAGAAGTCTTGATCTAGAGCCCTAACAACTACACAATCTATGACACACCCCTCCTGCAGTCTTGGCAGGTATGTTGCTGATACCCCAATTCTCCACTCCTGGCCCCCACCTTAGAGAATTTGGCTGTGTTTGAACCCCCACTCCTGGGTCACCTCACACCTAGCCTCTTGTGTTTAATTGATCCCTCTGCCAGTGGAGGAGCCCTCCAGCTAGCCACTCATATAATAGACCCCCAGCAACCAACCGCAGTCCCTGAGGCAACCCAAAGAACTACTGTCTTGCAGGGTTTGGTGTTGCCCAAAACACTCTACAACTTCATTTACCCTTGTCCATCTATTTATCAAAGAAATTGACGTACACCAGCTGTGTTATGCTAAGTGAGGTCTCTGCCCACACACTCATTGCACATGCTCTCCTTTAGATCAAACAAACATGTTTAATGACTTCCGTACAATTTTAAGTGATTCTAAATCAGACTTCTGGAGGAGCAGCCATGTTAGTCTAATTCAGAAGAACAAACAAGGAGTCCCATCACACTTAAAGACTAACAAATTTATTTATCACATGAGCTTTTGTGGGAGAAAAATCCCTTTTTATCAGATGCTTTGAAGATGGGGGAATTTACAGAATGGGAGGAAAATAAATGCAGAGTGATATAGGTCAGCTACGTCAGAGTGACAAACATCAAATGATTGTTAAGTCAAGGAGTTAATCACAAATAGAAGAAAACTGATATTCTAAGCTAAAGTCACTGCCTCAGTTTATTTTCAACTTCCCACACAGGTTGGCTGCGATGTATTTTCAAGCTCGACCCTCTTCTCCTCCTGTGGTTCTCAGTCCTTGGTGTTGCATAGAAGACAGATTCCAGGGGAGAGCCCTTAGACAGGAGTGCCTGTCTCTTTTAACTAGTTTCCGTAATACCCCCTGGGCAGGGACAGATCAACGTAGGGGCTACAGAGGCTGTAGCCCCAAACCCTGACCTAAAGGGGGAGCCTAGACTGCAGCCCCAAGGCCCATCCCTTGATCTGGCCTTGCCACCCTGCTTAAGCTGGTACAGCAACGGCGAGACCAGGGAGAGTTGCGGGGGCCCTGCCGGCATTGGGCTGGGCCCTAGGGTCAGAGGCCAAACTCCAGCATGGGACCGCGCCCATCCACTGTGCTCCAGGGATGGTGCTGCCTAGTGCCAGCCAGTCCCAGCAGATCAGTCAGCCCAGGGAGAGGCCCAGAGCACCATGGAAAGCAGCCTTTGTCCCCAGGCCCAACCCCCAGCACTGGCCTGCCCCCAGGCCACCATGGTGGGGGAATGAGGCCTCAAGCATGGCGGCCATGGGGTTGAGGGTTGGGATCCCAGGCTGGCGGGGTTCCACAGTGGTGGACAACCCCAGGCCCTGGGACCCCTTAATCCATCCCTGCCCCTGGGGTCAGGTGATTAACCTTCTCCAACAATGACCTTGAATCCTTCCACTTGAGCAAAAATGCTCACAGGTGTTTAGGCTACTCCTTTGTTCCTGTATTGATTCCTCTGCAGGGTGTGGAAACCCAGACTTGTGTTTTTCTGCAGCCTTTCAAGGCACAGGAGAAACACATTTGGGGACATGACAGGGCAGAGGTTCATACCTGTACATATGGGACAACCATGCTACCGTAACAGAAATGTTGAGCATGTCATGAGCATTCCAAAAAACACCATCCATAACATACACTGCATTAGAGCAGCCACAGTTACACTGTACGGGTGAAGGTGAATGGCACACATATTATACCACAAAGGTGGACATCAGGTGCAGCATGTCACATCCTCATTCCACTCTTGGCCTTTCCAGCATGTATAGGCCGAACCTGCTTAACATCCCCTGCGTGCCATATAAATTTATCCACATAAAAATCCACACTAGCTACGTTCCTGTCTCAACAGTTCATTATAAAATGAGTTCTGTAATCTAATTACCCAGGGATGATCCAGGGATCAGTTTTGAATTTGCTGGCTTTCAATTTCAACAACTAGCCTGCTGTTGTTGTGTTACAAGAACAGCGGAAGAGAAGTTTCCTGTCCGCCAGGCTTGTGCATACCCCAAGGTCTTCCAGAGGGTACACCAGCTCATCTAGATATTCACCTAATTCAGTGTTCCTCCACCTGGGGATCGTAGGCTGGGTTTAGGGTCACAAGTGCAGGGCCAGCATTAGGGAGTGTCAAGAAGAGATTCAAACATCTGAAGCTGGCAAACTGGGTTCCAGCATCCAGCATTCAATAGTTGCATCTGTTGGGCTCCTCATTTGTTTTACATCCCCACCTGACAGCCTCTTCTCTCAGTCTGCATTTGATCATCTCTGGCAGGCACCCATCTCATGCTGATAAGACCCATGGGTGCTGCTTCCTGATCTTAATGACTGACTGTTCCCATTCTTAAAATCCAAGTGCACTGCTCAGTCAACAAACAATAGGAACCTGTGTTTAGAAACTGATGTGGCATCAACTGAAAACAAGAGCATTAGCCGTTTGTGGTTCAGAGATGGTGATATAAGAAAGTTAGTCTGTGGCAGTAACCAGAAAGGACATTTCTTAGCGTGGGTCACTCATCTTAAAAATCCTTGCAGTAGGTGGTTCTCAGGAGCACCCCTGCTCATTCACTGCTCCTCAGCAGGACTTCTTGCCAGTTCTTGCAGTCTGTGCAGCTCTTGGTACACTAGCACTGGGGTAAACCATGCAGCCCAAAGTACCTCTCTTTTCAGGACTCAACTGGCTATTCCTTGGGGATCTGGCTGCCACAAAGGTGGGTGGTATCACCAGAGAAACTCTATCGGAATTCCTATACCAGATCACACAGTGATTACTATGTATCATCTGTATGAGGATAGCCACTGGGGAGCAGATGAGATCACGAACCTGTTGCACAAGGTGCTATACACACAAACAGTGACTGCTAGTCCTTCCGTCAGCTGAGACCAGGGCCACGTTGAGCCATGGTGCTGTCCAAACACACAGCAAGAAACAGGCTTTTCCCCAGCTAAGATCAAGGTATTGTTGTGCTTGTTGCTGAACAAACACATGGTGTGTTTAAGCAGAACCTGCTTTTCCTAGCTCCAACATCATCCTCCCAATCATAAATAAATATCCAGTCTAAGTTCTTTGCTCAACAACTGTTCGATGGTCTGATTACACATGATGTGATCCTGGGATCAGTTTTGAATTTTCTTCCTTTCAATTTTATTTAACAGGCCCTCGTTGTGCTACAAGACAAGAACAGATGCTTCCCTCTCACTTACATTTTCTGGTTCACTTTTAACATGCTTTCATCTGATCCTTGCAGGTCAGTCTCATGTGGGCCAGTAGCTGGTAGAGATGCTAGTGGAGATGCAACCCAAGCAGTTTGGGTGAACTATTGTGAAACTGAGTTACATACATTAGCAGCAGAGCTCTGTCACTGAGCACAATGAAATGTAAGTGCAATAGTTCTTTCCATTTGATTTATTTTTTTAATTTTAAGGTGAAAATGGGGAAGTATTAATTTTTCAGTAATAGCATATGATGCCTCTTCCATATTTTGTCTGATTTTTGTGAATATTTTAAAGTGAGGTAAAACTGGGTGTGTGTGAAAGAAATCAGACTCCAGAAATAGGTACAGTAATCTGGAAAGGTTGAGAACCATTCATTATCCAACATACTTGTGTCAGGTCCCTTGAGGCAAAATATATATGATTCACCAGCCAGTGTGGGCAATAGTACAGGATCAAAGGACAGTAGTACATGATCAAAGTTGCTTGCAGTGTAATGATGTGATCGGAGAGCATTAACACAGCCACAGACAGATATTTCTTGTGGTGGCATAAGAAGTGATCTGAGGGGCATTTGGTAAGTCCACTCTGAATAACATTGTGCATCACAAGGCTTTTTCTAAAGGTCTAATGAAATGATCAGCCCTGGAATGATTTGCACTGAATTGTTCTTTAGTCCTCTAAAAGCAGAGTCATTTGGTGAGGCTGCATAGAACCAGCCGTAATTGACTAAAGCTGTTTTGTGCTTAGATGGAAAGTGTGTTTGAAACTCTATTGGAGAGGGTTAATTGTCGTCGTGTAGACCAGGATTCAATCAGGGAAGAGACCAAAGTCCGATCAAAAGCTCACCTGAAACAACCTGATTGCTAATGTATCATTTTATGAAGAGAAGTCAATGCTAGGTGCTGTACAAACACAGTAGACACAACTCTCAGTTACATGAATTTGTCTTCACTGCAAAGCTAACTTGAGTTATCACTTGAGTGTTGCTTCTAACTCAAGTCCAGTCCACACACAAAAACCCTCAAAGTGTAATGTGCTTTTACCCGTAAGGGGCAGGACTGTCATTAGGGACAAGTTAAAGCTGGAGTTAGCACGACTCATCACTGCTAATATGACCGCTCAGTAGTGTGGATGCAGGTTACTCAAGTACTGCTAGTCCTCTAGGGCTTCTCACAGTTCTCCTGGTGTGCCTACAGAGGACACACAAATTGACCCACTGTTCACTAGGAAAGTTTTCCAGGAGCAGCTCAGCTTCTTACAGGTCAAAGAACCATGAGAGGTGCCCCCCAGAAGTCCTAGCCCCACACAGGAGCATGTGCAGTGATGGTGTGGACATAGTAGCACAAGGGGTATTTTACACAGTGGCCATTCTCACTTCAGAATTGTAGCTTGAATGTAGATAACTCAAGTCACCCCACACTGAAGATGCACCTTAAAGTCCTTTTGAATCTAATGGTAACATAAACTTGCCTTAAATTCACATCCATTTTAGATGTGAAGCATGGTTGAGGGGTTATAGAACTGGTCCAGTAATTGAATCTCTTGCTGTGGCTGCTGCAGGACTGTTGTCTAATGTTGGGGAAATTGAACAGGCTTTCCAGCATCTTCCAAATGAGGGTAGCACCAATTCCCTTCCTCACGGGAATGTTTTTAGGATACATATATTAAAGACTGTGACCTTGCCAGAAACTGTGATAGCAGGGGCCACAAAAGGACCACAGCAGAGCAGTATAAAGTGAGTCAATCGAACCAGCACTACAGACTGTTTCGTGGATACATGTTTCAGTTTAGCACTTGTAATTTCAGTTTAGCTGAAACCAATTCCTGGTCAATTTAGGATAAAGTCACATAACCCTGATCTGAACTGAAAAAAGAGCCTCCACAGAGGGTTATTTACAATTAAGCAAACTCAGCTTAAAATCCCACTATTGTTAAATGATGTATATACATTGTGTAGACAAGACCTGAGAATCGGGACCTCTGTGTTTTCACTCTTTCCACCCCCAGCCAGGATCCAATGTTAGAACAACGGACAGCTACTGGGGCCCTCCTTTTCCCATTGGACTCAGCAGGGCCAGACATGAGTCTGTCCCAAACCCTTGGGAGGGGGCTGGGCATCCACTAGGGAGACTACCCCTAGCTTCTCTTGCCCAATTGAGGCCCTTCTTTGCCTTGCTGGACACACCACCTTTCTTTTCTTCCCAGTGCACTGCTATGTCCGAGCAATCCTTTGATGAAGGAGCTCTTTGGAAAACGCACCCACTCCTTCTACAGGGGTAGCTGTGCTGGACTGTTTCAGCAAAATAGATGAGGAGTCCTGTGGCACCTTAAAGACTCACAAATTTATTTAGGAATAAGCTTTCACGGCCTAGAACTCACTTCATCCAATGCAAATGATGAAGTGGGTTCTAACATCTGCAACTGATAAGGCTGATTTTAGCATTTGACAGTTGCATCTGATGAAATAGGTTCTAGCCCAGAACAGTTTGTGTCCAAATAAATATGTTAGTCTTTAACGTTCCAGAGGACCTCTTGTTTGTTTTACATCAACACATCCTTGATCGTCTCTGGCAGGCACTTATCTCCTGCTGATAAGAGCCAAGAGTGCTGCTTCCTGATCTCCATAACTGACTTTTTCCATTCTTACAAACCATATGAAATCCTCAGTCAAAAAACAATAGGAACCTGTGTTTAGAGTCTGACCTGGTATCACCTCAAAACAAGAGCATTTGCCATTTGCCATTCAGAGATGGTGATATAACAGGGATGGTCCACGTCAGCATCAGGAAGAACTTTTCTTTTGGCCCATATAGACTACGAAATAATGTTGATCTAATTTACGCGGACATACGGCAAGTACAGTTGTTAAATCGCTTGTGTGTGTGCATGTTTGGTTTCTTGTATCAGTGGCACTCATCCTCCCTAGGAGCACTTGTACCAATTATATTCTCAGCGTGGAGAATTGTGGGATGGCTCCTGAAATCCAATAGCAGTCAATGTAAATAAAGTTCCAAAGAAGTGTCTCCACTAACTCTGAATCAACTTAATTACATGAACTGTGATGACTCTATACCACTCAGGGAGGTGGTGTGAGTAACTCAGCACAGGGAGGCCCTTATGTCAGTTAGAGCCAAATTTAAGTGGAGATTCTTACATTGATAGGTTGAGAAATGCGACACAGTTTCCATTTACCTAACCAAGTAGTGTAAACGAGGCCTCTGCATGTATAACTGACCCTAAAAGGCCTTGCAAAAGGAGGTTCTCAGGATCACCCCTGCTGGTTCACCACTGTTCAGGGAGCCTTCTTTCCAGATTCTTCCATGTTGTACAGCTCCTGGTACTCTGGTGTTTAAGGTAACCACTGACCCCAAAGAACCTGCTTTTTCCATACGTAACTGGCCATTCCCTGAGGATCTGAGTGGCATCAACAGGGAAACCACATAGGAACTCCTGCACCCAGATCAGATTATGATTACTGTGTATAATCTATATTATGGTAGACACTAGGGAGCAGATGAGATCAGGACCCTTTTGTGCCAGGCACAGAACTGACCCAGAGCAACCAACAGTCCCTCCTCCAGGTGAGATCAGGCCCCCAGACCTGCAGGCAAAGCAAGAGCCAGTCCCTGCTCCAGAGTTCAGGCCCTATTTTTCCCTTGGTGAACAAATGCATACTGTATAGGCACTATCCACGCAAGCCCAATATAAATTTATCCCCATTGACGTCATTGAATAACCCGTTGTTGATGTGTTGCAAGATGAGGAGACTAGAAGCTTCCTGTTCATTTACTTTCTCCCCTTTATTTTTAACATACTTTTATTGACTCCCTACAGGAAAATGTCATGTTGTTTAGCAGCTGATGGGGATGTTAGTGGCAGTGCAAGCACAAGTGGTTTGTAGCATGATGACATGATCTCGTATTAGCACAGGTACAGAGATTCCTTGGGAGAGTGGAAGGCTGATGTGTTGGCTCAGGTACAGTAGGGGATAGATGTAGGGGGTATAATGAAGGAGCTGAGACGCATCTCTTAGATCCACTCTGAACACCATCTGATTTCACAATGTCATTTTTAAAGTTCTAATAAAATGACTGACCCTGGAATGATTTTGGCTAAATTGCTGTTTAGTTCTCAAAAAGCAGAGTCAGAACCAGTTTAAAACTGATGTGCCAGAAAGGAGATAATCTTGGTGTTGTCTCTGCATGCTGTGTGCCTCAGTTTCCCCATATATGTTACTCATGTATGTTGGTGAAGGGACCAAGGTGTGTAATAATTTCAGTGACCACTAGAGGGTGGATAGGCCTTCTCCAGCCACAAGTAGGCAGACCTTGCCAGGATCCCCTACCTCAGCCCCAACAAGTCATAACAGTTGGGGTAGATGAAGATAAAGGGGCATGGCTGCCTAGTCCAGGAAGGAGACAAAGGACCTGGGGAGACTAGGGCAAGAGTTTGTGGGTGAGTGGGGGAAAGAGGCCAATGGGTGCCCAGCAGTGCAGGAGCCCAGTGAACGAGGCTCCCCAGGTTGTCACTGCTCTAATTTCTATTTAGTGTGCTAGCAAAATCTTTCTGCATTATGATCCTGAGAACCAGTGGCGTCACCCATACCAGGCACAGGGGGCACATGCCCCAAGTCCCAGCGCCAGTGTCCCAAGTGCCCCACTGTGGCAGCAGCCCATCCAACTCCAACCCAAGCTGTGGATCTGGAGCTGTTTGCAGCTGTGGCTCTCTTACCCAGCCCCGGCCCTGGCCAGCAATCCAAAGTCAGGCCACCTGCAGTGGTGGCTGTCTTAGCTAGCCCCAACCATGGCCAGGGATATGGGGTCAGGCCGCCTGGGGCAGTGGCTGCCTTACCCGGCTCCATCCCCTGCCACAAATCCAGGGCCAGGCTGCCGGCTGGCAGTGGCAGGAACCAGGGCCCTGGGACTGGATCAAGTCCAGATGCCGAAGAGGTCCCGGGGGTAGGGCCTGGGTCTGCACCTGGGCTCTGGGTCTTTTTCTAGGCAGCGTCGCTCCTGCTGAGACCTAAAACCCCTTCTGACCTCAACGCTGGCCTATAATCGCTCTGACTGCAGAGGCAGGGTGTATGGGCCCTTTGGGGCATGGAGGAAATTGTTGGGACCCAGCAAGGGGGCTCCTGCAGGGGGAGTTCCTGGCTGAGCAGGAATGCTAAACTCTCCGAGGTCAGACAGAGAAGACAATTGCACAGATGTGGGGAGAGCTTGCAGGTGGCAGACCCCTCCCAAAGCACTAACTAAAGTCCTGTCTGGGTATCTTCAGAGGGGTCCAGAGCACATGAGTCCTGTGAGAATCCATCACAACTGACTAAAGCATTTTTGTGAGTAGATAGAAAATGCATTTAGGTTACGTAGGCACCGTGTGCTTTAGGGGCCTTCGAATTCAAGTAGGAGGTTAACATTTAAGCATTTCCTATGTGCTGTAAGTACTTCCACTGAGAGACGACAACTCCCATGATCCCTTGGGAAAGGGAGAGAGACCCCCCTGCCCCTCCAGGGAGCACTGGGGGACAAAGGGGCCTCCACTGGGACAGAGAGAGACATGGCTGAATCTGGAGGCTGATGGTGACTGCACCTGTGGTGCCCAGGGCTGCTCCTGGGGTTCCTTAGACTGCTGGAGGCTCACTGAAGCTGGGAGCTTCAAAAGTCGGTGGCTTACTCAGCCCAAAGCAGGGTCTGAGCCTAGAGCTGGCAGAGCTGGATCTGCAGCGAAGGTGTGAGCGTCTGTCTTCCCTCCTGAAATTTGGAGCTGGGCTTGTAAAGAAAGGGAGTTTCCTGAGCGACTGACTGGGCCTTAGGGGAGGCAGTGTGGCAGTCCCTTTGAACCAGGGCAAGGACTACAGACCATTGGTTGGGCTTGCTCCAGATTTTCAGTGTGGTACTGAGTGGATACACTGGACCAGCAGCATGCTGCCTTGTCTCCTTCACTGACCCTCCAAGCGTGCCCACGCAAGCAACTGGTTGGGGTTCTGAATTCTGGGAAGCATGCCCTCTGAGTTGGGGTGAAAGGGCTATGAAAATGCCATTTAGATAAGTTTCCTTTAAACTGTATTCCGTGTCTGTTCACTAATTTATTTACTTACCCCTGTGTATTTAAATTAGTAGTAATATTCAATTCCATCCTCTTAAGATAAGTTTCTTTATTAAGTAAAGGTTTTTTACATGCAATTTAAGCACCTTGAATGTATTGTATATATAATTAGTAAATTTGGATTAGACCCATCCCACAGATTATTCTTAGCAACATGGATTTGGTCCTGGAGGCTCCCAAGGCATGCCACTGAGAATGTACCAGCTCCAGCCAGGTGGAGGCACCACCAAGTTTAATTTCCTGTAAAGCAAAGGGACTGCAGCAGAGGAGTAGATAGAGGATTCCCACAATCCCAACATCACCACTGGGAAACTCAGGATCTCCTTGTCATCAGACTTAGGCGCCTGTGAACATGTGAATGTTGCCTGCACCCCAGTAACACAGAGATAAAAGGAGGGGGTTATAGTTAAATGTCATGTTTGTTTGGGCGGAGACATCACTGCCCCACTTTCTCTAGTCAGAGCCACCGGCTGGGCTCCAGGGGCTTTCCCCCCAATCCTATGCTTCTGCCTGGCCAGCCAGGATTGCCACGATTACTGCATCCCACTGCCTCTGAATTTGTAGCTGGCCCACTGGGAGTTGGAAGGAACTTACTCAGCTGGTGGTTGGTAGCTTGTGGTTAGGGCCTGGAGCAGAGATGGTGGGAGAGGGCTAGACAACACCCTGTTCAGCCAGGCCATCTATCTGTCACACCCCCTCTCTGTCCCTAAGGCTTCTTTTCTGCCTTTTTTTTTTTTTTTTTGCTAACAAGGAGCATGAACACCCTGCTTATTGGCTCCTGAAAGCCACTGCCTGACTGCCTGAGGAGCAGCAGCAGCCCCAGGTCTGACTTGCAGAGCAGGGATGTGTGATTGTTAAACAGCTTCCTAAGTTGAGTGATCAACAGGCTGGGTGGGGGCACTTTGCAATAGATTTGGGCAGTGGTTAAAGTATAATGTGATGGGCCCTGAAACCTTCCTAATCTTTGGGCCCCCTTCCAATATTGTCCAGGCGCCCTTCATGCATGTGGTCGAATCTTCATCTTTGAAACATTTAAGGCCTGGTTAGACAAAAGCCTGGCTGAGAAGATTTAGTGTGTGTGCTCACCGTGTGTCTGCTGTCCCAGCTCTGCACAGGCAACCAAGACACCATCCTTCAACTGAATGATTTGACACAGATCCACTGAGCAATGAGGTCACCCATCCGGGTTTATTGTGGGCAAACATGACCTGTAGTTTCCACAGGGTTACTAACAGATGCTCTTGTGTGACATGCTGCACAACCCCATGCACATCTTTGTGATGTGTTCTGTGCAGCTTTCATGTTCCCCCAACAGCATAACTGTACAGTCTAAAGCAAAGTATGTTATGTACGTTGTTTTGAATGCTCATGGCATATTGAACATTACTGTTATGGTAACACATTGGGTATGTCCACACACACTGTTTAAATCGAACTAACACTGGTCATTTCACTTTAAAAATAGGTAGGTTCACACAACGTTCCCTTATTTCAAAATGGGGAGCTCCCTCATTTCGATATAAGGAAAGTCATATTGATATAATAAAACCTAGTATTACATTGATATGACAGTTTAATCAAAATTGTTACTTTGAAATAACAGTGCGGATATGTTATTTAGATTTAACTGTTAAATTTATTTAACACTTTTTGCCCTTCTCCTTCCCAGGCACTTTCCTTTTTTTATATATTGGGTGGGGGCATGGCCCATCTAGGGGGCCATGTTGCCACACCTCCTAGGGTGCCTCTCTCCTAAACTGAAATAGCAAGTCTTGTCCATGGACATGCTATTTCAATTTGAGTTTCTAGTGGGGACCTGGTATATTGATTTACCTTAAATCAATTTAATGATTTTTACATCAATTTTATTAAATCGCTGTAAGTTAAATCGATTTAACTGTGTAAGTGTAGACATAGCCATTTACTGCAACATTGTACAGATATGAAACTATGTTATATCTGCAATTGCATGCCTCATGTCACCTGAGTGGATGCAGACAAACACAGAGCTATGGTTCCATGCCCCACAGAAGCATGCATACAGGATAAATATTCTGGCCTAAGTGCCTTGGCTCTAGAGAATATGGATCCCATGATCCCATGGGCTGTTGAGGAAACTTTTTCAAACAAAGAGCCATCTTTGTCTAGGGCTCTCCCCTGGAATATGGCTCCCAACCAACATCAAGGACTGGCACCTACCCACAGGGCAGGAGAGTTTCACTGCAAGACATGTTCGTAGTCCGCAAATTACAGACTTGAACAGTGACCTTAGCTTACAATGTGAATTTAATTTGATTGTGATAAATTCCTTGACTTAAGTATTTGATTTATAATTTATGGACTTACCTTCACTTAAAAATTTACTGTAGTCAATAAACTTACATTTGTTCTGTCTAAAGCAGTGCATGGATGCTGGGTATGTCAACTGAGACAGAGCTGATGCGTATCCAGTTCTTTGATAAATTACAGACAAGCGGATATGAGTTTGCAAGATGCAGTGGGCAGCATTGAAACTTGAAAGATGGTAGTTCCCAGGACTGCATCTGAAATTGGTGATGTTTACTGTGGGTTTATCCCTCTGATCTGTGTAGTTGCCAGCCCCTGGCATAGCAAGATACCACCACCCTCTGACATGGTAAGACACCACCCTTTACCCTGCACCTCAGGATTTGGTCAGAACATCTCTATTCATCATATTAATGGCATATTTCTATCCATGTTAATGTCATTTGGGGAGGTCAGCAAGCCCTTATTATCTCTCTGGGTGTGAGGATGTCCTGGGAGCTTTCTGGAATATGTTTGTTAAACCAGCTCTGTTCTTTCCTGTTCCTGTGACCTGCTTGCACTCACAGCCTGGATTCTGCCAGCTTTGCTTTGTATCACACTTGACCATTCCTTTTGCTCTTACCTCATCTCTCACAGCGTTCGTGTTATGATGGGACTCCAAAAGCATGTGGCCCCAAGAAATCTCTATTCCATGAAAGGAATTAGAAAGCCATAGTATGTAGCTGGTGATTTCATAACCACAAGTTAAAAAGCATCCTGGCTGAGAAAACTATTCCACAGAGTTTCTGAGTTCTGTAAAAGCTTTATGAACTCCCCATATGTATTTTTATTGGACTGACAACTCCATTTTGAGTGGACAATGGTCTCCAATCTTTCTCTAGGAGATGGCGCAACGTTCATAGGTTTCAATGGCAACTGCCCCTCAGAAAAAGATCATGACTGGTTGGGGACCACTGGGCTAGACTTTCTGTGATCTTTTTCCCTCCAAGTTAGACTGGAATTCCAAGATGTAATGATATAAAGGGGCAACAACAGATGGTCATTACACTGGGATGGTTTCCTCTTCAAAAACAATTATAGAGAGTAGACTGGCCACCCAACCTGGGGAATTTGTTTCTTAGGGGACTAGTCGACTAACAAGGATTTTCCTGAGGAGGCAGATCTAGAAGTTACCTGATGGAGATGAGAAACTTAGAAAGGCTGGAGTTGATCTATTTGGGGGTTTTGGCTGTAGTGCAAGCCAAGGAAAGCTGCAGCAAGAGCCTGATGAGGGAGGGGAAACCTGCCTAGCTGAACACAGATGGGCCAAAAAAGGACTCCCAGCAGAAAGGGGGTGCAAAGTGAGGAGCTCTGCCTTCAGGATGTTTGTGGGTTTCTAAGTAATCTGCTCTCTCCATCTATTCCTTGTGTTTAAGTAAAGCGCATTAGTGTGTTAGAATGTCATAGGAACCCAGACTCAAAAACCAGGCTAGTGCCTGGGCTGTACTCAGCTTCCAGGGGCCTGAAATACATGGATGCCAGTGCCTGGGTTCCCTCACTGCAGTCTGGTGGGGCACTGGGTCAGAGCTGTGATAGCTTCTTAACAGATTGTGTGGAAGTGGCTGCTTCTGCAGTCACAATTGAATAGTAGAGTCACAAAACTTGGGAGGTGTTCAGAAAGAGCTACTGTTTTTACTGCCAGCAGTATTTGACGTGGGCCATAGGGGAATGATCAGAAAGAGATGCTCTGCCCTGCCCTCATCTGCTTTGCAAAACTTAGTGTTCTGTTGGTCTAAATTGGGATTTTTCAAGCAGGTGTAATGTTTCATATCCAGCTCCCCTAACTCCTTTAAGATTCTTTGGAAATCCCAACCCCAATGTCTTTTGGAGAGATTTTGTGCATTCATGAAGAATAGATAGATATGGCCCAGACATAGTGAACTGCGGTGGATGAGACTGAGAAGCTTAGAATGGATTAAGCCTTCTCATAAATTTGTGCCTTGACCTGTGTCCTTTAAAGATGTAATTTTAAGGTTGTTTTGATGAGAGTGGATTGCTATTTGATATCCAGGCCACAAGAAGTGTTTGTTCTGGAAACAGTTTATTTTATGGAGTGCAAGGAGACACTTGCAATTTCTGTAGGTTATGTGCTGGACCCTCTACCCTGAAAGGAAACTTTGCCCCCTGTTCTTCAAGTAACAGGTCTGATTTTGTTATTCTTGTAGCTCAGTTTACAGGTACTCTTCTCTCCTGCTCTTTTGGATTTGTGAGCCGCTCTAGTATTCATTTTCCCCAGGGCTGCACTTTTCCCAGTTTTGACACTGACAGAGAGTGAGGAATACTGGAGAACGAGTGTTGCCCTCTCCTACTTAGAGCAGTTGTTGTTTAAAATTGCTTAGAATTCACTAACAGAAATCTCAGCATTTTATTGTGGAGCAACTCCTGCACCAGTCTGGAGGGAAATAAAATTTACTAGAAAGTAAAAAACCGCAACAACAAGAGGGATTTTTTTTTTTTTTTTGCATTTGAATTTATTTTAATTTTTGCAAAGCCCTTACCATCCCCCCAGAGCAGCTGCAGGACAGAACTCTTTGTTCCTCTATCCTAAGTTACAGCCAGAAACACCAATAATCGATGAGTATCACAGTAATCAGATAAAGACCCTAGCAGTATGATTTATGATTTTTCATTCAACTTTTGAATGGAGGGCGTTGTGAGGCAGCAGCATAGGAAGGATAATGGAAGGTGATGTCATCAGAGTCAGCCAATCTGGTTTCATCAACGTTTGAGTTATTAATTCTTCTTTGTCCTAGGGAGAGATGACAAACACTCATTACAGTTCCAGTAACTCACAGGGAATCAGATAAGAACTGTTCCCTACTCCCTGAAAGAACTGTGTTCTTTTCTGCCCTCAAACAGCCATGTGTAGAAGCCAACGGTCCATTTACAAGACTGAGCTTTCTATACCAGCATCCTTTGCAATCTGTGTCTGACAGCAGTGAGGGAGGAGATGGCAAGGGGAAATTTGGGAGGGCTGGAACTGAGCCCTTGGATTTATTAAAGGCTGAGGGAAGGTTTAGTTTAGAAACTAACACTTTCTTCTGGGGATTTGAGCTGCCACTGGGATTTATGCACTGGTTCACACAGGTCAAATCCCTGCCAGTGTTATTGTTTATACTAAGAGAGCGTTCATTTTCTCTGCGGTGGGGGCTGCTGTTTCAATGAGACAGCAGTGCACTTCCCAGCCTTACAGTCCAGGGGGGGCGGTGACAAGATGAAGGAGGAAGAATCCTTGAGTACTTTAACGTGGCAGGCCAGTGCCTTTGAGAGTAACCCTCAGCTCTTCTCTCTCCTGATCCATGATGCATGAAGCTGGTGGTGAAGTGGCTGCTGTGAGATCAGGAAAAGTGGTTGGGGAAAGTTAACGTGAAACAAACAGAGATGCTGGCTTGGCCTGGCTGACGCATATCCTTGCCAGGGGTTAAAGTAAGCTGGAAGGTGGCCAAACGCCGTTCCAGGACCCACGATTTTAGGGGCTCAGAGTGCCGGGGCCCCTAAAAATAGAAAATGGAGCCGGAACGCTGCATTCTGGGGCCCACCATTTAAAAATAGCAGGCCTTGGAAAGCAGTGTTCCGGTTCCATGTTCTATTTTTAGGGGCCCAAATGCTGGGCCCCTAAAACTAAGGGGCCCTGGAGTGGCATTTCACCATGTTTCGGCAGGCAGGGGGAGGGGCAAGGGCCAGCGACGTTGCTGGGGGCTCAAGTCCCACCCCAAAAGCTGCCCCTTCCATGCCATGCCCCAACTTGGGGCCTGCAGCCTCCTCCCCACCTGCACCACTGTCCCAACCCGGGGTCCACCTTGCCACCACCAGTAAGTGCAGGGGTGGCCCACCTCGCACTGGCAGGGGTGTTAGGGGCAGGGGGTGGGGTGCTGGCATGTGGGGGGGGGGCAGGAGCTGCAATCCTGGGGGGCCCACACATGGAGGAGGGGTGCCCACCCTCATGGGAGTATTCTTGGGCCCCCATATTATACTTTAACCCCTGATCCTTGTCCCCTTATTCTGCTGGTTTCTGTAAACTGATGGGATGCCTCGTAAGCAAAGCCAAGAGAAAGGCAGAATAAAAAAACAGTGATTTCCTTCAGGAAATATGACATCTAAACAAGATTAATGAAATTCTCACCAGATTCTTTAGCATTTGCCCTTTTATCCTAGGTTTCTACCCTCAGTCATGCATCAATCAGAGCAGCAGAAACAAATCTTGTCATTCCCAATGGCTTCTGGGTAGGCAGATTAGGGATTATTTCTCAGTCAGGGTACATTTATACTGACGGCAGCAATTTCACTGCCATCAGTTCACCCTTCCAGGAGCGGATTGCGGCGAGTATGAACTTGCCGTGCTGCTCCTGGAAGTAGACCCCGGAAGCTCTGGGGCTCAGTGGGGCATAGGGGAAAGCCAACCACAAGTGGTTTGTGGTCAGCTTTTCCCTGATGTGTACTGGCGGGTTAGAAAGTCATTGCCTGTTATGCAAGGAATTTTACGGTCCTTGCATAACCAGTGCTCAACTGCAGCCTAAAAGCCTGCAAATGTAGACTAGGGCTCAGTGCTGGAAGGGAGCTATGAGTCAGAATACTAAGCCCACTACAACATAGCAGGGTGAAGGGGAGAAGCCCAGAGGCAAAAGAATGAGTTACTTATCACAGCTTAATAGTCTAGTTCCCATTTCATCCATTCCTTCAAGAAACAGTCATCTTGTGAGTGACAGCCTCGCAAAGGGGCATTGTTGCTAGTGGAACCATTAGACGGGGAATTTACCAAGGGAGGAGCTGGGATCTGCATCACTTACAGGCTGCTGATCAAGGCTTGGGATAAAATTTGCATTATTAATTAAGTGCCTTTGGAGTCCAAGCCCCATTTTCCAAATTGATGTAAGCAATTAAGAGCCTAAGTCTTGTAAGTTAAGAAGTTCCCAATAAGGTAAAAAGTTCCCAAGTCTAACCCACTTTTGAAAATGCAACTTAAATTTAACAATCTTACAGCATTAGGCGCTGTTGAGGGCTTTACATGGGATACCTTTCTCTGAGGTGTGCTCTAGATCACCTAGAAATCATGAGATTTTTGCAGAAATGACAAGATGACATACTGTGGACTGTGAATGAGGTTAGGCTAGCTTAATAGAAAGGTCCGTTCCAGCCTTAAAATGCATGAACTGATGAACTGTGCTAGTGGTGTTTTCTGTTATGAACATAAATTTGAGTCTTGCACTTATGCATCCTCTCTCGGGCCATCCTCTCTCGGGCCAGCAGACAAGCAGAAAAATGACACCTCATGAACTAAAAAGCAAAAGTTTGTTTCAGTCCACTCATTGGTACTCCTTGGTATGCAGCATACAGAGCAGCTGAAGGACCTTTCTGCGTCAGGGCTGGTGGGCAGCAGCAAGAGCTGGAGAGCAATTTTTCTTTTACAGGGATTTGTACCACGAAATATACCCCGGGTGCCTCCTTTAACTCAAATGATTCCAGTCTCAATTCCCATAATGACAGTTGCCCAGATAATGTAAGAGATCCCAAAAGGAGAGAATTTGAGATACTCACCAGAGATCATTTTCCCAGTAGACTCTTTAAAAAAAAAGTGATTTGTTTCAACTGACTTCCTGTTTCATAGGGTAGTTGGTTCCTACCCCTGGAAGACGCAACTGACACTCTTGTGTCATGGGAAATGTTTGTTGCTGTCCCAGAACATCTGCTGACAGCAAGTGTAACCCAGGATGTCTGAAATCTTTTGAAATAGAGCTCCAAATAACTGTATTTGAATCCCACAAATGTAAGGGCTCTTTTCCTCGTGTTGGCTAAATGTATAAGGGACATGTTTAATTCGAACTAAATTAGTTTGAATTAACCCAGTGTAGCAGTGTTAATTCAAACTGTTAGTTCAAATGAGCCACAGCTTGATTTTCCCTATGCAATAGCGCCCCCTACCCAATTTGAACTAGCAAGTCCTGTGCATGGACATGCTAGTTTGAATTAGGGTTTCTAGTGTGGTCATTTTAATTCGAATTAACATAATTTGAACTAATCATTATTAGTTTGATTGATTAGTTCAAATTCAGTTAATTCAAACTAACCTTCTAAATTTAGACATACCCTCAGGTTCTCCCTGTCCCAATTAAACACCCGTGTGAACTTCCATCCCCCAGCCATAGCCCTCAGGTTATTTTATAATTAGAAGGTGAAAATGGGAAAGTATGCAATTTTTCAGTATTTGTGTGCTATGATTCTTCCATATTTTGTCTGATTTTGTAAGCAAGTATTTTAAAGTGAGGTGAAACCAGGTCAGTTTGTGAGAAATCAGACTCCAGAAAGGGGTACAGTAATCTGGGAAGAGGGAAACCCATTCATTATCCAACATACTTCTTTCAAGTCACCACAGGCAAAATTCATATGATTCACAAACCAGTGCAAGCAGCAGTAGAGGCATGACCAAAGTGCTTTGCAGTGTGATGATGTGACCTGAGACCATTAACATAGCTACAGACAGATATTCCTTGTGGGGGCATAAGGAGGGAGCTGAGGGGCATTTGATAGCTCTACTCTGCGTAACATCTGGCATTACAAAGCTTCTTTTGAAGGTCTAATGCTATGATAAACCCTGGAATAAAAAACAAACACGGCTACCCCTTTGATCTTGGCAAATCCTTGAATGATCTGGGCAAAATTCAGTTCTCAATGAGATTGCTTAAAACCAGCTGTAAAACTGTAACCAGCAGTTTGTGCATGAATAGAAAGGGAACATGAAAGGCTACTGAAGAGAGTTAAATGTTGTAGTGTGTACCAGGCGTAAATCAGGACAGAGTCCAAAAGCAGATGAGATGGCAGCTCACCTCACATAATCTCATGGCTATTTAACAGCTGAATAGGGGCAGGTTGATACCCGGTTGTGCTAGGTGCTGTAGAAATAGAGTAGGCATGATTCTCAGTTGCATGGACTTGTCTTCACTATAGCGCAGGGGTGGCCAAATTTATGGAACTCAAGAGCCACACAAGTTGATTATTAAACCTTCAAGAGCCACACTGAGGCATCTAGCCATATACTTTTGTCTACTAAATAGATCTAGTGGTGTTCTTCCACAAGCCACACTTTTTCATTCAAGAGCCACTTGTGGCTTCTGAGCCGCAGTTTGGCCATGCCTGCTATAGAGCTAACTTAAGTTATCACTTGAGTGTTGCCCCTAACTCAAATCCAGTCCACACACAAAAGCCCTTAGCTAGAGTGTGGTGTGCTTTTACCTGGGGTTAGCTCACCTGTCACAAGATATATGCTAAAGCAGCTAACATGACTGCTCTGTAGTGTGGACACAGGTTACTCAACTACTCTTTATCCTTCAGTGCCTTCCCACAATCCCCCTAGTGTGCCTACAGAGGAGACACAAGTTGACCCACTGTTCACTAGGAAAGTTTTCCTAGAGCAGCTCAGCTTCCTACAAATCAAAGAACCATGAGAGGTGCCCCCAGAAGTCCTAGCCCGACACTGGAGTGAGTGCAGTGCCAGTGTGGACGTAGCAGCATGAGCAGTATATTACAGAGTGGCCGTTCTCACTTCCGAATTGTAGCTTGAATGTAGAGAACTCAAGTTACCCTGCACTGAAGATGTACCTGCAGTCATTTTGAATCTAGTGGTGACACAAAGTTGCCTTAAATTCACATCCATTTTAAGGCTTTTAGATGGGAAGCATGGTCAAGGGGTTATAGCAGTAATCCAGGACTTGAATTCTTTGCTGTGGCTGCTGCAGAGCTCTTCTCTGTCATTGGGAAAATTGCACAGGCTCTCTGCCATCTGCCAAATCCGAATAGCACCACTTCTCTTCCTCACAGGGATGTTTTTAGGGTAAATATATTAAAGACTGTGACCTTCCCAGTGACTGTGG
This sequence comes from Podocnemis expansa, assembly GCA_007922195.1. Classification (NCBI taxonomy): domain Eukaryota; kingdom Metazoa; phylum Chordata; order Testudines; family Podocnemididae; genus Podocnemis; species Podocnemis expansa. Next base: position 167,571 of record ML682132.1, read on the forward strand.
TAGCAGGGGCCAGAAAGGACCAAAGCAGAGCAGTATAAAGTCAGTCAACCAAACCAGCGTTACAGACTGTTTGGTGGATACTTGTTTCAGTTTAGCGGTGGTCATTTTAGTTCGGCTGAAACCAATTCCTGCTCAATTTAGGATAAAGCAACATAAGCTCCATTTGAATTGAAAGAAGACCCTCCACGCAAGGGTATTCACAGATGAGCTGGCAAGGGTATTCACAGACAAGCTACCTCAGATTAAAATCCCACCATTTGTCAAACACTGTATTTTTCTAGTGTAGACAAGGCCTGAGAATCTGGGGCTCTGTGTTTTCTCTCTTTCCACCCACAAACAGGATCCAATATTAGTAGAACAAAGAGCTACTGAAGCCTTTGTTTGATTTGCTGGACAAAACACCCTTCCACCTGTCGCCAGCGGCATAGTTATGTTGGGCCAACGCTTTGATGCAAGAGCTCTCCTGGAAACAGATGCACACCAGACAGCCTGTTCTCCCTGTCTGCACTTGCTCATCTCTGGCAGGCACTGATCTCATGCTGAAAAGAGCCAAGAGTGCTGCTTCCTGATCTTCATGACTGATTTTTTCCATTCTTAGAAACCGTATGAAATCCTCAGTCAACAAACACTGGGAACCTGTGTTTAGAATCTGACCTGGTATCACCTGAAAATAAGAGCATAGCCAAAAGGATAGTTCTTGTCAGTAACTAGGGTATTTCTTTTGTCATGCCTCCACTACAATATTAATATTAATAACGCAGTTATTAAATCACTTGTGCATGTGCGTGTTTGGCTTCTTGTATTGGCAGTGCGCATCCTCACCAGGACTGTGTGTATCAGTTGTATTGTCAGTGTGGAGAATTGTGGAATGGCTCCTGATAGCCAATACAGTAGATATAAGCAATTCAGTGCCTCTGCTAACTCTGCATCAACCAAAGTCCATGAACCATGATGACTGCACCGTCAGGGAAGTGGTGTCATTAAGTTAGCATAGAGAGGCCCTTATGTTGATGGGAGCCAAATTGAAAGGGAGACTCTTATACAGATTGATCGATGTAAGGAGGGAGCTGATGTTTAGCTAACCATTCAGTGGAGACCATGCATCTGCATGGGTCACTCACCCTAAAAGGCATTGCAGTAGGAGATTCTCAGGATCACACCTGCTAATTCACCACTGTTCAAGGAGACTTTTTTTTCCCCAGATTCGTGCAGGCTGTGCAGCTCCTGGTACTCTAGCATTTGGGGTACACCACTGACACCAAAAAACTTGCCTTTTCAGTACTTGCCATTCCCTGAGGATCTGAGTGGCACAGAACTGGGTGGTAGCACCTGCTAGCCCAGGGAAACCACATAGGAATTCCCATATCCAGACCAGATCAGATTATGATTACTATGTATCATCTACATCAGTGGTTTTCAAACCATGGGTCAGGACCCAGTACTGGGTCAAAGACTCTCAGACACTGGGTCATGGCACCCCCTGCTGCTGCTGCCACCAAAAGACTGGAAGACTTTGCTGAAAGATGTAGTTGCTGGCTTGCGAGCATAAATGATTTTTTTTTTCAACTGGGTCCCAAGAAAAAAGTTTGAAAACCACCAATCTACATTATGGTAGCCACTAGGGGGCAAATGAGATCAGGACCTTGTGTCCGGTGTTGTACAGCCAAAACAGGAGAAACAGTCCTTCCCCATCTGCAGTCAGGCCCCTATTGTGTCAGGTGCTGATCAGAACAGTGTGTAGAGGCAGAACCTGTCCTCCCTCCCTCCAGTGTTATCCCCTCAAGCCCATAAAATTTTATCCACATAAATATCTCATTAAATTCTTGGCTCAGCCATGTCCTGCAGCAATGAGTTTCATCATCTAATTATATCTGATGACCACATCATTGGGTCAGTTTTGAATTTGCCTCCTTCTAATTTCATTAAATATTCCCTTGCTGTTGTGTTACAAGACCACATGAACAAAAGCTTCCTTCTTATCCACGCTTTCCCATTCTTTTTAACTCACTTTTATCTGGTCTCTGCAGGTAAATCACATGTTTAGCAGCTGTCCAGGATGTTAGTTAAGGGGAAACCAGCAGCATTTTGTAGCGTGAGGTGATCTGCTAGCTCTAACATAGGCAGGGAGAGAGTCCTTGGGAGAGTGGAGAGTGATGCGTGGGCCCTGGCACAAAAGGGAGCAGATATACGTTGCATAACTAGGGAGCCAGGCATCTGTTAACTCCTCTCTGAATACCGTTGTGGTAGAAAATGAGCCTAGTATGACAGGTCTAGCTGCAAGATCTGAGACCTGAGCCAAACTCTGGCTTTAGAAATGGTAACTGCCTTGCTGCTTAAAAGTTCACTGACTGATATAGAAACTTGGCGGAAATGCAGCATTGTTAGAGCCTTGGCATTCTTAAGGAACAGAGGCAGGAGCACAGTATTGTTAAAAACGGTTGTCCTAACTCCCCCAAGCCACGGTGACTGCAGAAACACAATCCTGGGAGATCATACCCATGCTTTTCAACCAGACATGCAATGCACTGAGGCAGAACAGATTCTCCCCAAGATACAGTGGTGCACGAACTCAGTTATGAGTGACAGCACCAACACATCTCAACCTTCAGATAGATAAGACAGGATGATGGATGAAGATGTTATGCTTGATTTGAAGGCAAAGTATGGTGCAAAAGCTGATGTCAGAGATGTGACATGAAACATTTCCAGAGGGGTAGTCATGTTAATCTTGGTACAACAAAATAACAAGAGTCCTGTGGCACCTTATAGACTAACAGAGTTCTTTGGGCATAAGCTTTCATGGACTCCAAACCACTTTGTCAGACGCTTTGTCATGCATCTGACGAAGTGGGTTGGAGCTCACAAAAGTTTATGCCTGAAAAAATATGTTTGTCTTTAAGGTGCCACATGACACTCTCTCTCTCTTTTTATGTGAACCATGTTTGTATCAGGGTAGAAGAAAGGGATCCCAGCTGGAGCATCTTTGGCCAGCTGAGGGGATAACAGATAATCCTGCCATTAACTGAGCTGGTCCATTGTGGTGAACACACAGGTCCTAAGTTCCAAAGGGGCAGTCGCGTTAGTTTAGTTCAGCAAAACAAGCAAGGAGTCCTGTGGCATGTAAAGACTAACAGATTTATTTATCGCATGAGCTTTTGTGGGAGAAAATCCACTTCATCTTGACAACTGCTCTGATTTGCTATTACTGTGTGACCTGATCCCATGTCTTACACTCCCTTGCATTTCTTTTCATCCCATTCTGTAAGTTCCCCCATCTTCAAAGCATCTGACGAGGTGGGATTTTCTCCCACCAAAGCTCATGCAATAAATAAATCTGTTAGTCTTTAAGTGCCACACGACTCCTTGCTTGTTTTGCTACACAGGTCCTAGAATACCTGTAACTCCTATCAGGAGCTAACACTATGTTTTCTTGCAGTAAACCTGGCTGAGTGCCATTCCATTGTGAGGATTTATCAGTTGTGCTTAATGAGGTCTGTTGATTCAGCTGGCTGCTGTCACAAGGCTATCTTTAAAGGAGGCAATGAGATGACAAACCCTAAAATGATCTGGACTAAATTTTCCTTTAGTCCTCTACAAGCAGAGTCATTTGGTGAGGTTGCTTAGAACAAACTGTTACTGACTATAGCAGTTTTGTGCTTGGATGGATAGTTTCAAACACTACTGATGAGGGATAAATGTTATTGTGTAGACCAGCAGTTGATCTGCAGAGACCCCATAGTAGATCAGCTGGCAGCACATGTGAGATAACCTCATTGGGCACATCTACATTGCCCAGCATTTTTTTAAAAAACTTTTTTCGGGGTAAGTATTTTGAAATAATTATCTCAAAAAACCTTTTTTTCAAAAATGCTATATTGGGACAACAGTCTGTAGTCTTGAAATACCATGGCTTTTTTTATTTCGAAAAAGAAAGTCTACACCAGACTTTCTTATTCAAAAACAAAGCAAGGCAATGGAAGAGATAGGGAGGCTTTTTTGAAAAAAATGTCTTTTCCATGTTCTGCAACGGCTTTTTTCAAAAAAGCTAGTTTGAAAAAGGCTATTTATTTTGAAAAAGCTGGTGGGTTTAGCTTTTTTGAAAAAGCACTCTGGTATCTTGGAATACCGGGGCACGTTTTTAGGATTGTTAAACCTGGTTTAATATCAGAAAAAAAGCCTTTTTTGAGCTAGCTTTTTCCAAAAAAAGCCATCGTGGGACACAGAAAAGGCTTTTTTTTTTTTTTTAAAGCCTCTCTATCTCAGCCATTGACTTGCTTTTGTCCGGAAAAAAAAGTCCGGTGTAGACTTTCCTTTTAAAAAAAAAAAAGCCATGATATTTCAGGACAATGAGCTGTCCCCCAACTGTTGTCCCAAAACAGCATTTTTTCAAAAAAAGTTTTTTCGAGATAATTGTTCAAAATACTTATCCTAATTTTTTTTTTTGAAAATGCTGTGTAACGTAGACAATAGCCATTGTTTCCTTATGCTTTAACATCTGCATAGAGATAGGTTAATGCCTTGTTGTGCTCACCATTGTAGAAACACAGTCAGGGCCAGCTCAAGGGGTCGTTACCAAGTTTGCCCACCAGCTCAGGGTATACTCACTTATAAGGGTTAATTCCTTGGGAGAAGGGGAAGATTGCAATTCTGTTCGGGTACTGCTTGTGTCATTTGTGTTTTTCTATGGAGCTTACTTCTCCCTTCTGCAAGTCCCTCCCAATGGAGCCATCTTGGCAGGACCTAAATTTCCCAAGACTGTGTTTCTAAGTGCGACTGAGCAGACCGGGTCTATCAGCACTCTCAGCTCACCCCTTATATGTTCCTGAACTCAGCAGGCTGTGTTATACAGGACTTCTCTGCTGCCACCCTTATGTGCCTCTGTACTGCACCGGTCTAGACTTGAGTATGATCTGAGCAGGCTGGGTTAAAACAGCACTTTCAGCCACCACCAATGTTCCTTCTAAAGCCCTGACGCAGCTGAGCAATTGAAGTTGCTCGCTGAGCTGCCCCCTCCCAGTGGGCCTGATCCTGCACACGGATGCGGGCCTGATCCTGCACACACACACCCGTGGGCCCGATCCTCCCCTCCCACAGCTCTCCCAGAAAGCGCCCCTCGCAAGCCTGCCAGGTCCCCACCTCCTACCCTAGCCCGCTCCCCCCAGTAACCCTCCAGCCAGCTCAGCCACCTCCCTCACTCTTACCAGGCCGCGCAGGTCCGAGCCATGGCTCCTTCGGGCCAGAGAAGCACTGATGGAGCATGCTCAGATGGTCTGAGCATGCTCTGTCAGAGCTTATCTGGGGAGGGGTTTTAATAACTCCGAGCTCCAGAGGAGCTCTCAGCTTCCTGGAAGACAGCGTCTTCCAGCTGGGTATGGCCCTGGCTGCCCACCATGTGTGGCGAGCAGCATCCCCTGCACAGGGCAGTGCCAGGGAGCTGCACAGCCACATGGCTGCACAGCTTAGGAGGAACATTGGCTACAACCCTTACATGCCACAGGTTCAGCACATTGGTAACCACATTGGTAATGAGCAAACCTTGCATGAAACTGGGCATCACAGGGATCTTTGGCTACATAAAAGGGGCATTGCTGCAGAGTAATATAGGGAAGCCAAGAACACAAAGGAAGTCTGGCAACCAGCTTGATTAGAAAAGGTACTTTATTGCCACGTAGATAAAACTTATGAATAATTATAAAAGGAAAGAAAAATACTCAAACAGTTTCAATATTAATAACCATACAAAGAGAGAAAAATGACCAAACAGTTACAGTATTACCCTGTTTCAATTATAGTATAGTGGAAAGCTAGCTCAAGTGGATTACAAAAGATCAGGTTTAGAGAGTTATAGTTGGACTAAGAGGAAAAAGAGAGAAGTTAGGGGTGGGGTGTCTCACCACTCAGTGCAACTGTAAGGTACGCAGGAACGAGGCTGTTCAGCTTAGGGTCTGGAGTGCTGGAGAGAGGCAGAAACCCCACCACATCAGCAAGGAAAGGGTGAAGTCCCAGTGGACCTGCTGCAGCTTTTGGGTCTAGGCATCAGCACAGATTCAGAAGTAACTCCCCTGTAGAACTTGGGTGGGGATTTTTATAGGGAAGAAACAATGGTTCAAGACAGAACACTAGGGCTGTTCGAGGGTAAATAATGACTTAAGGGAGTATACCAGAAGTGTTTTGTTTGGGCGGACAATAGGAGCTGATCATTCCTGGTGATGGGTGGCATTCCTCTGAGGGAGCTTACAATGCAATCAGGCAGATTCAGTGTGTTATGTATCAGTTGACGATCCATTGACTAGAATTGGACTGATAACTGCTGAGCTGCGTGTGTGCAGACATGAGTTCATTTGTCTCACTGGTGGCTTCCCTGCTTTGCCAGTGGCTTTCCTTTGTCTCAGGTGGCTTCCCTGATTTGCATGTCCCAGAATTCAGTGGGACTCCTGCCTTGGAGCTTGGTTGTCCATTCATTATGTTAATTGTGGTTCCATCCTTGATGCAAATGAAGTTTCTGCTGTCCACTCAGAGTGCTAATGGCTCACATCTTCCATGTGGATGAGGCTAGAGGAGTTGGCCTAATTCCAGCACCCTTGTTCAAAGGGGTTTTAGGTGTGTGTCCCACTGCCTTTCATTGTTTCTGGTTTCTGGTTCAAGCAGAGGCTGGAGGTGATGGGGAGGGGTGAGTCTCAGTGGCTCAATACTATGTCGTGATTCTCCAAGAACACAGAGCTACCAAGTAACTCCCCCCCCCCCAGATGGGGAACAGCCAGCCCAGGAGCGGAGAGGGCCTGCTCAGAGGCCGGCTTCCACTTTTTTGCCCACCCCCCCACTCCCCGGGCCGGCTGTTCCTCCATAGGGGTAGGCTGAGCCAGCCCACAGGCAGAGTGCGAGAGTGGAGTCTGACCCATGGACTGACCCACTCCCGTCCCAGGGGTGGAGTGACTGGATCAGAGGAGGGGCAGGAGCATGGGGTCTGGTTCTTGGCACCCCTATGCTTCGGCGCCCTGAGCTGGTGCCACACTGGCTTATCTGTAGAGTCGGCCCTGAAAACAGTGGGCTCAATTCTCAGTTACATGGGCTTGTTTTCTCTGCAGAGCTACTTTGAGTTCTCACCTAAGTATTGCCTCTAACACAAGTCCACTCCACATACAGAAACCCTTAGCTAGAGTGTGATGTGCTTTTGTCTGGGGTTGGCTGGTCTGTCACAAGGTCTATGCCAAAGCTGGAGTTAGCATAACTCAACACCACTGTAGTGTGGATACAGGCTAGTCACTTACTGCTAGTCCTCCAGTGCCTTCCAACAGTTCCCCTGATATGCCTACAGAGGACAGACAAGTTTCCCCATTATTCACTAGAAAAGTTTTCCTAGAGCATCTCAGCATCCTACAGGCAGGAGCATCCCTGGCCTGGGAAAAGGCTCGGGGCTCGGACACCGAGACTTTGGGCTCTCATGCTCCAAGCACACTGCCGCCTCGGCAGACCCAGGACTCTGGCGCTGGAACATGGGGCTCAAGCCCTGTAAGCCTGGCACCAGTGACGCCCCTGCCTACAGGTCAAAGAACCATGAAAGGTGCCCCCAGAAGTCCTAGCCCCTCACAGGAGTGAGTACAGTGCCAGTGTGGATGTAGCAGCATGAGGGGTATTTTACAGAGTGGCCATTTTCATTTCCGAAGTGTAGCTTGAATGTAGAGAACTCAAGTTATCCCACACTGAAGATGTACCTTACAGTCCTTTTGAATCTAATGGTGACACAAAGTTCCCTCAAATTCACACCCATTTTAAGACTTTTAGGCTATGTTCACACACAAAATGAACCCCTTGTTTCGAAATGGGAGTACGTCGTGTGGACATGCCACTTCTTATTTCAAAACAACCTCTGTTGTTTCGAAATAAGAAGCCTGTGTGAACACACCCTTAGATGGGAAGCATGGTCCAGGGTGAGAGCCCAGAACCTGAATTCCTTGCTGTGGCTGCTGCAGAGCTCTTCTCTGTCATTGGGAAAATTGCACAGGCTCTCTGCCATCTGCCAAATGAGGATAGCACCACTTCTCTGTCTCACAGGGATGTTTTTAGGGTAAATATATTAAAGACTGTGACCTTCCCAGTGACTGTGGTAGCAGGGGCCAGAAAGGACCAAAGCAGAGCAGTGTAACGTCAGTCAACTGAACCAGCTTTACAGACTGTTTGGGGCATACTTGTTTCAGTTTAGCGGTGGTAATTTTAGTTTGGCTGAAACCAATTCCTGCTCAATTTAGGATAAAGCAACATAAGCCCCATTTGAATTGAAAGAAGAGCCCCCACACAGCAGTATTCATGGTTGAGCTACCTCAGATTAAAATCCCACCACTTGTCAAACACTGTATTTTTCTAGTGTAGACAAGGCCTGAGAATCTGGGCCTCTGTGTTTTCTCTCTTTGCACAGGATCCAGGGTTGTTCATGGTTAAGCAAACTCAGATTAAAATCCCACCATTTGTCAAACACTGTATTTTCATTTTGTAGCCAAGGCCTAAGAATGCAGGCTTCTGTGTTTTCGCTTCACCTACAAATAGGACCCAAAATTAGTAGAACAAAGAGCTACTGAAGCCCTTGTTTGATTCGCTGGACAAAATATTTTCTACCTGTTGCCAGCGGCAAAGTTGTGTTGGGTCAGCTCTTTTATGCAAGAGCTCTTCTGGAAACAAATGCATGCCTGACAGCCTGTTCTCCCTGCCTGCCCTTGATCATCTCTGGCAGGCACTAATCTCATGCTGCTAGAAGCCAATGTGGTGTTTCCTGAGCTTCATGACTAAATTTTTCCATTCTTAAAAACCATATGAAATCCTCAATCAACAAACAATAGGAACCTGTGTGTAGAATCTGACCTGCTATCACCTGAAAAGAAGAGCATCAACCATTTGCCATTCAGAGATGGTGATGTAACACAGATAGTCCACGACAGTAACCAGAAAGGACTTTTCTTGGTTTGAATCACTCATCTTCAAATACCTTGCAGTAGGAAGTTAAAATCACCCCTGCTCATTCGCCACTCTTCAGTGAGACTTCTTTCCAGATTCTTGCAGGCTGTGCAGTTCCTGGTATTCTAGTGCTTGGGATACACCACAGACGCCAAAGCACCTGCCTTCTCAGTGCTTTAACAGCTATTCCCTGGGAATCTGTGTGGCACAGAGGTGGGTGCTATCTCCAGCTAGGCCAGGGAATTCACATGGGAATTCCTATAGCAGATGAAATTGTCCTGGCTATTTATCATCTGTTATTAGGATTGTGACAGGTTCTATACACACAAACAGCGACTGCTAGTCCTTCTGTCAGCTGAGTCCAGAGCCATATTTTGCCATGCACTGCCCACACACACCACAAGAGATGGTCCTTTCCCCAGCTAAGATTGAGACCCCGTTGTGCCTGGTACTGAACAGAAACCCACTGTGATTAGGCAGAAGCTGCTTTTCCTCCCTTCAACGTTAATCTCTCTCCCATGTAATTTTATCCACATAAAAATTCAGTCTAACTCAGTTCTTTGCTCAACAACTGTTCCACAGTCTGATTATACACAATGTGATACATACTGGGATCAGCTTTGAATTTGCCTCCTTTCAACTCCATTGACACCCTATTGTTGTTGTGTTACAAAGACAAGGAGAACAGATGCTTTCCTCTCACTTAACTTTTTTTGGTTCATTTTTAACATACTTTTATCTGTTCCCTGAAGATCAGTCTCATGTGGGTCAGCGGCTGGTGGGGATGCTCGTGCAAGAGACACGTTGTGCCAGGCACTGCCAGGTACAGTGAGAGGCAGGCCCTGCCCTTCCTGAGAATAGGCATTTGTTGGGTCAGGCATTGTACAGACATAGATGAACAGTCCCCACCCCAAAGAGTTTACAGTATAAATAAAGAAGCCACACAAAAGTTGTATTTCCAGTTCTGGGACAGAATTTGGGTCCATTAGTTAGAGTAGGGGGTCTCAGAGTCAGGACTCCTGGGTCCTATCTGCAGGTCTACGTGAAGATTGGAGTCTGGAGTGTTAAACCAGGGAAAGTCAACAGATTTGGCTCCCATTGCTGCCGTTGTGTGACCTTAGGACAAGTCAGCTTCCTTTTCCACCACACACAGACATGAAGACTCAGCTAATGGCTGCCTGTAATGTGCTCCAAGTTCCACCAAAGAAAGGGGATTAGAAGAGCAAACAATCCTCATTATAAAATTACATTATTTACAGCCCACAGGGATGACACTGATGGCACAGCAGCAAAATTGGCCCTGTCAGATCAGCCTTCCCAATCAAATGATCAGGTCTGTGAACACCCACTCAGTTGATTGGCAAGAGGATCCCTGAACACCACACTGAGTCGGACTCAGCACAGTGTACGTGCTGGGAATAGGGCACTTGAACTGAGATACATAAGTTCCAAAGTGGTAGCCATATTAGTCTATTCAACAAAACAAACAAGGAGTCTGGTGGCACTTAAAGACTGCAAATTCATTTATCACATGAGCTTTTGTAGGTGAGCACTTCAATCTTCCTGATCACTCTATTGATGATTTCCTAATAGCTGTGCTCAGACAAATGAATAACAGTTCAAGGCTTTAAAGAGAAACTGCAGAATTGAAATTCATTTGTAAATTTGACAGTGTTTCTTCAGGGTTAAATAAGGACTTGGGATTTTTTTCTCCTTAGAACAGGTGATTGCACCTTCGTCTATATGCTGTTCCCCAGGGTTTGAATCTTAACAACTGCTTTAATTTGCTGGTACAGTGTGACCTGATCCCATGACTTACAGTTCCCTGCATTTATTTTCCTCCCAGTCTGTAAGCTCCCCCGTCTTCAAAGCTTCTGACAAAGTGGTATTTTATCCCATAAAAGCTCATACAATAAATAAATCTGTTAGTCTTTAAGTGCCACAGGACTCCTTGTTTCTTTAGAGATACACAAGTTATTTTAAGTAAGTTGCTTATCTCCTTTTGACAGCCACTGAAAACAGCCAGCAGTGTAGACCTGCCTGTAAAAAAGCAAAACACCAGCCCGATCAGGTGACAAACCACAGCAGGGAAAAGAAACCTTGCTCTGAGCACTGACACAGGAGAAAGCTAAACCGGTGTCACTGTGACTGCCTGTTGGGGGGGCCCCAGGAGGAGAGATTAAAGAAAGGGGACGGAGCTGCATGTGAAAGGAATTTCCCCTTAGCACAGACAGTCTGGGCTCCCCCGGTGTGCTCAGTGGACTCAGCAGGATGCTCCTGACTCTCACAAGCCCCACAACCAATAGACTCCACTCACTTCAAGAGTTACAGGTAGAATCCAGGAGTCCTGACTCCCAGTAGCTCCCATTCCCCTTCCAGAGGTGGAAGTAGAACCCAGGAGTCCAGATTCCCATGTCCTATACTCTAATCCCTCACTCCTACTCTCCTCCAAGAGCCACATTATCTATTTTGCAGCCTATTTGGCATGTACCTGCAGCACCTCTTTTGAGAAGGCCCTCCTGTAAGTTTGTGTGGGGATATGGATCATGTGTGCCTGCAGCATCCCTCTTGTGTACTGACCTTTCATTGGGACAGCTGTTGTCTTTTAACTCCACTGTGGTCTGGGCTTTGAGCCTCACTTGCACAACATGGGCGAGGGGAGCTGCTGTTATATTTCAGTTTGTTCCCATCTTGCCATGAGGAAGGCATCCCACCTGAACTACATGGATACTGCTAAGACAGAACATGCCCAAGACAGCCAGTGCAGATGATTTCAAATGAGAGCATCACTTGAAAAAAATGCTATTAGCAAAGGAAAAGCACTACAACTCTTCTATTAAGCAATTAGATGTGTTGAACTGCCAGCAATGAAGCAAACACCAGAGAGCACTACAGACCAGTGTTTAAGTGGCACAATAACAAGGCATTTTGAGCAAGCTTTGCTCCCAATGGTTTGATCTAACACCCACTGACATCAAAGGGAAGACTCACATTGGCTCAGACTTGTGGTCAAGAGCCCTAAGCCTACCTAGCTGTTCTTGATGAAAACTCTGATGATGAATTTACATGCCTTTTTGTGAAGTGATTCCCCCCTGCTGAGTATGTGCCATCAGCAGGGTTTGAACCTAGAACCTGCAGTGAGTGGTGTTGCTGGCAGTGGGCATGCAGGACACATGCCCCAAGTCCCAGCTCTAGTGCCCTGTGTCTGATTGGGGACTCAGGCCTGGGCCACCAGCCAGTGTCAGTAGGCGCTAGCACTGACTCCAACTCCAGACAGAAGCCCAGGGCTGGGCTGCCAGCTGGTGGAAGCCTGATCTGGCCCTGGCTGGGGACCTGGGGCCAGTTTGGGCCCAGGGATGGGATCAGTGCAGCAGAGGGTGGGGCCTGAGCCAGGCCCCACTCCTTTTCTCAGGACAGTAATGCCCCTTGCCTCTAGCACCACATTTTGAGCACAGATGCTAACAAAGCATGTATGTTCATTAGCAGTAGTAGGCTGTCATCTTCTTTGAGAGTTCATTTACTACAGGGGGACATAATACCCTGAGGAAGCTCATTAACTTGAGATAACATATTTTTTGAACAGATCCCATCTCCCCATCAACGTTTTTGCCCTGTTCAGCTCGTGCTTTCAAGTAAAGCATTTTGGCCGTTATGTGAATTTCCCTTGCATCCCATGAACTCCAGGCCCATGGAAAGGAAGAGGATGGAGGTGAGGCAGCTGTTGAAACAGAGCAGACTATAAGCAACAATAATGGCTATGTCTCATTGGAGGCTACAGGCCACCACAAAGACTATGTAAGTGAGCTTCTGAAAGCTTCTGTAACCTTTCTGCCAGGGTAGGCTGGCAGAACAAGGGCCGGGTTCTATATCTAGGGGTTTCCCAATGATGCAGCACCACCAACTGGCTCGAGGTTTCACCCAGATCTCTGGAAATCCTGCACTGTCCCCTGGGCACCCCAAAGGGTAAGGCTTCCCCACTCGCAAGCATGAGTCTGAGTGTAGTAAATGAAGCTTTTAATATCAGTAAAACAAAAATGCAAAAGGCCAAATAACAGAGATCAGCACTAATCTAGGAAACTTAGTATAGACCGAAGTTCCCAATAACCCACACCACATAACAGAACATACAAACTTAATGGCAAAACTGGCACTGATCTGGAGAATCAGTACTAACTAGGCTCCCAACCACCCTAAGGTACGTAGAGAGTGTCTTTCACACCAGCTGTCCACGGATGCCGTCTACCAGTCACTCACTCCATCTTCTAGAACAGGTTTCTCAGCTTCGCCCGCTGTCCGCCAGTGCTGCCCTCTACTTCCTCATGTCACCCAGCTTGCCGCTGGCTGTTCTCACCATCTTCTGGCTCCACCCACTGTCCACCAGCACTGCCCCCCGGTCCTCATGTCACCCAGCTTGTCACTGGCCGATCTCACCCACCAACTCCACTGGCTGGTCACCCCTTTGCTTCTTACAGCTCAGGAAGAAAAAAATTCTCCCTAGCTCAGTGATTATCACCTTTAGTTTTTAATAGCTGGTGATCAGCTACTTCTATAACAAAAAAAAACAGAAAAAGCAATAGGAAAGGAAGCAAATACTGCCTCAAGGACTGCAACAATACATACCTCCCACTTCTATTCTTCAGTCTTTCAGGCTAAAACATGCAGGGAACTTCCTTACAAATCTTTTTCAAAGGAAGGGTGGCTTTTACCCTTTAACTAACCCAGGCAGATTTGAAACAAACAGAGAGTAGCAGTTTACACAAGGACAGTATTTTATATTTCTCTGTAGTGAATTATACATATTGATAGAATTGTGAGAAAACTAACCCCAAATACTATTACCCACTATGCTTTGCCCCAGTATGCTAATCAGCTAATTGTGCTCATTGTATCCATGCTAATACAGGACCGATACAGCTTAGTTGCTCCCCTCTTTTAGTTCAGAAGCTGTTAGGCACAGCTTCTAAGCCTGCCTTACACTTCATTATGAATAAGTGCTGCTTCATAGGCTGCCATGTAGGCACAGGTTCAGATGGTGGAAATCTTGAACTGACCAAACAAAAGACCAGAAACATGTCTTCGTAAAGCTTATCTTCATAAGGATGAAGTTAGACAGCAAGCTGTAAATAACAAAGTCACAAGCTCTAGCCTAGCTCTGTCAGTAACTAGCAGGTGTCAAGATGGCCAAATAGAGAGCAAACTACCTGTGTGCTCTAAAGTTTGTGAACACATTTGTTACAATGGGCTAGCTAGTGTGCTAGAACTTCTTGGAAATTTCATCAAAATGGTTTTTCATTGAAAAATGGAGTTTTAGGTGAAATCGAAATGTCTAGAAAAACATATCAATTTGGATAAAATTTCTTTTCAGGAACCAAAACAAAACAAAACATTTCAACATTTTTTAAAAGGAATGTTTTGATATTTTTCTTTCAAAATGAAATTCATTCTTTTGCATAGCAATATTTTTTAAGTTTTAAAGCATCAAAGTTGAAACAAAACATTTCAAATGACCTGAAACAAAGGAGAAACCCAGGATTTCTTTCATGGTAATTGTTGAACATTTTCATTAGTCTTCTGGTTTGGACTGGAAATTCTTTTCATAGGCACAGAATTTCCTGAGAAATGAAATACTCAGTTCCTTCCCAGCTCAATTAGCTGATATGTTAAAAAATAATTCCATAATATACCTTAATTCATACTATCCTAATGAAGGCAAGTGAGTGTCTACAATACAAGGCTAATAAATGCCTCACAAGCTACTGAAGAACTATATAAATTCCCCTCTGCATTCCAGGATCCAGGCAGTGCTCCAAGAGTTTCAAATTTTCATAGCAAATGGCATCAACATTTTAAACCCAAGCTCATTAAAATAAACCCTATTCCTGGACATTCGGTCAGGGCTTCTCAATTTTTTCATGGAATGGGCCATGTTTTAAGAGAGTTTGTCTCAGAGACACTTCCCTGCCCATTGGCCGTTCTTAGATGAAAACTCCTCCCCTCCCATTACAAATGGGAGGGGGTTCACAGTCACACTACTCTAGGAGCTGACTGCTCATCACTAGATTACATGTATTAGTCCAGGAAATTCTGGAGGATCGTAGAATGAAAGATACAGAACTCGACTGGGATAAGCAAGACCAAGTCTAATTAGGCTGTTGCACAAATCACTGCTAATCATACTCAGGATCCATAGGGTCACAAGAGAAATATTCCCTAAGAAGAGCTCTTGCTTAAAGTGAGATCTATTGAGAAAAAGGATGCTGATGAAAAAAGAGGGTCAACTCCTGAGTAAAGTTGACTTTCTGTTGTTGAAGAAACTGGAAAGAACATCCAGGATTGATGAAAGGAATTCTGAGCTAGACTAGAAAGGAAAACATCTGCAGCAATTCAGACAAGGAGTCTGGTGGCATTTAAAAGACTAACAAACTTATTTATCACACAAGCTTTCTTGGGAGAAAATCTCACTTCCTCAGATGCCTCAAATACCTGACAAAGTAGGATTTTCTCTCATGAAAGCTCATGCAATAAATAAATTGTTAGTCTTTTAAATGTCAGCAGATTCTTCGTCTGTTTTGCTGAACTAAACTAACAAGGCTACCCCGTTGGAATCTACAACAAGTGGTTCAGTAGCAAATAGATAAAGCAACATCTGCTCTACCCAATTCAGGGTATGTTGACCCCTCAGAAGCCAGCAGAACCAAGAAAGACACAATGACAGATATGTTTCAACAGTGGACAGCAAGATCATTACATACAAGACTGTGAGAATACTCCTAACCCCAGTTTAGTGCACCAACAGCTGATATTCAGGTTGTACAAGTCCAAACCTAAAGGGAAGAACACGGGTTTTTCCATCAAACAAAGCTGCCTGCCGGAGGATTTGTCTGAAGAGGACAGCCAGCAAAGTGATCATGTAGATTCACAGAATACAGATTGCCAAGTTCCAAAAGGGCAGCCGTGTTAGTCTAGTTCAGTAAAACAAACAAGGAGTCCTGCAGCGCTGGGTTTCAACAGGATAATCCCAGAGAACTCCCCGCAATTGACGCTGCAGCATTTGAGGACAGTATACCACAAGAGTTTCAAACGCCAGGTCCACAGCCTGGAAGAACAAAAGCCCAAGACTCTATTCCTGTTGTTTGGGAAGTTTTGTAGTGACAAGACAAGCATATTGTATATGCGATTCACTTTCAGCAGTCTGGCCATAGACCCAGTCAGAGTGAAGAAGAGAAGGAAACATGTAAAACCTGGCTATACTTATGAAAATGGCGAAAGCGTTTCCTGTCCAACTGGGTTTTGTACAAAATGGTTCAGAAGAAAAAATATTTGGGACAGCTGCACTCATTCAGACTGAGTATTAGGAGGAATCCATGAGGAGGTATGCACCACATTGGAAACAGAAAGAACACTAGCATTGGCTAGTGATCTTTTTATTTATCTCAAACGACCTAAACAGTAGAAAGGAAACGTCAGACCTCTGAATGTTGTCTCAGAAAGAGGGTGTTATAGGGAACTTTGCAGAAAATGTTTGTAACGGACAGTGTAGTGATGGTCTCAGCCTTTTCCATGGGAACAACCTTTCTATGAACTGTTTTCTGGGCTGTTTGCCCAGAAAGTTTGTACCAGGGTCTACCTATGTTTTTGCTTTAACAGGTGTTTAGGCCTGATTTTCCTCATTGTATGTTGTTCTGAGCTTTTGCATTTTTGTGTGCTTCAGAGCCAGCTTGGCTGGTCCAAGCCTGTTCAGGGAGGGTGGGCCTGATCCCCCCACCCCCTCTGAATTGTGCTATATGGCTATGTCTACTCTCAAAAAGTTGTCAACTCTGCTAAGTCGACTTAAGAAGGTCGACTTAAAGTCAACTTGTTAAGTTGACTTAATAAGCCAACTTAACTTTTGAAGTGTGGACATGGGGAGCCTAAGGGACCTGCGGCATCCTGGCAGAAGGGACCTGTCAGGACCCCCACAGGTCCCTACGGAAAGGGAGCCACAGGTCCCAGGGAGAAGGAAACAGTCTGCAGGTCCCAGGGAGAAGGAAGCGGAAACTCCCTTCTTCCCAGGACCCACTGAGGTCCTGGTGAAAAGGAAGCCTGTGCTCCCTTCTCCACAGGAGCCATGGCTCCCTTGTCCCTGGGAGCCATGGCTCTGTTGCCCCTGGGGGGAAGCCGTGGCTCCCTTGTCCCAAGGGGGAGCCACAGCTCCCTTCTCCACGGCAGCTGCAGCTCTGTTGTCCTGGGGGGATTTGACAGCAACCTTCGTCTACTTAAAGGGGTGCTCCAACGATGAGGGAGCTAGGCTCTTCTCTGTTGTAACAGAGGACAGAACAAGGAGCAATGGTTTCAAGCTGCAGCTGGGGTGGCTGAGATTGGATGTGAGGAAAAAATTCCTCAATAGGAGGGTGGAGAAGCACTGGAATGGGATTCCTAGAGAGGTGGTGGAATCTCCATCTTTGGAAACATTCAGGGCCCAGTTAGACAAAACCCTAGCTGGTACGATTTAGTGGGAGTGATCCTGTTTTTAGCAGGGGGCTGGACTAGGTGACCTCATGAGGTCCTTTCCAACCATGATTCTATGATTATTAGAGCAGAAAACTGCATCAATAAACCAGATCTAAGCTGCGCCCATAGTCATTTGACTCCTAATAACTCGTTTAATTACAGCTAGTCCTCACTTAGTGACCTACTCGTTTAGTGACCCCTCAGAGTTATGACCAGCTCTCTGATGAGTTGGTATTATGCCGATGTACGAGAACTCGCATCAACTCTCTCAGATTACCTATATTTACAGTACACTATGCAAACTAAGTTCAGTACATTAGAGCTTAAAACATTTAAAATATATATGAAAAATGTTATAAATGATGCAAAGGTGACATTAAAACTATCTACCGATGGTTGAAAAACCCACTACCAGTAAAGTACATTATGCTTGAAATACCGGTAAGGGCTGCTCCTCGTTTAGTGACCAATTCGTTTATCAACCGGGTTTCAGGAACGGAACCCGGTCACTAAGTGAGGACTACCTGTATTGCCATTTTTGTGCATGCAGAATTACAAAAGAGGCTGGTCCTGCTATCCCATTAGCTCTTGCCATTCTAACCCACTGTGACCTATGTCCACCCAGAGTGGCTTTGTGTCCCCTTCAGGTGGTTGGGGTTTGTCAGCCACTGGTTTTGAGCTATGAGACTCTTTCTACCATAGTTAAAGAAACCTAAGGTAGATACTTGTCCTTTTAGATCCACAGATGGAATCCTCATTGAGGTTGTAATGCAACACTGCTAGCTGGGTTGTTGGACGTGGGTGTTGTCAGTTGTTGGTGGTGTGTGTGAGCCATAGTGTATAGCAATGTTCCCTCTAAGCTGCGTTAGTGGGCAGGGGTGCAGTGGCCCCCCTCACCAGCACAGTGAGCATGTGGGACAGCGCAGGCAGCCCTGCCTCTCCCCAGCCCAGAGGAGCCCCGTGGGTCTCCTGTCTCAGCTCCTGTAGGCAGCCTGTGCTGGAGCAGTGAGAGCTGACGGCCCCTCCCTCCTGCTGCACATAGCCAGGGAAGGAGCAGAGGGGGAGGGAGATTTAAATCTCTCCCTCTCCTCTGCACCAGGCTGCTTGTGCAGAGATGGTGGCATCTTTGGGGCCTGTGTGGGCCCCAGCAGGTGAGCAGCCTTGAGCCTGGGCAAGAGGGGGGACCCTGAGAGATGGCAGGGCTAAATCGTGGGGCTCACAGAGGCAGCCATGTAGTGGCCACAGGGAGGCAGGGCTCTCTGGGGGCAGGGGATGGGAGCTGGGCTGCAGGCAAAGGAGCCAGGCTGGAGCTGGAGGAGGACTTGGGACTTGAAAGACCCAAGCAAAATTGTATTGAGCCATTTAGCATCTCTAGCAAGGGTGAATGCTTTGCTTTTCACATGCTAAAAGGCTCCTGAAAGAAAAGCAATCCTTTAAAATAAGCAAAAACAAGTTGGGTTAATTTCAGATTTATTTTCTTTTCTGTGAGAGATTCTAATGCAATCACTTTGTCAAGGTGGGGCTTTACAGTGCAACTTTTTATAGACTCCTGTGATGGAAGGAAACAAATCCTAATGATTAGGAAAATGAAATGAAAAACTGAAAGGATAAAAAGTCATTTAAGGCAGAAGGAAAAAAATATTGCCAGTGGTGCAATAATTTTTAAAAAAGAGACTTCGTATTTCTATTTCCCCAAAACTGTGTTAGAAAAATAATCATTTTCTTTCACAAATCCATTTATGCTTTTGCTTCTTGCAGCTTTGATAAGGTTCACTTTAACTGTCAAAAATTAAAAATTATTAAACAACCGTTATTATATTCCACTACCAGACACACACATCTCAATTGTACCTCATTTTGCTTATTTTAGTTCTGAGAGTATTTACACTCCAGGCACACTAATTATAGCCTCCCTTTTATTGTTGAAAATGATTTGGATTAAAAAAAACCCCATAAACTCCAAAACTGAGATGTTAGAGACTCTTTATATTAAAGGAGGATACTCACAGTGTTTAAAGTTTCCTGTATGCCTAATCAATTTTTTGCCATTAACTTAGGGGATTGTTGTCCCATATTTAGCTTTTGAGAGGTATGATTGGGCATGATAATGTAACAGACTCTAACCTAGCTCTATTTGATACAAATTCTTTAGGCACAAAAGATGGCCCTGGTTACAGAGATGTGATGCTGTGAGAAACTGTCTTGAAACATGGTTTCTGCCCTTGCCATCTTTAAAAGTTTTGAATTTCTCAGATAAATTTACTTAAGGTGTTGCCCCGAGGGAATCTGGGAAGCAGTTCCTACCTTGTGATTGTGATTTGCAATGCATGGTAATTTAATATGTTTACTGAGGGCAGAATAGGTGTATTTTCAAGGTTGATAGCTAGATATTAAATACAATCCCCATAACATGTCAGTCTCATGATCAAATCTGAAGCTACCTACTTAATTTCAATCCATGTTTTGGACATTTAGGGCCTGATCCACTTTGAATCCCTTTTACCCCAGTTGGGCAGCATAAGAGGGACTTAAATTCCAAAGGGGCAGCCGTGTTAGTCTAGTAAAGCAAAAAAAGCAAGGAGTCTTGTGGCACTTAAAGACTAACAGACTTATTTTTTGCATGAGCTTTTGTGGGAGAAAATCCCACTTTGTCTATATATGTATTCTGGAAATCTGACAAAGACAGGCAAGAAAAACTGAGCAGTGTAGATGATGGTAGAGGCTAGACAGGCAGCAAGTTTCATTGTCTCACATTTATTTAGTAAATTAATAAAACTACAATACATCAATTTAACATTTTTATTGAAGTTTGAATGAAAAGACATCTCTGAATTACTTTTGAATTAAGATACTTAGGCATGCTGATACTTTCAGCACCAAAAAACTGTTGCCAAGGCCTCATAAATTGTTGCTCAGTAAATACCACAACTTGCTCAGCTGCATCATCAGCTTAGAGGGAACGTTGGTGTATAGCAGTGGTGCTTTTACAATCACACGTTAAAAGGTGTCCTGGCTGGGAAAACTCACCTCAACTTCCAGACTTTTACAGCAGTCCAATTCCTCATATAGGATTTCTCCTCTGACAAATCTAATCTGGAAATGAGCCATCATTGAGGACTGAACCCTCGCTTTCTACACCTGAAATTATGCCAGAGCTGAAAGAACTGTATTTGCTTGTGCAAAGTCAGTAACTGACCAATAAACTTCTCCATTGTCCCCCTGATAGAGCACACACAGCCTCACTGAGTAGGCCTGGGTTATACCCGCTTTGCTTTTTTTTTTTTTTTTTTGAGTCTTGAGGGTGGACTGTAGCCTTTAGACAAAATTTTGGGGTGGCCTTTTAATGACTTAGGAATATGTCCATACAGATCATGAGTTCTGTATGAGCTTTATGAACTCCCCATATGTATCATTATTAGACTGCCAACTGCATTTTGAGTGGGCTATGTTCTCCCACCTTTTGCCAGCAGATGGCACAATGCTCAAATGCGACTGCCCTTCAGAAGCAGATTGCGATTTACTGGTTGGGGACCACTTGGCTAGAAAAAAAAAAACAAGAAGTCGTGTGGCACTTTAAAACTAACAGATTTATTTTTCACATGAGCTTTCATGGGAGAAAATCCCACTTCATCAGATGCTTCGAAGATGGATGAACTTACAGAATGGAATGAAACTAAATGCAAGGGGGTGTAAAACAGGATCAGGTCATAAAGTAACAGCAAATCAGAGCAGTTGTTAGGTTCAAAACATGGGAAGCTTGAAGTCAAATTACCTTTTGTAATGGGAAAAGAACCCATAGTCTCGATTAAGTCTTGCTTTCACAGAATTTAGCTTGCATATTAATTTGAGTTCAGCTGTTTCTGTTTGAAGTCTTGATGTCCCAGCCACATTTCTGATGACACTCGTTAACAAATCATTCATCGAGTGATTAGAAAGACGGAAGTGCTCAGCAACTGGTTTCTTTGTTCTGTGATTTCTGATACCAGCTCTGTGTTCATTTATCCTTTTGTGCAGCGATCATCCTGTTTCTCCAATGTATAAGGTGTAGGGGCATTTCTTGCACATGATGGCATAGACCACATTAGTAGATGAGCAGGTAAATGAGCCTTTGATGGAGTAGCAGACTTGATTAGGACCTATGATGGTATCTGTTGTGTAGATATGTGGGCAGACTTGGCAGCGTGGTTTGTTGCAGGGGTGTGTGCCTGCTTCAATGTTTCTGTTGTTAGATCTGTAGTTGCTGGTGAGTATCTGTTTAAGATTGGGCAGCTGTCTATAGGCAAGGAGAGGTCTGTTCCCCAAGGCTTGAGAGAGAGAGGAATCATCTTTTAGAATAGGCTGTAAGTCCTTAATGATCTGTTGCAGAGGTCTGACTTGAGGGCTGTATGTGGTGACTAGTGGTGTTCTGTTGTTTTCTTTCTTGGGCCTCTCCTATAGTAGATGACTTCAGGGAACACGTCTAGCTCTGTCAATTTGTTTTCTTACTTCTCCAGATGGGTACTGTAGTTTCAAGAATGCTTGATAGAGATCCTCAAGATGTCTGTCTCTGAGGGATGAGAGCAGATGCAGTTATATCTTAGGGCTTGGCTGTAGACAATGGATCATGTGGTTTGTTTAGGATGGAAGCTCGAAGGATGTAGGTAACTAAACCGATCAGTAGGTTTTCGGTACAGGGTGGTGGTGATGTGTCTATCCCTGATTTGTACTGTAGTGTTGAGAGAGTGGATCTCCTGTATGGAGTGTTCCAGGCTCATTTTGATGGTGGAGTGGAAATTGTTGAAATCTCTGTGAAAATCTTCAAGAGCATTCCTGCCATGTGTCCAGATGATGAAGATGTCATCAATGTAGCCTAGGTAAAGAAGCTAAATTCTGTGAAAACAGGACTTAATCGAGACTATGGGTTCTTTTCCCATTACAAAAGGTAATTTGACTTCAGGATCCCCATAGTTATAACTTAACAACTGCTCTGATTTGCTGTTACTGTATGACCTGATCCTATGTTTTACACCCCCTTGCATTTATTTTCATTCCATTCTGTAAGTTCACCCATCTTTGAAACATCTGACAAAGTGGGATTTTCTCCCACAAAAGCTCATGCAAAAAATAAATCTGTTAGTCTTAAAGTGCCACACAACTCCTTGTTTTTTTGGTTTTTTTTGCTGGACTAGACTAACACAGCTATCCCTTTGGCACTTGGCTAGACTCTCTGTGATCTTTTTGCCTCCAAGTTAGACTGGAATTCCACGGTGTAATGAAACAGGGTGACAGCAGAGGGTCGTTACACTGGGATAGTTTCCTGTTCAAACATAATTATAGAAAGTAGACTGGCTCCCAACCTGGAGAATTTGTTTCTCAGGGGACTGTTCCACTAACAAGGATTTTCCTGAGAAGACAGATCTAGAGGTCACCTAATGGGGACAAGAAGGTTAGAAAGGCTGGAGTTGATCTGTTTGGGGGGGTTGTCTGTAATGCAAACCAAGGAGAGCTGCTACAAGAGACCGATGAGGGAGGGGAAAAGTGTCTAGCCAAACAAAGATGATCCAAAAAGGGACTCCCAATGGATGGGGGAGCCAAGTGAGGAGCACTGTGTTCAAGATGTTTTGGGTTTCTATGCAATCTACTCTCTCCGTGTATTCCTTGCGTTTAAGTAAAGTGCAGTATTGTGTTAGAATGTCATAGCAAGCCAGACCCATAGTACCTGGGCTGTATTCAGACTCTGATGGTTTGAAAAACATGGACGCAAGTGCCTGGGTTCCTGCACCACAATCCAGTGGAGCATTGGGTCAGAGCTGTGACAGCTTCTTAACAGGTTGCATGGAAGTAGCTGCTTCTGCAGTCACAATCTAGTAGAGTCATACAACTTGGGAGGCGTTCTGGAAGAGCTACCGTTTTTACTGCCAGAAGTATTTGACATGGGCCTTAGTAGAATGATCAGAAAGAGCTGCCCTGCCCTGCCCTCATCTGCTTCGTAAAACATAGTGTTCTATTGGTCTAAATCAGGATTGTTCAAGGGGGTTTAAAGATGTTTAATATCCAGGTCCACAAACTCTTCTAAGATTCTTTTGAAAATCCCAACCCCAATGTCTTTTGGAGAGGTTTTTTTGTCTTTCATGAAGAATAGATAGTTATGGCCCACACGTGCGGAACTGGGTGGGTGAGGCTGAGAAGCTGAGAATAGATTAAGCCTTCTCATAAGTTTGTGCCTTGACCTGTGTCTTTCGAAGAGGTAAGATTGAAGTTCAATTTTATGGTTGTTTTGTTGGGAGTGGATTGCCATTTGATGTACAGCCCAAAAGAAATGTTTGTTCTGGAAAGGGTTTATCTTGTGGAGAGCAAAGAGACACCTCCAGTTTCTGGAGGTTATGAGCCAGAACATTTACCCTGAAAGGAAAATTTGCCCCCTGTTCTTCCAGCGACAGCTCTTATTTTGTTAGTCTTGTAGCTCATTTTACAGGTACTCTTCTCTCCTGCTCTTTTGGATTTGTGCGCCACTCCAGCATTGATTTTCCCCAGGGCTGCACTTTTCTCAGTTTCACCCCTGAGCGAGAGAGAGGAATACTGGAGAACGAGTGGTGCATTTGTTGCTTATAAACTGTTTCAAATTCACTAAAAGAAGTGTCATCATTTTACTGTAGAGTGAATCCTGCACCAGCCTGGAGGGAAATTAAATTTACTAGAAAATAAAAAACAGCAAGAACATCTTTTTTTTTTTTTTTGCATTTGTATTTATTTTAATTTTTGCAAAGCTCTCGCCATCCCCCATGGCAGCTGCAGAACAGAACTCATTGTCCCTCTACCCTAAGTTACAGCCAGAAACACCAATAATCGATGAGTATCACAGTAATCAGATAAAGACCCTATCAGTATGATTTATGATTTTTCATTCAACTTTTGAATGGAGGGCATTGTGAGGCAGCAGCATAGGAAGGATAATGGAAGGTGATGACATCAGAGTCAGCCAGTCTGGTTTCATCAACATTTGAGTCCTTAATTCAAAACTTCTTTGTCCTGGGGAGAGATGACAAACACTCATTACAGTTCCAGTAACTCACAGGGAATCAAATAAGAACTGTCCGCTACTCCATGAAAGAATTTTGTTCCTTTCTGTCCTTGAACAGCCATGTGTAGAGGCCAACGGTCCATTTACAAGACTGAGCTTTCTATGCCAGCATCCTTTGCAATCTGTGTCTGACAGCAGTCAGGGAGGGAGTGAGGGAGGAGATGGCAAGGGGAAATTTGGGAGGGCTGGAACTGAGCCCTTGGATTTATTAAAGGCTGAGGGAAGGGTTAGTTTAGAAACTAAAACTTTCTTTTGGGGATTTGAGCTCCCACTGGGATTTATGCACTGGTTCACACACATCATTCCCATTGGCTTCTGGGTAGGCAGATTAGGGATTATTTCTCAGTCAGTGCTGGAGTGGAGCCATGAGTCAGAACTCTAACCCCTCTGCAAGGTAGCAGGGTGAAAGGGAGAAGCCCAGAGGCAAGAGTATATACTATTTATCACAGCTTATTACTACAGTTCCCGTTTCATACATTCCTTCAAGAAACAGTCTAAAAACCCGAGGACAGCTCTCACGGTAATACTGTGGGAGACAGACAGCCACACCACACAGTCATGAAACCTAAGAGTGCTGGTGCAAGACCCGAGCTGCAGGCAGCAGAATTCGTGCTTTAATCGCAGGGACAGCAGTGACACAAACACAGCTTTGGGCTCAGAAAGGCGATCGGGCAAGTCGGTATCTTGGAGACTGTCACAAAAACTTGCCCACCGTTTTAACGGCTTCCGTTCCAATGTCTCCTCTTTGTGCAGAGCCCCTTGGGCCTGCGGGACAGAGAAGCCTAGTTCCCTCAGCCTCTCATCATAACTCATGTGCAGCCTCCCATCATTTTGTTGCCCTGCCCTGCTGGTTTAGGACCCTACTGAGACAAGTGACTGGTGTAACTAGGCTTTGGGATGTTTTCGAGGGTGCCAGTTGTTCGGATTCTGTGTTTGAATGGTTGCTCAGAAAGACCAGTGATTACTACAGGATACCTGGGGGCAATTATATGGTAAGGGATTTAAACAGGAGCGACGCTGGCCCAGGCCCCGCCCCCTGGCCACAGGCCACGCCCCCAGGCAGGGACAGGGCTGGGAGCAGCAGCCGCGGCCGCGGGGCTGCCTGGCCTTGGGGAAGCAGCTGCCTCTGCCACAGGCGGCTGGGCCCCAGATCCCCGGCCAAGGACAGGGCCAAGAGCGGCAGCCGCGAGCAGCTAGGCCCCAGATCTCCTGGCTGGGAAGGGGCCGCCCGGCCTTGGGGAAGAGTCCGCCACTGCCACAGGTGGCTGGGCCCCAGATCTCCGGCCCGATCCAGCCGGAGACCGGGAGACGCGGGGCCCCGCAGGACCCGGAGCACTGGCACCAGGATTCGGGGCATGGGCCCCGTGTGCCTGGCGCCAGCGACGCCCCTGGATTTAAACATGGAGACTGGCATAGATAACATCCAAACAAACAATATTCTGAGAGTGTCTGAAATGTTAAACTCTCGTGAAAGTGCAAGAGTTTTTAGTATATTTGGGGCAGTTGCACATGCAGCTTGACAATTCCTTTTTTATCTGAATGAAGAATTCATTCAGATGTGATCTTAAACTATGCTGTGCAGCAAGGAACAGAATTTGCACCCACCTAGCGTGATAGCAGACGACTCTAGATTTCCTCAGCAGACGCTGGAGTTAGTGGTTCATGGTTCCTGTGCCTTGCCCAATGACAGAAAGGAACAGCAATCTAATCAGTCTGGCTGCACTAGGAGATATTTAGGAATGAAAATTCCTGTGTTGCTTCTTTCCACTCTTTTGGCAGAATGTTAAAAATACTGAAAGAATTGATATTCTTTCACATGCTGTTCCCAGTCCTGGGAATTCTGATTCACTGTGCGAATTCAGGTGTTCTGGTTTAGTTCACCTGTGGGTTCAGTTTCCCATTGAACTGTGTAGCAAGCACAGCTAACCAAGCAGAAGGAACTTTGTTTCTGCAGTTGCTGCTCTCTGAGTCTCACACAGACACACTGGTTGATAAATTTTGGTTCTACCTTCAGTATGTTTCCCCTTGCTGTGTCTCAATTGCACAAGAATAGTCAGAGACGTCTTTGACTTGCAGGATGGTCAGTTGCAGGTATACTTGGCTTTTTGAAGTGTCTCCGGTGGTGATGAGGCCATTTTTCAAAGCATCATTATAGTTTGTACCTCCATCAGCCCAGATGTCTCCGATCCACTCCAGCCCTTTCCTGGCTGGCTGACGGAGCCAGTTCTCCCCAAGGCTAGTGAGAGAGAATACGGATGCCTTGCATGTCAGTTTGAGGGTCTCTCCGGGCTTCTTGATGCCCCCTCCAGACTTCACCAAAGTAATCTGCGAATAGACTCCTGTAGAAGGGAGAAGAAAAAGAGGAAATCTTTTACTGATTAAGAGAAGGGTTGTTATTAGGCAACATGTGGTATCGGCTTTCATCTGGAGCTGAGATTCTGCCCTTACCTGCTAGGAGAAACATGATTCAAATGCTGTTCACACTGAATTTCCTATTCCCCATCCTACTCATATTTCCACTCTCGTTTACATTTCAGATCATTGAAATAATTCTAATCCTTAGGAGAATCAGGGCATGTTGTTTGAATATGTCCCTATTAATGCAGTTAATAAATATGAAGGTCACAACAGGAAGCAGCATGGCCTATTAGACAGGATGCTGCACTGAATCAGAAGATCACAGGGATTGTTCTTGGGAGAATGCACTAAGAGTGTGTTACAGCAAAGTAAGTGGACATGGAAGGAGTGTTTATGACCAATTAATATCTGTCATTAAATATCTGAGCCCTTACTGACGAATTGGCACCAAGGGTAGGTATAGAGTTTGTCCCAGCTCTATAGTCACTGACAGGCGGAGTCAAATACAGTCTCATCTACAACTCGGTATCCCTGGGGTTTTGACATTGTCTGCAGGCACAGATTCATTTACTTTAAAATCCATATGCCCTTGTATTTCCATACACTTAATTTTTTTCTTATTTGATTGTTTTTGTAACCCTTCTGCCAGGGCAAGATGGCAGAACAAGGGCTGGGTTCTATATCTAGGGGTTTCCAAATAATGTTATACCACCAACCGGCTTGAGCCCCCATCCAGTTTTTTGGGAAATCATGCACTATTCCCTGGGCACCCCAAAGGGGTAATGCTTCCCTGCTCACTAGCATGAGTCTGAGCATGGTATACAGAACTTTTAATAGTACTAAAATCAGAATGCAAAAGGCCCAATAACAAAAAACAGCACTGACCCAGAGAATCAGTGCAGTGCAAGTTCCCAAAGTGATCCCACACAGCATAACGGAATGTGTGAACTTAATAGCAAAGCCAGCACTGATATGGAGAATCAGTACAAAACAGGTTCCCAACAAACCCAGGGTATGTAGGGAACGTCTTTCACACCAGCTGTCCGCTGATACCAGCCACTGATCATCCAGCTTGCTTCTGGTCACTCTCACCTGCCAGCTCTGCCCACTCACTCCATCCGCTGATTTCAGCTCAGAGGAAAGGATTTTCTTCTCTCAATAATTTCAGCTCTTAAACGTCAGATAGCTGCAAACAGCTTCTTCCATTAAAATAAAGAAAGGTTTCACAAGAAGCCTGGCCAGATCTCTCCTTTGACAGTGGGGCAAGGATATAAAGCAGTACCTCCAGCATAGCTCTACACTAAGCTAATACTAACCCCCAACCTTTTCTTAGCTTCACCAGGCTGAAAGCAGGGAGATTGCCCCCTCTTTCTGGTTCCTTTCTGATAATGGTAACTTTTACCCTTTAAACAACCTAAACAGAGTTTGAAAAAGCAAGAGAGTAGCATATTACAAGACAGTATTTCATGAGGACAACTTTCTAGTACAAATGCTAGAGGAACCAACTAGGGACCTTGCACCGCTCGACCTGCTGCTCACAAACAGGGAAGAATTGATCAGGAACGTAGAGGTAAATGGCAAGCTAGGCAGTAGTGACCATGACATGGTTGAGTTCAGGATCCTGATTAAAGGAAGGAAGGAAAGAAGCAAAACAAAAACCCTGGACTTCAAAAAAGCAGATTTTGGCTCCCTCAGGGAACTGATGGGCAGGATCCTTTGGGAAGCTAATCTGAAGGGGAAAGGAGTCCAAGAGAGTTGGTTATATTTTAAAGAAACCCTGCTAAGGGCACAGGAAGTTGTCATTCCAATTAGGAGAAAGAACAAACATGTGAGGCAGCCAGAATGGCTTAGCAGAGAACTCTGCTCTGAGCTTAAACATAAAAAGGAAGCTTACAGGAAGTGGAAGCTTGGTCAGATGAACATGGAGGCATATAAAGATATTGCTAGGGACTGCAGGGATAAAATCAGAAAGGCCAAAGGACAAATGGAGCTGCGGCTAGCGAGGGATGTAAAGGATAACAAGAAGGGGTTCTACAAGTATGTTAATAATAAGAAGAGGATCAGGGATGGTGTAGGTCCCTTGCTGAATGGGGCAGGCATCCTCGTGACAGAGGATGAAGAAAAAGCTGAAGTGCTCAATGCTTTTTTTGCTTCAGTTTTCACAGGCAGGGTCAGCTCCCAGCCCACTACCATGGGTGTGGCAGATGGGAGAGAAGACGAGAGGCCCTTGGTGACGGAAGGGCAGGTTAGGGACTGCTTAAAGAAGCTGGATGTGCACAAGTCCATGGGGCCGGACGAACTGCATCCAAGAGTGCTAAGGGAATTGACTGATGAGATAGCAGCACCGCTGGCCATTATCTTTCAAAACTCATGGAGAACGGGGAGGTGCCAGAGGATTGGAAAAAAGCAAATGTAGTGCCTATTTTCAAGAAAGGGAAAAAGGAGGATCCGGGGAATTACAGACCAGTCAGCCTCACCTCAATCCCTGGGAAAATTATGGAGCAGATTCTCAAAGAATCCATCCTCAAACACTTAGAGGAAAATAAAGTGATCAGGAACAATCAGCATGGATTTACCAAGGGTCAATCATGCCTAACCAATCTCATTTCCTTCTATGATCAGATGAGTGGTTTTCTGGATGCAGGAAGAACCATTGATGTGCTATACCTTGATTTTAGCAAGGCTTTTGATACAGTTTCCCACAGCATTCTCATTGGCAAATTAAGGAAGTATGGGTTGGATAGGTGGACTATAGGGTGGATAGAAAACTGACTAGATCAACGGTTTCAGCGCGTAGGAATCAATGGTTCCATTTCTAGCTGGCAACCAGTAACGAGTGATGTGCAATGTTCCCTGTAAGCTGCGCTGGTGCACTGCAGTGCAGCCCGCCGCAGCCACCAGCGCAGGGAAGGTAGCCGGCATTGCACTGCCGGCAGCCAGAGTCCCTGGTTAGAGCTCCTGTGGAGCACGGAGTTTTGAAAACTCCTGCCCATAAAAGCTCTAATGGAGCATGCCCAGAAAATCTGAGCACGCTCCGTAGAGCTTCTCTGGCCCAGGAGCTAGGGTTGGGCCCTGCCCCTCCAGTCCAGCCCCAAGGTAAGTTTGTGGGGGCTGGGGGGGCTGCCGGGAGTGGGGGGGCGAGTGGGAGCAGGGGGGCATGCTGCTGGGAGCGGGGGGGGCTTGCAGGAGCGGGGCAGTGATGCTGCGAGCAGAGGGGCGATGCCGGGAGCAGGGGGGTGAGTGGGAGTGGGGGGGGGGGCTGTTGGGAGCAGGGCGGCGATGCTGCGAGCGGGGGGGGGTGATGCTGCGAGCAGAGGGGGTGATGCCGGGACCGGGAGGGGGCTAGCAGGAGCAGGGGGGGCGATACCAGGAGCAGGGGGGTGATGCCAGGAGCGGGGGGGGGCTAGCAGGAGTGGGGGGGGCGAGTGGGAGCAGGGAGGTCATGCCTCAAGCGGGGGGGCTAGCAGAAGTGGAGGGACGATGCCGGGAGCAGGGGGGTGAGTGGGAACGGGGGAGGCTGTCGCGAGCGGGGGGGCAATGCCGGGAGTGGGGGGAGGGGCTGAGCAGCGGGCCCCGTGGGCGGGGGGAGCGCAGCAAGCAACAGGAGTTGCTCAGCTGCCCTCTCCCCTTAGAGGGAACATTGGTGGTGTGCCCCAACGGTCGGTCCTGGGGATGGTTCTGTTCAAGATTTTCATCAATGATCTGGATGATGGAATAGACTGCACTCTCAGTAAATTTGCAGATGACACCAAGCTGGGGGGAACAGTAGACACCCTGGAGGGCAAGGGCAGGATTCAGGGAGACCTAGATAAATTGGAACAATGGGCCAATAGAAATCTTATGAGCTTCAATAAGGACAAGTGAAAAATCCTGCACTTGGGACAGAAAAACCCCATGCACCGCTACAGGCTGGGAAACATTCAGCTAAGTAGCAGCAGTGTAGAAAAGGACCTGGGGGTCCTGGTGGATGGGAAGCTGGATATGAGTCAGCAGTGTGCTCTTGCTGCCAAAAAGGCCAACAGCATACTGGGCTGCATCAAAAGAAGCAGTACCAGCAGATCAAGGGATGTGATCATTCCCCTCTTTTCTGCACTGGTGAGGCCACATCTAGAATACTGTGTTCAGTTTTGGGCTCCCCACTACAAAAAGGACAGGGACATGCTAGAGAGAGTTCAGAGGAGGGCAACCAAAATGATTAAAGGGCTGGAGCACAAGCCCTATGAGGATAGACTGAAAGCATTAGGCTTATTTAGTCTGCAGAAGAGAAGATTGAGGGGGGATTTAATAGCAATCTTCAACTACTTGAAGGGATGCTCTAAGGAAGATGGAGCTCGACTGTTCTCAGTGGTAACAGAGGACAGAACAAGGAGCAATGGTCTCAAGTTGCGGTTAGGGAGGTCGAGGCTGGATATTAGAGAAAACTTTTTTACTAGACGAGTGGTGAAGCATTGGAATGAGCTGCCAAGGGAGGTGGTGGAGTCTTCATCTTTGGAGGTGTTTAAGGCCCGGCTGGACAAAACCATGACTGGGATGGTTTAGTGGGAGTGGTCCTGCCTCTGGCAGGGGGTTGGACTAGATGACCTATGAGGTCCCTTCCAACCCTAGGATTCTATAATTCTATGATTCTATGGTTCTCTTCAGTAGAGTTACAGATATTGACAGATTTGTGATCAAATCAACCCAGATGCCATTACCCATATTGCCCTGCACCCATAGTGAGACTATACTAATATGCTCTTTGTGCCCATGCAAATACAAAACCCAGAAGATTACTTGTCCCCCTTAGAAGCTGTTAGGCACATCTTCTAGACCTGCCTTATATTTTTAAGAACAGAATCCAAGGAGTAAAGAGAAAAATATTGTGAAGTATTCTCTGGTATTTTGAGTATTATATGACATTCATTTTAGATCTTATATCCAGTCCCCAAGAAGGGGAATTTTGCATCCCACTGCTCTTAGAGATTGGGAAAATGTACACATCTTGATTAGATGAGAAATGTTGCCTAGTTTCTTGAAACATTAATGTTTCTTTTTCATGCCACACAAGGGAAAAGAAAATCTGCTGCCTAGCTGAGTTCTTTTCCTAGATTGGAGCATTTTATTGTCTTGAAAAAATTAAGTACCCCAAGAACCAGTGACTTCCAATGTCAAGTTATTACAGCTACATATTTGTCTTAGCTCCCTCATTGTGTCTCTGTCCATTGCCCTATACTACTGTCTTTTTCTTACACTGTAGTGCATTGAGTGAGTGAAATTATTTTGCATAGCTACTGCAAAGCAAAGTAAGTGGCCCCAAAGTCTCATTTCTATCGATGATGGAGGAGAAAGTTCTTGGGGGTAGGAGGGCTAGTAACTACAAAGGAAGAGACAGCTGCAGACATTCTCATGAGGTGCAAACACCCCTGACAGTGCACCAGGTTCTTGGTTATTACTTTGTGAAAGAGACAAACAGACCACTGCTCGGAATGACTTCAGGCTGTGGACAAGTGATTAGCTGGAGAAGAGATGCAAGGCCAAAAGAGGATAGAAGGAAGGAGAGGGAAAAGGATGATAGGTGGATCCATGTATTGGCTGGTCTCACAGTCTCATATTGGATGAATTAATTGATGAGGCCAAGGAGGATGAGGCTGTGTACAGGGCAGTGAATATGATAACAATATACACTACTGAATACCCTGTAGCAAAATACTACACAGCTCTAAGGCACTGACTTACCATTTTAAGAGAAAGCAGTGAGAGTCCTGTGGCACCTTATAGACTAACAGATTTCTTCGAGCATAAGCTTTTGTGAGTTACAATCCACTTCGTCAGATGCATGAAGTGGAAACTACGGTGGATTTGTATATATACACATGCCAGAATGGAGGAGGGCAAGTGTTAGCAAAGTCAGATCAGAGAGCAGATGGGGCCCATTCACACCAGTAGATCAAAGGGAGAAAATGTGTGAACAGAACAATCACTTTTTGTAATGTGCTAACCATTCTAAGTCTCTATTCAGACCCAGCCTGATGGTGTCAAACTTGCAGATTAGCTCCAACTCTGCAGTTTCACGCTGAAGTCTGCTTTTGAAATTTCTTTTTTGAAGTATGGCAACTTTCAAGTCGGCCACTGAGTGTCCATGGAGGTTGAAGTGTTTTCCTATCAGTTTATGGATGTTGCCATTTTTGATATCCGTTTTGTGTCCATTTATCCTTTTATGCAAGGACAGTCCGGTTTACCCAATATACATGGCAGAGGGGCACTGCTGGCACATGATAGCATGTACCACATTAGTGGATGTGCAGGTGAATGAGCTCCTGACGGTGTGGCTGATGTGCTTGGGGCCCATGATGGTATCCCTGGAGTTAATGCTGGTAACAGGGCTTGTTGCAAGGATAGATTCCTGCGCTGGTGTTCCTGTTGTATCAGCTCACAGTGTCACCAGATTCCTTGTTCATTTTGCTAAACTAAACTAACAAAGCTACCCCTTTGGAATTTGCAACAATTGGCTCAGTAGCAAATAGATAAACCAAAGTCTGCTGTACCCAATTCAGGACATTTTGACCCCTCAGAAGCCTAGTGGAACTGGTAAGCCAGCAGGAACAAGACAGACAAATGACAGATGTGGCTCAACAGTGGACAGCAAGACCATTTCATACAAGACTGTCTGAATACTCTAAACCCCAATTTAGTGCACCAACAGCATATATTCAGGGTACACCAAGTCCGAACCTAAAGAGAAGAACAAGGGATTTTCCATCAAACAAAGCTGCCTGCTGGAGGATTTGTCTGAAGAGGACAGCCAGCAAAGTGATCATGTAGATTCACAGAATACAGATTGCCAAGTTCCAAAGGGGCAGCCGTGTTAGTTTAGTTCAGTAAATCAAACAAGGAGTCCTGTGGCGCTGGGTCTCAGCAGCATAATCCCAGAGAAGATTCAGCAATTGATGCTCCAGCATCTGAGGACAGTATACTACAAGAGTTTCAAACGCCAGGTCCACAGCCTGGAAGAACAAAAGCCCAAGACTCTATTCCTGTTGTTTGGGAAGTTTTGTAGTGACAAGACAAGCATATTGTATATGCGATTCACTTTCAGCAGTCTGGCCATAGACCCAGTCAGAGTGAAGAAGAGAAGGAAACATGTAAAACCTGGCTATACTTATGAAAATAGCCAAAGCTTTTCATGTCCAGCTGAGTTTTGTACAAAATGGTTCAAAAGAAAGAAGATTTGGAACAGCTGCACTCATTCCAACTGAGGATTAGGAGGAATCCGTGAGAAGATCCGCACCACATGGAAATAGAAACAACACTAGCATTGGCTAGTGGTCTGTTTTATTTATCTCAAATGACCTGAACGGTAGATAGAAAATGTCAGACCTCTGAATGTTGTCTCAGAAAGAGGGCTAAAGTAAAGAAGGCTGCCAAGCTCTTGAACATCAACCTAACAGGGATAGAACTTCTACAAGATAATCCAGAGAGAGAGAGAACCCCACATGAAGCAGGTAATGCAGGCGTGCAGAAGAAATGAACAAATCCTTGTTTGATTCGACACTGCAGTCAGACCTCAGTTCTCAGTCAGAGGAATTCAACCCAATCATGAGTACTTAACTTCATGAAAATGAACTGGAAGAGACACAAAGCTGGGAAATTTGGCTCTGTTATTAATTCCAAAGCTGGAATGTGGTTAGATGTAGGGATCCCTAGATATAGTTTGCTGACAAAGCTCTGAAGTGTCTGGTAAAGAATCAAGATGCTGCTATTCTTTCTGAGCAATGAAGAATTGAGGTGACACATGCTATGTATTATGCAGACTGAAACCTCATCTCTGAAAGAGGATCAGAGAGAAACGTGTGTGCGTGTGCACGTGCACACCCATGCACGTGCATGCTAAAGTGTAAAAGTTTTATTGAAATCTTGTAGCTAAATACATATGTAATAACATCAACGTGGGAAGTCTGTCTGAAGAATAGATTTACTACCAAAATGCTTATGTTTAAATATTATTTAGAAGTATTCCAAATACTATATGCAGTATGTTTTCATGTTTTCACTGTTTGTTCTTAAGCTATTGTATAGGACTCTCTCTCTGAAGCACCCTGGAAACTGTTGGCACCTATCTTCAGGGTTTTACATACCACAGCCTTGAGATTCAACTTTTCTGAAAAGGCTGTGCTTCAGCAAAGAGCTCAGCCAAGGTACAGGAAAGATGACTGGGGCATGTAATCAGGACATTGAACTGGAGCAGCAACCCTTCCCCAGTTATGTGTTCTCTGAAGACATCACTGCCCCTCTCATTTTTCCTGTGTGATGTCGTCACAGACTCCCTGTAGTTTCCCAGGTGACCATAGTCAACAAGTCCCTGGAGGTTCTGCTGTTTCATATGAGCAATGGCCTCCTCTGCCACATGCCAGGCCAGTTACTCACCTCAGACCCAAGGTACTGACTGGAAAATATGGGCGGATGGAGCGTGGGAGGGACCCAGTCATTTCTGGAGCTGCCTAAGAGGGCTTGGTACAACAACACAGAACAGAGTGCTCTCCCTCTCCCAACATGCCATGCTCCAATCTACCATGACCATCTCTGTCTCCCAACCCACCACCCCATCCCTGCCCTACCCCTTTCCTTCCACTCTCCTTGCTGCTCCTCTATTGGTTTCCCCTCCATTCAAAACTACCTGCTGGCTAGTTCCCCTCCCTGGGACTCTCACTCTATTGTTTTGGTTGCACACATGCAGGCAATGAAAGAAATTCAGCTGCTCCTGCCCCACTGCAGCAGGGTGAGCCCTATCCTGCCCCAGCCATTACCTCCAAGACCAGGGGAGGAAGAGGAGGGTGTGTCCAACATGAATTCCTGCTCCCCCCACCACCCATCTTCAACCAGCCAGCTGTGCCAAACAACAAGCCAGGGCTCATCTACAGCCCGATGGATACCACAGCCACCTCGCCCTCGGTGCTTGTCCAGACCCTACCGGGGTCATTCCCTGACATCTATGATGGAGACACCAAGAAGTGGGAGGAGCATTTCCAAGGCATCCAAAGAGCCTATAAGGAGTTTGGCAAGGATGATGACTTTGCCATCCGGGTGCTGACAGAGGACTTCACCCTGCCATTCCCGTTTGCCTGGCCAGCTGAAGGTGAGGCACCTCTGCAGCCATCCTATGATCCCACCGATTGCTCTGACTTTGACTTCTTCCTGCACCCAGGCAAACCTGTGCCTCGAATCCTGCAGCCGCTGCACGCCACCACTCAGGCCTTCTTCAAGAAGAGACGTCTGGAGCAGCTGGCCCTCAGCTACACCAGCCAAGCTTCCCAGGGGCCACTGGTGCAAGCAGCCACTCCCCTGATGCAGACAGACATCGTGTTGATCACCAACCTGCCACAAGTGAGCACCTCTGCCCTTCCCGGAGAACCCACCTTTCTCCTGCAGGAGGGCAAAGGCCTCAGGAGCATCCAACCTGCCCCTGTGACAATCTCCAATCCTGCCCCACCCCAGCCAGGAAACCCTCGGTTTATAACCCCAAACATACCCCACTTAAATATTCAGTAATGGTTCAGAACCTGAACACCGCCCATCTTAATAAGATTCTCCCCGCTTGCTGTGTGTCAGCCCAGACTGGAACATCTATGCTGCTATTTTTGCAACAAAGACATACCCTTGGTGATGATCCAGAGGTTTGTTGTCTAGCTAGGATCTGTATGTCACACCATGGGTTAAAACTTTAATAAAAAACAGCCTATCTGTTGAAGAGGGGGCCTGTACATGGAATGAGCCCGGTGGGGTGAAGGTTAGTAAAATGGAATCAACCTGACTGCATCTTTGACTTTAGAAATTGTTTCTGTGAGGACCAGATGGGCTCAGTGTTACAGAAAAACATAGATCCATTTCCATGCCACACCCAGGTCTAGCCATGAAAAGTTACAGATGAATTCTTGGAAGCTCAGTCCCATTACTTGCAGGACAGGTGTCAACACGATGCAACTGCCCTTCTCACTGGGCAGCAAGGTCAGGGACTAAAATAGGCCCAGGCAATGGAAGCTGCAGCATTTAGATGAAGGCTGGTCAAAAATTTTCCATTAAAAAAATGTCCCAAATCTGAAGTATTTCCATTCTCGAATGCCCCCAGGATACCACATGGGAACTGCCATATGGGTGTCTCATTATTCTCTGTGGCCCAGGTCCCTGACCAGATTCCTACAATACATTATGGGCGTACAACTGCAATGATAAAGAGCCTGCCCTTGCTAAGCAAGGTGGCAGTGCATTGTAGGAGATGTCCAACCAGGGAGCCTGGGCCATGCAGGAGAGCAGGAGCATGAGGCACCATTTTTTTCAATTTTTTTTTCAATTTCTTTTTTCCAAAATCTCAAAATGTAACCCCATGTCACAGTTTGAATCTAGATCTATACCTATTATCCAACTGACAGGTCCAGCCCCACTCTGCTCCCTGCAAATCCCATATCATATGGGGAGGTGGGCTCTGAATCAGAGGGGAAAGAGGATCAATGTGCCACACAATTCCAAAATTCTGCCCACCCCCAGCCCCACTTTTCAGGGCGCACAAAACTGTGAGGCAGTCACAACCCCTGACCTTAATGTGCAAGCTGTGGGTGAGCTATCCTACTCCACCAGCCACAGACAACACAAGCAGTCCTCTTAGCTTGGACAGATACCACTGTCCTTCAGCAGGTTAGTGACAGAATCAAAGAACTGGAAGGGACCATGAGAGGTCATCAAGTCCAGGCCCCTGCGCTCAAGGCAAGACCATCTAACCATCTATGACAGGTGTTTGTCTAAACTGCTCCTAAAAATTTCCAGTGATCCAGATTCCACAACCTCCCTGGATATGGCTACATCTAACTGCTTAGTTTGGACTTGCTTAGTCCAAACTAAGCAATTTAAGTTAGTCCAAGCTAACTGCATTTTTTTAGTTCGAACTAAAAAAGCATGGCTAGTTCGAACTGAAAGTTAATTTGAAATAAAAAACCACAGTTAGTTCAAACTAACTGCTAGTTCGAACTTATTTAGTTCAAACTAGCATGACTACATCATGCTAGTTCAAACCAAAGTTCAAAATAAGTTCAAACCAAGCAGTTAGTTTGACCTACCATTTGAACCAAATAATTGGAACTAAGCTTTGCTTAGCTTGAACTAAAAATGTTTTTAGTTCGAACTAGGCAAAACCTAGTGTAGACAGAAAGCAAATTAGTTTGAATTAATGCTCCTTAATGAGAACTAATTTGCTAGCATAGACATAGGCCCTAAGCACACTCCAATTCCCACACCTGTCGAGCATCTTGCTGGACCACTGAGACCTTGGTGCGCTGGACACTCACCACATTTTCTTTTACCTGTACCTTGCTCCCCCCTCCAGCTTCTAACTCAGCTCTTGGTTCTCCTTAACACACAGCCCTTACAGCTACTTATGCTGTCTATTTAACCAAGAGTAGAGATTCCAAATAATAATAAGTAGAAGTATCTGGAAACAAAAGTAAAATAAAATCATAACAGATAATCTAGAGCCTAGGCAATCAACAAAATACTCTGTCTAGCTAAGGGTTGCTCCCCCAGAGATCTTCACTGTGATTTAAAGCCATTTGGCTGTAACCCTCTGCTGAGGAGGCAAATACACAGCTTGCTTCCTTGGAGAAGGATCCAACCTGTCTCTAAAACCCCAGCTATCGCACAACAGTCTTTTGATTTTGTTCATAAACTAGACACCCTCTACTCTGTGCTCCTTCCTCTACTCAGGGATGGCCAAAGTTATGGAACTCAAGAACCACACAAGTTGATTATTAAACCTTCACGAACCACACTGAGGCATACAGCCATATACTTTTACCTACCCCAAAATTACTAAGATTAAAATTCCTTGCACACTTTAATTTTGTCTTAGAAAGAGGGCAAATATGGATCCTACTAATGTCAGATCCTAATTATTACTTAAGGTTACCATGAAAACTAGGCCTATACAGTAAAAACAGCTGTCGCTCAATGTAGAAGACTGCAGGCTGGTGGTGAGTTTTTTAAAATCCCAACCACGCTGCCACTTCTCCCCACCATCCCCGACCATACCGCCGCTTCTCCCTGCCATCCCCAACCATGCCGTCGCTTCTCCCCGCCATTGCTGACACCGTCCCAAACCCCCAGGCCCTGACAGTGGCTCCCCTGGGCTGACCTCCCCACCTCCAGAGCCCCTTTACCTATCCGCTCCAGCAGCTAGGCACAGGCTGGGGCTCCCCCGCAAGCATGCTGTAAGCATGTTCAGGATGGGAAATTTAAAATTCCTCGGTTGGGGCTGCTTTCCTAAATTGATTTGCTGATGTTCTTCCAGGAGCCATACTGTTTCATTCAAGAGCAGCATGCGACTCCCGAACCGCAGTTTGGCCATGCCTGCTCTAGATTTTGCAGTCTCATTAATTTCACAATCCTTATTTGCTGGTGGCTCTGTATGAAAATAAACTTGACTTCTGAGACACACACACAGTGACCAGATAGAGAGAGAGCCCCTGGTCTTTCTGATCTGAACAAAGTCTGTCTGAGGCAAAACAGACAAGAAGTCCTGTGGCACTTTTAAAGATTAACAAATTTATTTATCGCATAAGTTTTCATGGGAAAAAAATCCCCCGTGGCAGGGAGATCGGAGGGGGGCAGGATCGGGCCACTGGGGGGGGCAGGATCAGGTCCGCGGGGGGGTGGCGCAGCAAGGAACATATGTTGCTCAGCTACATTTGGGTCTTAGAGGGAACATTGACCCTGACCTCGTCAGTTCCTTCTTTCCGCCCTCAGCGACGGTACTGGAACAGCCTGCCTTTGCTTTTGAGCAAGCACCTGTCTTGAGCTTTGTATGTTTAGTCTTGAAGACCTGAGTTCCAACACTGTGCCAGCTCGCTGCCAACCACGCCTGGCTTCAAACTCTGTGTGGGTTACAGCAAGGACTTCCCGTTGAGTGATCCTCATGAGAAGTGCCTAAAATGTCTGGGGGGAGTCCCACTGGACAGATAAGTGCTCCATTCGTTGTTCCTTCAAGTGAAGGACTCAGGAGGACAGGGAGCATGGGCTGAGTACCATGACCTGAAGCAGGCCCTGTAGCTGTCTCCCAGTACATCTGGGACACAAAAAGAGTCATCAGCACAGAATGCCAAGTCGACACAGGAGCCTCCATAGTGCTGCTCCCCAGCGGAGCCAAAGAAACCAGGTCGGGGTCAGACTCGGTGCCATTTGAATTCCCCACTGCCACCACCAAGCCAAGACAAAGACCAAGAACAACTGCCCGTGCCATCAACTCCAGAGGCTTTTGAGACAGCAAAGGCCCTGCTCCAGCTCCCGACCCCCAGTTCCCTTAAAGCTAGGAGGCCCAAAGGCAAGCTGGCCTCTCTCAAAGGCATGGGCAACTTTGGAGAGTAGGACTTCTCTGGCACTGCAGTCAGAGGAAGAAAGAAGCCCTTCAATATTGCCAACGGCTACCCTGGCACTGGACACCTCTCCAACACTCCTACCCTCAAAGCCAGAGCAGGAGGGGGAGGAAGAGTACCCAAGCTTCTCCCTCGTGTCCTCACAGGAGCACTCTACCCCCCACTCACGGGGCTCTAGGCATGTGAGTTCCAAGTCCTCCGGCACCGAGTCCCAGTACCAACAGTCCCCATCATCGCCAGCACTGACTCCATTGGTCTGAAAGCCAGCAGAGACGCACTGCCAGAAACGGTCCCCAACGACACCCCAAGGAGGAGGCTCACATCCTGGCTCCTCGCCAAAGGAGGGCTCAACACTGACGCCAGCCCGATCCACCTACAGTCACTGGCGCAGCCACGAGTGGCACTGACGAGACAGGAGCCATTCCCCAGGGTGGCAGGACTCAGCACCAGAGTGGTCTAGACAATGGTTGGATTGCCCGCAGCACAAGCCTACAACACGAGGCTTCTCCAGACCACCCTCTAGAGCCTCCCACTCCCTGGAGGCCTCAGATGAGGAGTTTGACCCTCGCACTGGCCACTGTGGCGGAGTATCTCAAGGGTCATGTCATCTTCCCCCATGGACGAGGCTGCATACCAAAGACCCCTGGCCTATAGGGATGACCCTTGTTCCCACCAAGATCTTCTGCACCACATGACAGCAAATTTAAACTTAGAGATAGAGGTCATCAGGGAGGATTTTGACCCCCTCTTTGATGTAGGCAATGCAGCCCCGCCTGCCAGAGTTACTGTGCTCCTACATGTGCTCCTACAAGATCGCCAAGGCTGGACGGCAGACGCCTCATTGATCCCACCAGTGTCAAAGACAGCTGAGTGTAAATACCATGTCCCACCAGACAAGTTTGGGTTCCTGTTCAACCACCCTACGCCTGGTTCATTGGTGGCCGACCCAGTGAACCAGAAAGAGAGGCAGGGACAACCAGCCTCTATACCTAAAAACAAGGGGGCCAAGAAATTGGACCTCTTTGGAAGAAAGATGTACTCCACCTCAGCCTTCCAGCTCCGTATCTCCAATCACCAGGCTCTTATCAGGCGATACATTTTCAATCTCTGGAAGTCCATGGAGCTGCCCCGAGACCTGGTCCCTTGCGAAGGCCTTCGGGACTATGAGACAATGGTGGAAGAGGGTCTGCTAGCTTCTTGCGATACCCTGATGACATCATGGGATGTTTCACATACCGCTAGCAGAGGCATGGCATCGGAGATTGCCATGAGGAGGGCCGCCTGGCTGCAGGAGTCCAACCTGTTCCCCCAGATGCAAGACCTCCCATTCGAAGGCCCCGTGCTGTTTGCAGAGTCCACAGACTCCAGGCTACATGGAATGAAGGACTCAAGGGCCACCCTGAAGTCGTTGGGCATGTATATGCCTCTGGTGGCCAAGCACTCTTTCCACCAGTCCCAGCAGCAGCCACAACAGCAGCAGCAACAGCAGCAGCAAGAGGGACATGCCAGAGGTCATACCAGCCCTCCCAGCGTCAATACGGTGGGCCCGAAAGGGATAGAGGCTGGGAAGGGAGAAGGTTGAGACCTCAAGCAAGTAGCCAGGCACCCCGCGAAGGGTCGAACAATTCTCACCCTACCAGCCAGAAGAAGTTTTGACCTCTTGCTCAAGGAGCACGTAACACCAAACTACCAGCCTCTGCTATTCGGGAACAGACTAGGCCCCTTCCTCCACCAGTAGGCCAAAATCACATCAGACCATTGGATACTAGAGACAGTGTCCAGGGGCTACTCAATTCAATTCAGATCCAAACATCGGGACAGAAAACTCCCCTCACCCCATACCCAGGGACCCATCACATGAACTTCTACTGTGGTGGAAATGCAGAAAACTACTGGCCATAGGGGCAATAGAGAAAGTCTCGAAGAAGGACTGGGGAAAGGGTTTTGTTCCTCTTACTTTCCGGTTCCCAAACTAAACAGTGATCTTGACCCATCTTGGATCTCAGGGCCTTGAACAAACACTTAGGGAAAATAAAATTCTATGTGGTTTCCTTGTCCCAAATCATCCCAGTCTTGGGCCTAGGGGACTGATTCGCGGCCCTCAACCTCAGGGATGCTTACTTTCACATAGGTATAAGATGCAAACACAGGATCCTCCAATTCATGGTTGGGGGTGAACACTTCCAATTCACCTCCCTTTCATTTGGCCTGTCTCCGGATACTGAGTGTATCAAGTGTTTGCAGAGCCATCCCTGGCGGGGGCAAGAGGGGCAACCGTCCCAGGCCCCTTGGTTCTGGGAGCCCCACAAGGCCTGCACTGCTGCTCTCCCCCATGCCAGGGAGCAGGCGAGCAGGCCAAAAGTGGCAGCCCAGTTCAGCGCTGCCAGTCGGCCCCCCTTCCCCCAGCTACACACACTGCTTTCAGCTCTGTGCCAGAACAGTAGGGAGGGTGCAGGAGGCAGCATGGGGCCTGTACCACTACCCCCTCAGCCACACTGGCTCACACCCCTTCCCTGCAGCTCTGGCACGGAACCAAAAGCAGCGCCCATGGCAGGGGCCAACTGGCAGTGCTGAATTGGGCAGCAGCTTTTGGCCAGCTCACCTGTGTGATGCTGTCTGGGTCTAGGGGACTGTTTATGGTTATCTTTCATATTAATATTTCATATTTGCAATAATCCATATGTGATGTACCATGTTTGGTATCAATAGAAAAGTTGTAATCTGCTAGGAACGATTATATGGTTTATATGTAGGTATTGTATTTCTAAAAGATATTAGGAATGTGTTTGTTTTATTTGTACTCCAAGTAATTTGACTCCATGCAATCCCAGTCTGGGCGTCTGCAAAACTATTGTCATTCTAATGGCCCATTGATTAAAGGGACTCCCAGTTGCAGTGGGCCTAGAAAGAAAGCCATTCGGCCAGTCACCCAGACTGACCATGTGACTCAAGTCCATTTTGATTTGGCA
The DNA here is from genome assembly GCA_007922195.1 of Podocnemis expansa. NCBI lineage: Eukaryota > Metazoa > Chordata > Testudines > Podocnemididae > Podocnemis > Podocnemis expansa. The sequence goes on from ML682132.1 coordinate 210,785, forward strand.
AGGACTCTGAGAGCATGGGAAAGCAAAGGGTGATAAAGGCAATAGCCCCATCTTTATGTTGTCTTCAGTCAGTCTGAAACCAACACCCTCCTCTGGAACTATTCATCTGGGACTAAACAAAGGACTGAGAACCACCCAAGTGCTGGATGCCTACCAGAGGAATGGGACTAACCTGCAAACTACAGATTCTTCAAGGATTTGCTTTCTGTGGACTCTAAATCATTTGTATGTATGTGATTCACTTTGACCCTTTAACATCTCTCATATTTTGTTTCTTTTCTTTTTATGTTAAACCTTTAGTTGTAGTTACTAAAGGATTGGCTGGCAGCATGGTATTTTGGGAAAGATCCAAGTCTATTGTTCTGAGTGATGTGGCTGGCCCTTTGGGATCAGAAGAACCTATTTCTTTAAGAGACCCAGTGGCTAGGCAGGGATCAGAGGAACTGATGTGCAATAAAGGGGGATGTTTCTATTTTGCTATGCTTGGTGATGACCAGAGAGGGGAATCAGAAGCATGTTTTGTTACTGACTGGGAGACTCGTTTAAGCACCACCCATCAGTGGTTTGGGGGTTTGGCCCCTGGTTTTTGCAGCTTGCCCTGATTTTGGCACATTCGGAAGGCTATCCCAGGAGGCCTGGGTCACAGCCCGGTCCCCAGCAAGGGACTGCTGGCTCAGGGGTCTGCCCCTCCTCTTGGCCTGCTGGTCCCTCCCCCCCAGTGCCAGGGCAGGGGTTAGTGGGGGCCCTGCAGAGGGTGATTCACCCGGGGCACCACACACCCCTAGGGACAGCCCCGAGTGTATGGTGGCCGTGGTGGCCCACCTGAAGAAATGCAGTGTAAGAATATACCCATACCTAGTTGAGCGGTTACTAAGGGGAAGGTCCAAAGGCCAAGTGTGTCACAGCCTCTGGGTAACCAGACAGGACTCTGCATAAGCCTAGAAAACTCGAAGCTCTCCCCAAAGAGAAGGATAGAGTTCATAGGGGCCCTCTTAGACTCAATAAAAGGGATAGCATCACTGACCCCATCAAGGTTTCAATTCATTTGCACCATCATCTCGGAGCTCTGCAATAACCCAGTTAAAATGGCCAGATGCTGTCTCCAGCTACTGGGTCACGTGGCGGCCTCCATGTCTGTAATAAGAACAGTTTGCCTGAGAATGAGACCTTTCCAACTTTGACTAGTCACGGTGTTCCATCCGAGACAGCATGCACTGAACACGTTGGTTACAATCCCCCACAAAATCCTAGAAATGCCACTGATATGGCAGAATCCCCGGTTTGCCTTTGGGGGATTCCCTTCAAAACAATCAATCCCTCGGTGACCATCATCACAGACGCCTCCAATCACAGTTGGGGACCCCATACCTTGGGGGGCCTATCTACACAGGGGACTTGGTCAACCCTGGACAGCCTCCTTCACATCAATGTGAAAGAGCTCAGGGCAATCTGGCTGGCATCCTGGGCCTTCCTGGACCTTGTGAAAGGCAAAATGGTTCAGGTCCAAACAGACAACACAGGAGCGATGTTTTACATGAACTGTCGGGGGGTGGGGGCTGCTCACCTGGGCTGTTCAGGGAAGCTTTCAGCCTTTGGGAACTAGCCCTAGGTACAATTTTACCCTAGTAGCAGCTCACCTCCCAGGGTCAAGCAACGACACAGTGGACTCACTGAGCCGGGTTCTCCTCTTGCACCATGAGTGGTCCCTGCACTCTGAGACGGTGAGGCACATTTTCAGCCACTGGGGCACACCCCAGATAAACCTATGCGCGACATGCCAGAATCAGAAATGTTCCCAGTTCTGCTAGCACAGGGGGCAGGAACGGGGTTCCCTGTCGGACACCTTCCTGATCTCATGGGGGGGCCTCTACTGTACACATTCCCCCCATCCACAGAGTCCTCTTAAAAATGAGGAGGGACAAAGCAAACAATACTGATAGTTTCAGCCTGGCCCCAACAGCCCTGGTTTTCAACCTTACAGGACCTGTCAATAGCCACCCTGATATGCCTCAAATAAAGGGTGAACCTGACACAGGATCTCAGCTGCCTGTGTCACCCAAACCCCAGCATCTTACACCTAACAGCTTGGAGATTGCTTGGCTAAGTGAGCCAGGAAGCAGTGCTCAGAGAGGGTCAAAAGTAGTGGTGTCACTGGGGAGGTGCTCTGGGGGCCTCAGCCCCCCTGAAACTCAGGGCCAGCCCCTGCGTAGTGCAAATCTAAACTGCGCAAGGGTGCACCGTCATGCCCGCATGCAGGGAACACTGCCTGGGCAGCACATAGCCAGCAGCTGCAGCCTCTACCCAGCCAGAAGACAGAATCTTCCAGCTGGGAGGGAGCTGCCTCAGGCTGGGCCTGGGAGTTTTTAAAAGTCCTGCACTGGCATGACCCGGCTTTGACCACACTCAGAGCATCCTCAGGTCATGCCAGGAGCCTCAGCCCCTCCAGCAGCCAGGTAAGGGAGCTGGGGGGGGAGTCTGGGGTCAGGCACTCTAGCCCAGTGGGGAAAGGGCACAGGGGAGGGGATTGGCCTGGGGCAGCAGAGACCAGTGGCAGGACCAGGGGTTTGGCAGGACCGGGGGTTAGGGAAGGACTTGGGAGGCCGCCCAAAGAGGGGTTGGGAAGGGCTCAGGGAGCAAGTGGGGGTTGGGGAAGGGAACAGATCAGGGCCCCAGTGGCTGGTGGGGGCCTGGCCCCCCCTTAATATTTGTGTGTAATGATGCCCCTGATTAAAACAGTGTTAATTGGGAATAGAAGACCTTCTACAAGGTCTACCTATACTGCTAAACAGAAAAGGTTTTCCCTCTGGTCGAGGACAAAAGGCATGTCTCCAGATTCAGCCCCAATTCACCTGATACTCAATTACCTACCAGACCTAAAGGGGGAAGGTCTGTCGACTTCCTCCCTTAAAGTCCACCTACTGGCAATCTTGGCCCTACACAAATCTGTGGATGGGGTCCCAGTCTTTTCCCATCCTACTACTGCTAGATTCCTGAAGGGGGTTGAGAGGATCTACTCACAACCCAGAGGTCCTCTGCTTAACATGCAGAAGGTCCTGGGTTCAATTCCCAGGGGGTTGGACTCAATGATCTCATGAGGTCCCTTCCAGCCCTATGATTTGATCTTATACCACAATGGGACTTGAATGTGGTACTCCATTCCCTAACAGAGTTGCCATATGAACCCTTAGAGTTGTGCACCCTCCTGGTCCTCACTTGGAAGGTGGCCTTCCTCATAGTCATTACCTTGGCTAGACGGGCCTCAGAGTTAAAGGTCCTGTCCTCCAAGCCCCTGTACACGAGATTCTTTACTGATAAGGTGCTGCTTCATTCACATCTGGCCGTCCTTCCTCAGGTGGCCTCCCCATTTCATCTAAATCAGGACATTTGTATTCCGGTGTTCTTCCTGGATCCACAGATCACGGAGAACCAGAGGAGATGGCACACCTTAGACATCAGGAGGGCACTTCTAGTCTATCTCGAGCATACACGTGCTTTCCACAAAATGTCCCAATTATTTGTGGTGGTTGCAGAATGGAAAAGAAGCCAGCCAGTAACAACACAGTGTATTTTGGCCTGGATAGTGAACTGTATTAAAGACTGTCACAGAAGATCGAATGTGCCTCTCCCTGCTAGGATCAGGGTGCATTCAACAAGAGTGCAAGTGTCCACGACGGCCTTCCCAGTGCAGGTCCCAATTCAAGAGATCTGCAAAGCAGCAACGTGGTCATCAATACACACCTTCATGATGTACTATGCAATCATCCAGCAAGCACGAGACGGCGCCACACTGGGCAGGGCCATGCTCAAAGCGGGGAAGGGTTAACTCTGCCCACCATCCTGAGTATGGCTAGCAGTCACCTGTAACTGAATGATGTGAGCAGCTCTCAAAGAAGACTAGTGGGTTACCTTCTTCGAGATGGGCTGCTCACATACCATCAGATCCCTCCCTCCATCCCCGCTACTCGGAGCTGGTGAAAAGAAGGGACTGACGAGGGGCAGGGGCAGGGTCATATATATAGCTGCGATGTGTGGCACAGAGGGGGCATTGACCCCTGACCCTGCGCTGACAGGCTAGGGCAAAAATCTTCCAGCCAACCGTGTGCTGTGCAGCACGTAAACACCTGTAATTGAATGTATGTGAGCAGCACATCTCGAAGAAGGATGGATACTACAGGTAACCCTCATCCACTGGCGAGGCTGAGCCCTGCTCTGTTAATGGGACACTGCCCTCTGCTGGATGAATTATATCCATTGCACCTCATTCAATCAGCCTTCATGGGAGCAACAAGCCAAAGTGTTGTCATACACAGATCCTTGGGTCTCTGTTAGAGACAGGTGTGACTTGTGTGGGGCTCTAACTTTGGATTCAGTGTCTGGTGGCCTGAGCACACAGAAAGCCCCAGTCCTCAGCTGTCCATTTGTTTTCTTCCCTGCAGCACTGCAAGCATGGACAGATAATTATTGCACCACACACACAGTCGCCTCTGACCATGAACAACAGTGTAACAGCTGCACAGGGATGATTCAGCCAGGGAAGAAATAAAAGCACCACTCAGGTGGGGTGCAACTGGTGTTTAATAGGTGCACATCGATTGCACCCAGGCCTCAATAATCCGCCAGTATAAGAATGGCCCTGCCTTTGGGGTGGGACATGGATGTTATGCAACAACGGCATTGCAGTGCTAACCCCAGTGCTGACAGAAATACAGAGATTTTTAATGTGAATGGCTTTTTAAAGGCTCCATGGTACTGAGTCAACCAGGTTTCCATTAACCCTTCCAATCTTTTTATTCTGTCCTCTACAGTTCCTGTTCCATTTTCCCTATTTTACAGGATTCTGTTCCTTCTATTTAAGCAAAGAAAATAATTTCAAAGGGTTCCTAGCTTCTACTGGGGATTGAACTGCATTGCGCAAGGAGCTGCAGATCCAGCATATGAGTCTCTGCCACAGCTAGAATGAAGCCCCTATTGTGCTGGGTACTGCACACAGTGATATTCTGTGTGCCATGTTAAAGAGAAACTGAGGCACAGAGCAATGCAGGGGCTCACTGAGGGCAACAAGGCTCCTGTGGCAGGGTCATGAATTGAACTCAGCTGTTGTGAATCCTGATTTAATCACCAGCCAGCCTTGCTCTCCAGGTGCTGGAATGGAACATCGATCCCGTGACCCACCCGAACCCTTTCCCATGGGGGCAGTGGGGAAGAAGGAGCAATGATTTAGTGCCCCAGTCACAGCAAAGCTTCCTAGGGCATGGCAGCAGACACTGATGCACTCCTGGAAGCTTTGTTGTGGCTGGGGCATTTTAAATCTCCTGCGTTATTGGCTTTTTCAAGAACTTTTTCATCAGATGTTCCATGTAAAGTAATTAATACATTCAGGTGTTCCCTGGTCCACTGAAGGTTGAGAAACATTGCTCTAGAACAGTGTTTCCCAACCAGTGTGCAACAGCACACAGGTGTGCCATTGGGTCTGAGTGTCGGGATATGGTGGTGATTTTTATCTATAGTCTTATGGATCCATTTACTGTTTCTTATTTTCTGTCAATCTTCATATAGTCTAATTAATTACTTCCCATTTGTAATAGTACCCCAATATTTGTATCTTATCCCTGCCAACCTTTGTTTCATTTTGATTGTTTCACATTGGTGGTCTTATCTTGGCATTTGCAGCTTTGTCACATTGGTCCTGTCAATCTCCATTTGGTTTCGTTCCATATTCCATATTGTAAATGTAGAAACTCCATTTTGTAACCAACGTACCCCATCTTATGTAATACTGAATAGGCTATAAGGTGTGGATGGAGGGCGGATGTGTGTGTGAACTAGCCCCGAGCTGCCAGCTTGTTCTGATCAACTAGGTGTGAACCAGCCTCAAGCTGTCAGCTCACCCAGCTGAAGTGAGAAGCCCACCTTAACTGCTGAAGAATGTGAACACACCCCTAAAAACAAAGGAATAAAGGATCCACCCCAGAAGCAGACACCCAAGAAAACAAGCTGATGGTCACATCCACAACTGCCTGGTGACTAATGGTCCCAGAGCACCTGGAGTGGTGTGACAAAGCTATATAGACTGGGTGAGATCCCAAAGCAAAAGGGGGGAACTGTTCTGCATACCACCTGGAAGAAAGGAGCCTCGGTGCACACCTGATGAAGACCCTGCTCCTCCTCATCTCCAGCTCCCCTGGCCAGGCAGCTGCCATGAACCCCAGCAACAGACACTAACACAGACTCCAGCAGCAGCACCATCAGGACTGGTAATGACACAGACTGCAGAACATTGTACGGTATGCTTGGGCACGTGGGGGTGTGTGTGCAATGTTCCCTCTAAGCTGATGATGAAGCTGAGCAAGTTATGGTATTTACTGAGCAACAATTTATGAGGCCTGGGCAACCGTTTTTTGGTGCTGAAAGTATCAGCATGCCTAAGTGCCGTAATTCAGAGATGTCTTTTCATTCAAACTTCAATAAAAATGTTAAATTGATGTACTGTAGTTTTATTAATTTATTAAACAAATGTGAGACAATGAAACTTGCTGCCTGTCTAGCCTCTACCATCATCTACACTGCTCAGTTTTTGTTGCCTGTCTTTGTCAGATTTCAAGAATACATATATAGACAAAGTGGGATTTTCTCCCGCAAAAGCTCATGCAAAAAATAAATCTGTTAGTCTTTAAGTGCCACAAGACTCCTTGCTTTTTTTGCTTTACTAGACTAACATGGCTGCCCCTTTGGAATTAAAAGGGATTCAAAGTGGATCAGGCCCTAAATGTCCAAAACGTAGATTGAAATTAAGTAGGTAGCTTCAGATTTGATCATGAGACTGACATGTTGAGGGGATTGTAGTTAATATCTAGCTATCAACCTTGAAAATACACCTATTCTGCCCTCAGTAAACATATTAAATTACCATGCATTGCAAATCACAATCACTAGGTAGCAACCGCTTCCCAGATTCCCTCGGGGCAACACCTTAAGTAAAGTTATCTGAGAAATTCAAAACTTTTAAAGGTGGCAAGGGCAGAAAACATGTTTCAAGACAGTTTCTCACAGCATCACATCTCTGTAACCAGGGCCATCTTTTGTGCCTAAAGAATTTGCATCAAATAGAGCTAGGTTAGAGTCTGTTACATTATCGTGCCCAATCATACCTCTCAAAAACTAAATATAGGACAGCAATCCCCTAAGTGAATGGCAAAAAATTGATTAGGCATACAGGAAACTTTAAACACTGTGAGCATCTTCCTTTAATACAGTGTCTCTAACATCTCAGTTTTGGAGTTTATGTTGTTTTTTTTTTTTTATCCAAATCATTTTCAAAAATAAAAGGGAGGCTATAATTAGTATGCCTGGAGTGTAAATAGTCTCAGAACTAAAATAAGCAAAATGAGGTACAATTGAGATGTGTGTGTCTGGTAGTGGAATATAATAAAGGTTGTTTAATAATTTTTAATTTTTGACAGTTAAAGCAAACATTATCAAAGCTGCAAGAAGCAAGAGCATAAATGGATTTGTGAAAGAAAATGATTATTTTTCTAACACAGTTTTGGGGAAATAGAAATACAAAGTCTCTTTTTTAAAAATTATTGCACGACTGGCAATATTTTTTTCCTTCTGCCTTAAATGACTTTTTATCCTTTCAGTTTTTCATTTCATTTTCCTAATCATTAGGATTTGTTTCCTTCCACCACAGGAGTCTATACAAAGTTGCACTGTAAAGCCCCACCTTGACAAAGTGATTGCATTAGAATCTCTCACAGAAAAGAAAATAAATCTGAAATTAACCAAACTTGTTTTTGCTTATTTTAAAGGATTGCTTTTCTTTCAGGAGCCTTTTAGCATGTGAAAAGCAAAGCATTCACCCTTGCTAGAGATGCTAAATGGTTCAATACAATTTTGCTTGGGTCTTTCAAGTCCCAAGTCCTCCTCCAGCTCCAGCCTGGCTCCTTTGCCTGCAGCCCAGCTCCCATCCCCTGCCCCCACAGAGAGCCCTGCCTCCTTGCAGCAGACTGCATGGCAGCCTCTGGGAGCCCCAATTGCTCAGGGCCCCCCCTCTTGCCCAGGCTCAAGGCTGCTTACCTGCTGGGGCCCACACAGGCCCCAAAGATGCCACAAGCAGCCTGGTGCAGAGGAGAGGGAGAGATTTAAATTTCCCTCCCCCTCTGCTCCTTCCCTGGCTATGTGCAGCAGGGGGGAGAGGCTGTCAGCTCTCACTGCTCCAGCAGGCAGCACAGGCTGCCTGCTGGAGCTGAGACAGGAGACCCACGGGGCTCCTCCGGGCTGGGGAACGGGGGGCTGCCTGCGCTGTCCCACGTGCTCACTGAGCTGGTGAGGGGGGGGCACTGCGCCCCGGCCCACTAGCGCAGCTTAGAGGGAACATTGTGTGTGTGTGTGTGTGTGTGGGCGGGCATAGAGGTAAGTTAGTTATCAACTTTCTCTTTATTTGTAATAAACATGACATATTGCCGTCTCCCCCTAAAAAGATCTCAGATACTCATTTGGCATAACATGAGCAGGTGTGCCACAAAATTTTTTGAAAAACTACTCAAAGCGCTCTGGACTGGCTCATTACCTTATGAATATTCATGAGTTTATTTGGAAAGTATATGGTGGTGTGCCTCAAATTAATTAAAAGTAGCAAGGTGTGCCACAGCAGAGAAAATTTGGGGAACCACTGCTCTAGAAGCAGGACTGTAACTACGGTGGGGTGAATGGGACTTTGCTGCAGGCACGTTGGACTGATCAATAGAACCGCTCTATTAAAGGGCACATTTTATGCTGCCAGCCCCAAATGCCAGTAATTGCAAGGGGCATGTTCCGACTGGAATGCACCCCGGGCACTGAAACGGAGCATTACGGCTCTGTCTAGAAGGACCCCCTCTGCATTATGGTCCCATGCCAGCCCTCACTTGGACGCCATTTGCTTTTATTTCCAAAGGGGCAGCTGTTGTTCGTCTAGTTCAGTAAAACAAACAGGACTCCTCATTCATTTGTTCCTACGTTTTGCTCTTTCGCCACCTTGTGGCACACTGTAGAAAAAGCTAGATTTTCACTCAGAACAAAAACAAGTCCTGTGGCACTTTTAAAGACTAACAAATTTGTTTATTGTATGAGCTTTCAAAGGAGAAAATCCCACTTTGTCAGATGCTTTGAAGATGGGCAACTTACAATTTCTAGTCTTTAAAAGTGCCACAGGGCTCCTTGTTCGTTTTGCTGAACTAGACTAACGCGGCTACCCCTTTTGGAACTTATCATTCAGAACAAAACTATTTCTTTCAACCATTAACAGCCAGGCCCCACTATGGAAGGAGACTGGGGCCGAGTGGTTACAGGGGGAAGGGCTGCAGATCAGGACTCCCAGGTTCAAGTCCAGCTACCTGAAGGGAGCCATTGGGAATCAGGACTCCTGGGTTCTCTTCCTAGCTCTGGGAGAGCAGCAGTGGGGTTATTGTAGCAAGAAGAGGCTGTTGAAACTCAAAATTCTTTGAGCGCTGCTTGCATCATTCAGTTTTAGGTGTCTACATGCCCCAGTGCATGATTGGCCAGAAACTTTTAGCCCTAGCGGTCGGCAGCCAACACCCCCTCTGGCCGCTCCCACGGTTATATATAGATGGTCCCCACCCTGATCCCCCTCAGTTCCTTTTTTCCACCCTCAGCAACAGTTATGGAACAGCCCGTTCCTTGCGATAGCAAGGCACCTGTCTATTTGAGTCTTCTATGTACCGCCCATTCAGACTTGAAGATCTATTCGTGGACATTGTCCCACCACAACCCGCAGATTTGTCATCACTGGAGCCAAAACACCGCTCCCAGTCACTGCCAGCCATGCTGAGGTTCAAGCCCTTTGCGAGCTGCAGCAAGGCCTTCCCGAGGGATGACCCACATGAGAAGTGCCTGAGGTGCCCGGGTGAATCTCACCAGGCATGTAAATGCTCCATCTGTCGGTCCTTCAAGCCACGGACCAATGCTCCCTGTAAGCTGAGTGGCTTCACAGCCCCCCATTACTGCCCTGCACAGCGGACACTGCCAGCCATGCACGGCTGGCGGCCGGAGTCCCCACCCAGCTGGAAGACTCTGTCTTCTGGCTGGCTGAGAGCTCCTCCAGAGCTGGGAGTTTTTAAAACTCCCACCCAAAGAAGCTCTGATGTTGCAGAACGTCTGAGCATGCTCCATCAGTGCTTCTCCAGCCGGAGGAGCCATGGCTCCACCGCCCTGCTCCAGCATCTGGGTAAGAGTGCAGGGGGGGTCGGGTCAGCTGGGAGGAAGAGATCAGGCTGGCTCAGGATGGTTTACTGGAATAGCGGGGGGGGGCAGGATTGGGCCCAAGGGGGGGCAGCCCGCGTAGCAAGCAACATGAGTTACTCAGCTGCCTCAGGGCTTTAGAGGGAACATTGTCACAGACCCTAAAGGACAGGGAGCAGAGGCTACACATCTTGGCCTTAGAGCAGGCGCTACAGCCTACCCCAGGAACATCGGGGCCTTCTGCCGAAAAGCTGGCACCGCGAGCCAAATCATCACGGGAGCCTTCTTGACACCGCTCCCCAGAGGAGCAAAGGAGATGCTCAGCATCAATCTTGGCGCCAAAGCACTGGCACTGCTCCAGCAATCTTGGGCCAACCCCCTCCAGGGAACAAGGCCTGGCACCAATTTAGGTGCCTTCCACACCAGAGGCCTTCGAGGCGGCAAAGGCTCTCTTTATGTTACCCACCCCTACTCCACCAGGGCCAAAACCAAGAGGTAAACCAGCCTACCTCTCAGGAAAGTGGGCCAGCACAAAGCAGCGCCGGTCACCAACACCCCCAGCACCACAACCTTCCTCACCTCAGACGGCACCAGAGCAGGAGGAGGAAGCCCCAAGACTTCTGGAGACCCCTGCTCCCTCTCTCACCAAGCCAAGGAAGAAGAATAAGCACCATGTGCATCCCCTCTCTTGGCCCTGGAGCACCTCACCAGCACCGACCACTCCGGCACCACCCACAATCAAGGCACCACTTCCGCCCACATGGCACCAAAGGTCCAGCTCCCCAAGTCCCCAGGAGCCAGCTCCACACAGGACTGCTAGCCTTGGCCACAAGGTGGCTAGACGTCCATCCAGAGGGTCCCTGGCACCAGGCCTTTCTCAGCACTTCACTCCCAGCCAGTCTCCCTCACCCGGGACTCCCTGAGGAGCAACCCTTCCATGGTGCTGTATGGGGGAAGGTTCCCCAAGGGCTCATATGCCTTCCCCTCCAGCCAAGACCATAAACCCTCTGCTTCAGTCATACAGAGAGGACCCCAACACACGTTACGACCTGCTCTGCAGGGCCACTGCACATCTGGGGGTGGAAGTCGAGCCTCTCAGGAAGGACCAAGACCCTCTCTTTGACTTGGGGTTCACAGTGGCTCTGGAGGTGATCTTGGTGCTGCTACACGATAGCATCCAGAGAGTTGCCAGGGTCCTGCTGGCAGACTCCCACTTCTACTTCAACAGTTTCTGAAGTGGCTGGGTACAAGTACCAGGTTCCCCACAGGCCTTTCCTTTTCTGGTGGGTCACCTGGTACTGTATTCCCCAGTACTAGAGGCCACCCAGGGACCAGAGGGACAGGAATTGCCCCCCCTCCCTTTTTCCCAGACCCCTGTAACCTAGAAGGCTGGAGATCCTGGGGAGGAAGGCCTACTCAACCTAACTAAGCCTTCCAACTCCAGGTAGCCAACCACTAGGCGCTGGTTGGTAGGTACTCACTGGACCTGTGGGAGTCCATGAGACACTTCTGCAACCTCCTTCCCTGAGAACATCTCAAGGACTATGACTCAGTCATAGAGGAACTCATGCACACCTCCTGTGACACCCTCATGGCTACATGGGATGCTGCAGACACAGCTAGCCGGGGTATCGCTTCAGCTGTGGTAATGCGTTGCGCAGTGTGGCTCCAAGATGCTGGACTGCCACAGGAGATTCAGGAGGTCATGTTGGACCTCCCCTTTGAGGGACGGTCCATATTTATGGCAGTGACTGATGCCCTACTGAGTGACACAGGGGACTGCAGGACACCAAGAGGGTCCCAAAGCAAAACCACACCACAGGGACCAGGGCAACCCATACAGCCTTGGTAGCCCTTTGAGCACCCAGAGCATCAAGCTCAGTGGGGTCCCCCTACTCTGAGGGATGAGGGAGAACAATTCTGACAAGGAACCCCTCAGTAGGAGCTCAGAACCCCCACTGCCTCATGAGAGGGCACCCCACTCTCTCTCCTCCCTGTTTCTCCTAGAACCAACACCTGGGTCAGTGCCCCTCAAACCACGCACTCACATTCATCTGCAGTTCCTTCTACTCCCCACCCAGGGCAACATAAAAGACATCATCCCAGACATGACAGTACCAAATAATCCAGGCCGTCATAAGGAGTAGAGCATTAGAGGGCTCCTCAATAACCAGGGACCTATCGTGGCTCTACACAGGCCAAGATGGGATGGGGATCAACCCTTTACCACCTCCCCAGTCCTAATCACGTGCTCCACTGTTCAATTCCCCTTTGCAGATTATAGAGGGGCCTCACAATGAGAAGATCTGCTGCACACCCTCCCTCAGGTCCTCACTTTTCAGATCCTAAAGCAGGGGTCTCAAACTCAAATCACCACAAGGGCCGCATGAGGACTAGGATATTAGCCCGAGGGCCGCATTACCGAGACCTCTTCATACAGCAGAGTCATAAGTTTATTTAATCAAAATTAAATTAAAAATCAATTGAATTCAAAATGATTGTAAATAAAATTAATGAAATTTTAATTAAAACTTAATTATTAGAAAGCTTTTACATTAAAATTTTTTTTAAAAAAATGGAGAGAAAGGGGAGAGAAGGAAGGAAAAGAAAGAAAAGAAGAGAAAGAGAAAAAAAGGAAAAAGAAGGAAAGAAGAAATGAAAGACAGTCCATGCCACTTCTTACAAGTGGCAGGAACAGTCTCTGAGTGCGGCCTGGAGATGACTCTTGCTGCTTGTAAGAAGCAGCAGGAACCCTGTCCCTCTTCCAGCCTCTTGCAAGAGGCTCAGAGCCAGACATGGTCCATGCCACTTTTTACAAGTGGCAGAGGCAGTTTCTGAGCTGCCACTCCGAGATGGCTCGCAGCTCGCAGGGAACATCTCGGGCTCTGAGCCTCTTACAAGAGGCTGGAAGAGGGAGAGGAGAGGGTTCCCTGCAGCCCTGACCCCCCAAGGAACAGCCCTGCAGGGCTCTGCCTAACCCCCTGCCCCAGGCAGCAGCAGGCTCCAGCTCCTCCCGGCTGGTCGGGAGTGGGACTGCCTGTGCCGAGGCCCCGCGGGGGCGGGGGGACGTACAGCCAGAAGCACTGCCAGAAGTACTGAGGCAGGACCTCCGGAGTCAGGAAGCTGCAGCTCAGCTGCCGGCTCCCAGCGGCAGGGCTCCTAAAAAGCAGGCCAGGGGTACAAACCCCTAAATTACTGATTGTGTTAGGGGCCGCAGGCGGGGATTCTGCGGGCCGCACGCAGCCTGCAGGCTGTGTGTTTGAGACCCCTGTCCTAAAGGGTAGCAGGACACTTCAACTCTAGACCAGTGGTTCCCAACCAGTGTTCCGGGGCACACTGGTGTGCCGTGGAAACAGCCAAAGTGTGCCGCAAGCATGCCTGAGAGCTGGAGTTAAAGTTCCCTCCCTGCTCAGCCCAGACACCTGGCTGTTTGCGGGAGGTGTAGCTGGGGTGTCTGTGTGTGTGGGGGGGGGGATGTAGCTGGGGGCTGGAGGGTCCATCACAGACAGCAGGGGGCTGCGGGAGCAGAGGACAGGAGCCAGTGGGATGGGAGGAAGCAGCAGTGGGGTGAGGATTTGCCCTAGGTAGCAGGGAGCCACTGTGGCAAAGGGGGAAGTGGGTGTTGTGCCGTGCTCCCCTACCCTACCTTCCCACTCCCCAGGTTCCCCTTGCCCCCCCACAAAGCCACTCTTGTTCTCCCTTCCTCTCTCCTCTCTTGCCACCCTTGTGCTGTTCCCCACATGGCTGCCCTTGTCCTTGGCCAGCTCTGCTCTGCTCTGCTCCCCACACTCACTCCTGCCACTGTACGTTACTCCTGACCTGCTGTTTTGCTACCCCTACTACTCCACATAGCAGCATTTCTCAAACACTGTGCCATTGTTCATGAATATTCATAAATAATGTGAGTTAATTTGAATATTCATGATTTTTTAAAATTGTGGTGTGCCTTGAAAAATGTGAAGGTCTCAAGGTGTGCCATGGCAGAGAAAAGGTTGGGAAACACTGCCCTAGACCATGAACCGAGCAACACAGTATATTAGCTGCCCTTCTTAAACCTGTCAGGCTAAGTTTGCTCAGGTCTCTCCATGATGAAGGAGAGCCCGTTAGTCTCCCTCAGTTTCAAGGAGTACCACGTGGGAGTCATATTTGCTAACCATATGACGGTACTTATACCCTAAGTCACTTCATTCCACCTAGTCCCTCACACACGGAGAATGAGCTTGTCAAGACCTCTTCGAAGCTACAAAAAGGATGATTAAACTTGGGCCCTCCATGCCCCTTCTTACTCTGCTGAAAAGGAGCAACTACCCTTCACTGAGAGGAGCACAGCTCCTTGATGATTCACCCACGAGGCAGACCGGATGGTAACCTCGTGCCCTTTGCACCCTTCTTTTCCCGAGAATTACCATACATGTGTTTCCCCGGGGTTCTCTCCTTCCAAACCAGGATTAACCCCAATTCCGCCCTACTTCAATGATATGCTAGAGCTCTTCAGTAGTAACCCTTTTCCTTCTTGCAGAACAAGGGATACACACCTGCTCCTAAGCATCCCTGGCTAACCTTCCAATACCCAAGGGGGCAATTATGGACATCTCACCATTGACCCCTCACCGCCAGGGAACCAACTGCAGCTCACTGCCCCGACACAAGGCAGCCTGCCACTCAGCTGACTGCCCTACTGTATACAGGCTGGGACAGAGAATAAATAACTATCACATGGGAGTTACGTGCCTTCCAGGCACTCCACTGCTGAGGATAGTGGGCACATATTGAGGTTAGACCTGCCTTCCCTGGAAGAGGTGCAGGATAGCCTTTTCATTCTCCCTTCATTGCTCAGGCTCTGAGGACCAGAGAAGATAGAGAGTGAAGGAAACAAGCACTTAGCTGTCCAGTCTGCACAAATTCCTGCTAGGCCTTCAAGATGAGGATTCCCCTATCTCCACATTTCTTATGCATTGGCTCCCCCTACAAGCCCAGCAACAGCTTTATGCAGGGTCTTTCTACTTCACCGTTTTCCCCGTTCATTTGTTATATCTCTTTCTATTATCCTACCCCTTTTCCTCCAAAAAGGCTTCTGAGGAGTTTCTCCTAAAGCTTAGAGTGGGAGTTCCCTAAAAAGGGGGCCCAATCTGTTATTTTGACTTGTTGGATGATCACCTCCACTGGTGGCACCCTCTGAGATGCCCCCCCCCCCACCTACTCCTTCTCCTCCGGGTACCCACATCTAATGAAGTCCCTTTGGAGGGCTAAGAACCCTCCTGGCTGAACCTCCTAAGTAGCTGGGCCTCAACCCCGGGATCTTTTCCTCCCCCTTTTCAATACTGATAGATGAGGCACTAGGACACTGTATCCTCCTTTATGTGGTGGTTTTTCCCACACTTACTTTCTGCACTGTTGTGGAACACCCATACCAAGGTGTGCCCTACCACAGTCTTGGCCACAGCATTCCAGGCCAGTGCATCGTAGGTAAGGTGACAAAACCCATCCCACTGTGGTTGGAGAGCCAACAACCCTCCCTGCCCTTAGCGGCATAGCACCCATTTGCTTCTTGATGGGATGGAGAAACGCTGCTGGGGATGGCAATCCCCTTGGCTGATCGCCTATTGGCCTAAAGACCATCTATGCTGGATCAAGATCATCCTGTTTCCAGAAAGCCCATCTCCTGATGGAGTGGGAGATCATCTCTTCAGCACTCTGTGCAGGTCTTCTCTCAGAAGAATCTGCATGTCAGTAGTGTGTTTGTCAGCATAAGCTTGATGACCCACCGCTTTGTCCATCCTTGTGATTGGGATGCCGTTGGAGTACAGCCGTGCTGACGGAGGGGGAAAATATTAACTTCGCCCACCATCCAAGGTACAGCTAGTAGTCACCTAAAACTGAATGATGCGAGCAGCACTCGAAGAACAACAGTGGGTTACTTACCAGTAACTGTCCTTCTTCAAGATGGGCTGCTCGCATACATTCAGCTCCCTTCCACCATCCCCGCTATCTGGAGTTAGCTATAAGGGACTGAGGGGGATCAGGGTTGGGGCCATTTACATATAGCCATGGGAGCAGCCAGAGGGGGTGTTGGCCACCGATGCTGCTCTGACAGGCTAGGGCTAAAAGTTTCTGGCCAATCGTGCACTGAGATATGTAGACACCTAAAACTGAATATGTGCGAGCAGCCCATCTTGAAGGACAGTTACTGGTAAGTAACTCACCACTCCTGCATTCTGTCCCCATCACAGCCTATGTGCACTTTGGAAGCTGTCGCCTCCCTCCAAGGCTGCTGCGTCACTGATACCCAGAAGTCAGGCAAGCCTAGAAGACAAGCAATTCCACCCTTTGTCCTAGTCATAAAACTGGCAGCAAGCACAAAACATCAAATGAAACAGAGGGATTTAGACAGATTTAAAAAAAAAAAAAAAAAAGTCCCTAATGCTGGTGCTGGAGAGCAGATGGCTTCACATCTCCATGGCGAAGGGAGGTTCCACATTAGGATCCCCCTGCACTATCAAACTCTGCCTTTCCATGCCATCTAAAAAAACCTCTCTGATGTTTGGACAGCTGAGTACACTCATCATGCCTACCACACCCACCTAAGTGCTCCCATTTATAACCAGCTGTTGGCTTGGATCAGCTTTTGGAGCAGGGATTTGCCTTTTTGGTGTCTGTGCGCCACTGTTCTGCAGTTACATCCTATAGGTTGATGGGGTTACACCCCAATCCATGCCAACCCAGAGCACCCTTAGCCAAGGGAGCTGTGCCACTGACTCCTCCGTTCAAAGGGTCCTTGTGATCATCATCCCAGCCTGACCAAGTGAAGATCTTCCAGGCCTTCACTCTCTCTTCTTCCTTCCCTCATCCTGGACCCGGAAGAATTGTTGAAAAGCACGCTTCATGTAACGAGTAACCACAGCAGGTGTAAACAGCCGCCTTTATCACTCTGCACAAGCAGGAAATAACTGCTCCACCGAGATATTTTATTCCTTCTATTTTCTCTTAAATCAGCAAATGTAGCAGCTGTTGGAAAGCATTAATATCACAGACTGCAAACAGGGACATGTACCAGTTGATGAGACGTATTGAACCCAGGACAGAAATTCTTAACAGAGGGCAAAAGTGTTACTGTTTACACATTGCTGGAAACCCCAGCTGAGGGCAGGATCCTTTTGTGCCAGGCACTGCATGGACACAAAATGAGAGAAGCTACAACGAACTTAGTGTATCTAGCCGAGCTCACTGCATTATGCCCATTTTACAGATCAGGAAACTAAGTTTTCAAGGTTTCTAACAGAGCTAGGACCCAAACCTAAGTACCAGTCACAAGTCAACCTTCTTCTGCAACTGCCTCATGCCTGATCTGAGACACTACATCAGTCTCAGGCCTCTTCAACCACTGGCTTGTCAGCTGACCTCAATCATCAGTGGTCACTGGGGAAGGCTGGTCCAGTGGCAGGTGTGGAACTCAAGAGCTGTGGCTTCAATTTTGGACTCCCTGTGTAAATGTGGCAAATCAGTTTCATTGTGCTTCAGTTTCCCCATATATAAAAATGGGATTATATTTCCCCAACTCCCAAGGACAGGATAAATTCAGTATGTTTTATGATGCAGCTATGGAAGTTGTAAGTCACCTGCATTTTCAAAAGCAATTCAACTTCAGAGTCCAAAGACAGAAGGGACCATTACATCCCTTTGTCTGAGTGCCTGTGTAACCCAAACCCAGTGAATTTCATCCCAGTTCGCCTTGATAGAACAAATAATTTACATTTAACTGAAGTGTTCGAAGGGTGGAAGCCATCAAGCGGAGTAACCAACATTTCCCTGGGAGTTTGTTTCAATAGTTAATCATCATCATAGAGAAAAACTGGTGCCTTGATTCCACTTGTCTGGTTTTCGCATCCAGCCATTGGTTCTTGTTACATGGGGTTTTCCAGCCACATATGTTGTTTCCAAAGGGATCTGAAAAGCAGGATGCAAACAAGGATCTGTTGGAAGCTGGTTTGGAAATACAAAAAAAAAAAAAAAAAAAAAAGAGTCGTGTAGCACTTAAAGACTAACATTTATTTTCCGCATGAGCTTTCATGGGAGAAAATCCCACTTCGTCAGATGCTTCGAAGATGGGTGAACTTACAGAATGGAATGAAAATAAATGCAAGAGGGGGTAAAACATAGGAAACAGGTTCTTTTCTCATTACAAAAGGTAATTTGACTTCAGGCTTCCCAGGGTTTGAACCTAACAACTGCTCTGATTTGCTGTTACTGTATGAACTGATCCTATGTTTTACACCCCCTTGCATTTAGTTTCATTCCTTTCTGTAAGTTCACCCATCTTCGAAGCATCTGACGAAGTGGCATTTTCTCCCACGAAAGCTCACGGGAAAAACAAATCTGTTAGTCTTTAAGTGCCACACGACTCTGTTTTTTTTTGCTGGACTAAACTAACATGGCTATCCCTTTGGAATTTGGAAATACAACCTGGCTGGAAGAAGCATGGGTTGTTAGCTTGGAAATACAGCCGTGTGTGTGAGCTCCTCTGGGCGACTGTGACGGGACTTTGACACAGATGTTCTAACCCAGCACAGTGTAAAGAGACAGAGCAGATTAGAAAAGGAACAGTAAAAGTAGCGAGAGTCCTGTGGCACCTTATAGGCCAGGCATGTCCAAACTGTGGCTTGGGAGCTGCATGCAGCTCCTGAATGAAAAAATGCAGCTCTCAGAAGAAAGCCAGAGGAAAGCAGCTCCAGCCTAGGAGTTTTAAATCTCCTGCCCTGAGCATGTTCAGAGAATGCTCAGGCGGGACCCCCAGCCTGTACCTAGCTGCTGGAGCAGCCAGGTAAGGGGACCCTGGGGAGGGAGGTCGCCCTGGGGGAGCCAGCATCAGGGCCTGGGGCTTAGGGAGGGGGTCAGGATGGTGGGAAGAAGCAGTGGCATGGTTGGGGCAGTGGAAAGAAGCGAAGTTTTTACTGTATAGGCCTAGTTTTCATGGTAACCTTAAGTACTTATTAGAATCTGACATTAGTAGGATCAATATTTGCCCTCTTTTTATGATAAAATCAAAGTGTGCAATGAATTTTAAACTTAGTAATTTTGGGCTAGGTAAAATATGGCTATATGCCTCAGTGCGGCCTTTGAAGGTTTAATAATCTACTTGTGGGGCTCTTGAGTTCCGTTAAGTTTGACCACCCCTGTTACAGTCTAACAGATTTCTTTGAGCGTTAAGCTTTTGTGGGCTTCAACCCACTTTGTCAGCTGCATGAATGAGATGAATGAAGCCCACAAAAGCTTATGCGCGAAGAAATGTTAGTCTATAAGGTGCCACAGCACTCTCACTATTTTTGCTATACACAGACTAACACAGCTACCCCTCTGGAAAAAGGAGCTGTGAAGCCAGGTGGTTCTGCATGGATTTAGTGAAATGCAATGGAGTGATTCATGAGTTTAGCTAGAGAGAGGGTGGTAGGAATAAAAGGCATCCTAGAGCCGGGCCTTGGGGCCAGAACTGACTGCTAAGGGAGGGCACCCTCACCTCTCTAACGACCCCTAACCCTGTGCTCGGGCAGCAAAAGCAGCCTTGACTGGCAGAGAGCAACTCGGCCAGGGGTACTTAGGCAAGGGCCTGTGGCGCTAGGACACGGATCCGTGGAGGGAGACCCAGCCCGACCAAACACGCCCTGGACCCCTCCTGTGGAGGAGGTCGGTGGGTCACTCCCAGCAGCTGCTGCCAGCCTTGGCTCACTCCTTCAGTGCTTGTGCAGGCGCCTTGGACTTGCTGCTCCCTGCACGCTCCCCTGCGGGCACCCCCTGAGTAGGGTTACTGGATACTAAAGCATGGAAAGGGGGACAGGGAAGTATGAAAGGAGAACACATGGAGAAAATGTAGTATTAATGTAAAATTCTTCTTTTTTAGGGTGTTTGGGGGCATTCCAGCACCCTTTAACCCCTGTAAGTAAAAAGCCAGACCCAACCATGTATTTTTAAAACGCCTGCTGGCTGGAGGCCGCGGGGGTAAAAAGGAGGCCCCCTGTGCCCCCTCCCCCCGCACCAGCGCCCGGATCCCCGCCGCGTTCCACGGGGAGGCCCAACGTTCCATCCGCTCGCCCTGTCTCCCACGACTCGTCGCGACGCTCCCCGCCCAACGTTCCAGCCAGCGGGGGGGGTCCCCAGCCCTGCCGCCGCCGCGCGTGACGTTCGGGCCGGGGCTCCCCAACGTTCCACCCCTCCCCCAGCCTGGCTGGCTCGCTCGCTCGCTCCCTCCCCCCCACCGTCGCAACGTTCTATCCCCTCCCCCACCCGCCTCCCCGGATTGTTGCAACGTTCCATCCGCTGCTGCCGCCGCCGCCCGCGCCGCTTCCCCCGAGCCCAGGCCGCGCTCGCTCGGCGGCTCCGCCGGCTCCCCCCTCACGTGTCCCGGGCTCCCAGCTGGGGAAGAAGGGAGGGGAAGGGGGGAAGGGAAGGGGAGGGGGGAGAGAATCGCTCTCCTCTCCTCCTCACATGACCCGAGTGTTTGTCCCCGTGATCAGCGCTTCGGCTCCCGTGTCTCCTCCGCGTCCCCTCTGCCTCCATCCGGCGTGAGATTTCAGCTCACCCGCCCCCCCTTCCCTCTCCTCTTTCCTCCCCCCCGCCCCGGCCCCGGTGCTGAGGGGCCTCCCCTCCCCCTCTCCTTCCCCCCTTCCCCTCCCCCCTTCCCCATCTCCCCCCATGGACATGCTGGATCCCGGCCTGGACACAGCCACCGCCTCCGCTGCTCCCAGGTAAGGGGAAGACGGCGGGGAGAGCCCCCCGCACACCCCGGGCTGGGGGGCCTGAGGCCTTGCCGGGCCTGCCGAGGGGTTGGGGGAGGGGAGGGGAGGGAGCCAGCCATGATCCTCCTGCAGCGGCGGCGCGGAGAGGGGGAGAACAAAATGGAGGACGAGGCAGAGAGAGAAAAGGGGGGAGGGACGGGAGAAGGGGGTCAGGGCGGAAGGGGCAGCTGAGGAGGCTGCTGGGGGGCAGGGAGCCTGGGAGGCTGTGATCTGGGGGGAGGGAAAAGGTGGGGCTGTGATCTGGGGGGCAAGCACTGCAGGGGGGGGCTGTGATCTGTGAGGCTTGAACCTGGAGTGGGGGTGGGGGGAGAAATCAGGCTCAAAGGGAGAGGGCTGGATGGGGGAGGGGCTGGCATCTGAGTGTTGGGGGGGGGCAGCAGCAGGGCACTGAGGTGAGCTGGGGACGGGACCGAATGGGGCCCAGACAAGGTGTGCGGAGCAAGGCCTGGGGACTCACAAGCTGGTGTGGGGGCTAGGAGACAAAAAGAGGGGTGCCTGTGGGTGGAGGAGAGACCCAAGGGGTCTCTGAGCTAAGAGGGTTGGTGTTGGGGGGCACGGAGCCAGCTGCTGAGATCTCAGGGGCTCAGTGGGGGCAGGGAGTGTGGCTGATGAAGGCGGGAAGGGCTGGGATGTGGGTTTTGGGGTGGGGCGAGAAGCAGGAGGGGTGGAGAAGAGGAATGGGAAAGTGGGTCAGGAAGGACGAGGGCCCTTGTGTCTGGGTGTTGGAGGGGCAGAGCTCGCAGAGGGGTCCTGTGATCTGTGTGGGGTGGGACTGCAGGGGCTGGTGAGCAGCACAGATGGAGTGGGGGGGGGATCACCCCACCCGATAACTAGCCGGGTCCCAGGATTGACCCGCTTTTCTAGATTTCTTGGGGTGGTGGAGGGACGGGGCGGGGGATTCAGTGTCAAGGAGGCCCAGGTTCAGAAGAAAGTGGGGAGGGGCTGGGTTGCAAGGAGGGCGGATGCGATGGAGGTGGGAGAGGGTGGGGTTAGGGGGCATCTTCTGGCGGCCCCCTGTCAGGGGATAGGGTAACAGAGGAAGGAGAGGATGAGGAGGGACAGCAGCAGGGAGAAAAGGTATGGGGTGGGGAGGCCTCTAGGGCAGACATGAGGTGGCAGATGTAGGAGATCAGGAAGGCGGCAGGGAATCCCCACAGTGGGGGCCGGGGGGAGGTGGGTAGCCAGGGCGTCCCTGTGGAAAAGGGAGAGCTGAGGACTCCTGTTACGGTTACATCCCCTGCAGCTGGTGGCAGGGGCCAGGAAGATGGTGCTATAAATGTGTTGAGGTGGTGATGTTCGCTGACGGTAGGCAGATCTGTGCCAGGCGCGTTTGAATGTGTGTGGACAGTGGAAGATGCGAATGGTGCTGACCCCATCACGTTTGCAGGGAGCAGAACTGACCTCATTTGGGACAGATGCTCGGGTTGGCTGTAGGTGACCTAGGATGCAGCGACAGGGTAGCACAGGCCTCTTTGGGGATGGGAGTGGAGGATGGAGGCATAACCAGAGCCTGGCCGTGCATGGGCCTTTAATGTGAGCAAGTGTTTGTGCTGCAGCAGTGGACTCTAGTGGAGTTTGAAACCAGCTGGGGGGCTGGCCCCAGTGATCCCAATGGAGCTATGGGCCATTGATCCTGGTGGGGATCTGGCCCTGTGTGTGGCAGGCTCTGAAAAAGTAATTCACACTGTGAGTCGTCTGCATGTTGGCAGATGAGATGTGCATAGCTAGACCCATGCAGATGAAGGAGGGAGCACCTAGTGAATGCACACCCAGTCCTCTTGGGTTTTAGAGCTCAAGTCCATGCTGCAGAAGTCCAGAAAAAACTCACCTTGCTGCTTCTCTGGTTTTAACCTTAGGTCTCCATGTCCCTCCCCACCCCACCTTGCAGATCTGCGCCCCAGCCTCTCCACTGATCCCCTTCCACCTTGCTGGCTGTGTAAAGCAGCTGATAAAAATTTCAAGCCCTTACTCATGGTGAGCAGTATGGAGTGGAAAGGGAAGACAAGTCAGGAATTCATGAGCATCTAGAGGGAAACTTGGTTAATATTCTTCCCAGACAGGCATGTTATTTTGGTCCTGAGGAAGCACAGACTTTCTAGTAATGACTACTGATGTCTTCTCTGCTGCTTCCCGTCTGTGGATCTCAAAACACTTAAATTCTGTGTTTCCCACTCCCATTTTACCGATGGCAAAAAGGAGGCCCCAGGAGACGTTAGGAAGCTCTCTGGGGCGGGACCCTCCAATGGCGGAAATGGGCCAAGGCTCTGGTACTTGCGTTGAGCTACCCTGGCAGGGACTCTGCCTTCATGATCGTTCCCAAAGAGACACTCTGTGTGGGTCCCTGCATGCAGTTAAAGCTGTTAAATGCCACCCACTCTGCCCCAGTGTCTGTCAAAGGGTTTGACATGGCTGGGGGGGTTGCAGAGCCTGACGATTTGAAGACCTTCAGGTGAAAAGCAGATCCCACGCTGGGACATGGAAGGATGTAGCATTGAACAGTGCTGACCCAGGGCATAGCCAGCCCCTCTTTTCTAGCTGCGCCCCTGAAAGTGCAGCGTGGGTCAAGGGTAACTTCCGGCCATTGGACCGGAAGCTGCCTCTTGAGGGAGGGGGAGAGGCACAATGCCAAGGCCTGCAGCGGTGTGAACTTCACAGCCGTGGGACCAGCCAGCAGCCACGACTACAGGCAGGGCAGAGCCAGTGGCCACTGGGTGGCCCTGCAGCCTCAGCAGCAAAATTCATGCTGCTGCCCGTGCTAAGCTGGGCGGGACACAGGGCCAGTTGGGTGGGCCCACGCCCACCCATGGCTACACCTCAGTGCTGACCTCAGTGCCTCAAGTGGCATGGCACCATGAAGAGCAAGGGGCCGTAGCACCGAGCTGTTGTCAGACTTTCCAGGTCCCTGTGGCTTCAGTCCAGTACCCATGGATCAGCTGGCTCAAGCGGCCCAGAGCCTGTTAAAAGAGGCACCGCCCCAGCAGGCTGCTTGCTTTGGCATGGCTCCTTTAATTAACCCATTTAGTAGTTTCCACCTAATCAGGAAATGACTTGTCTAGTTCTGTGGTTAGTAAAGCAGACAGTAGCTCCTGTTGTGCCAGGCACTGCCTAGCCATGGAGAGAGAGGTGGTCCCTCCCCAGCTGAGAGCAGGGGCTGCTGTGCTGGGCTCTGCCTAGACCTGCTGTACCCAAAGAGTTTCTCATTGGAGGAGGAAAGAGTGATGCATCCTGGAAGATGTAGTCCAACCTGTGTTCAGCCAGTCCAGGAGACTATAACCCCACAATTGTACTTAAAATATTTCTGGGTTTCAGTTTTACCACAAAATCGGTTTCCTGGTGGGGAATAGATGTGGGGCAACTCTGTGTTTGTGACTATATTCTCTAGCGGCCCAATAGCATTTGAGCCACTCGCAAATGTATCCTTATAGCCCAGGAAGGTGTGTTCCCTATTATTTAAGAAGATGAGGGAAACTCAGACACAGAAGTCTAAGGCAGTGGTTCCCAACCTTTTTGAGTAAGAGGACCCCTTTTTAATGTCAAAAAATCTCATGGACTCCAAAGAGATAATAGTTGTTATCAGGGACTAACGACAGGCAGTGAGTGGTGCTGCAGAAGGGCCATGGAGGAACTGGCCTCCGCCTGGTCCCAAGGCATGGGGACATAGCCAGGATGATGGTGCTCACAGCAGGCAAATACAATTCATTTATTCAATAAATTTTAGAGCCCTCCTACATGGATTGTTGGCCAGCAGCAGCTGGGGCCGGAGTGGGCCTGGGCCACCTGCCGGCTGAGGCCAAATGTATTCACAGACCCCTTTCAATAACTCCATGGACCCCCAGGGGTCCCCGGACCACAAGTTGAGAACCACTCATCTAAGGAACATGGGGCAGGCCTGGGAATAAGCCCCAGAGGGGACCTGAAAATAGAATCCAAGCATCTGGAGGCTTATGTTGTAACCTTAGCCACCTTGAGGGCTTGCCCTGTTGAGTCTGGCACTGGTGGAGGAGAGACTTGGTAAGGTAGGCCCTGGCAGGATGGCTGTGCAGATGAGGGGCTCTGGGAGTTGCCTGGTTGACTGTGCTTAAGAAAAAAGTTTCCAATGACTGTAGCTGTGCTTCTTAGCGGAGCTGCCATCGAACTTCTTGGGATACCCAGGCCGCCTGGAGAAGTCTGTATGAGAGCTGATTGCTCCCAAAGAGAGGACATTAGACCGGTGCTTGCATTCAGCTCCCCCCTAATCCTCTGTAGCTATTAAATATCTCCCGTCTTGTGGCTCCAGAATAACCCCACTGACTTCAAGGGGACTGCATAGCTTGTTGATGATTTCAAGACTGGACGGGGCCCTTATATCATCTAGTCCCAAAGTTCTCTACATTTTGCAGGTCGTGATTTGCTTGGCGGTGTGTGCGCCACCCTACAGGACACACCACCCACCCACCCCCGGCAAATCCAGCCCCCTCCTGCCTTTCTGCAACACACTTACCACTAGGTAGGGACACAGTAATGTGTCCTGGCACAGTGGTTGAGAACCTCTGATTTAGTCTGACTTCCTGGACAGTCCAGGCTGGAAAATGTCACCCAGGTACGCTGTCACTAAGTCTAATATCGCCTGACTTCCCAGTGAAGTGCACAAGATCAAAATCTGGCTTCCTTATTATTTAAAATAGGTTCTGGGTCCATCCCACACTTCTGTTCACTTCCCCAATAGCCAGTTCTTACTAGCTGGATTGACGCCAACACCTCTAGAGGGGAAAGGCCCTTTATCCCATTCCCTGCCCCAGTGAGCCAGCTAGTTCCCATCCAGGGGCCAGGTTGGAGTGGGTGCCCCATTGAGGGAAAAGGCCCTATGTCCCATCCCTGAGCCAGTCTGTTTTCGCTCTCTGGGCATGGAGCAGAGCTACACATCCCATTTGAGGCCCTATTACATGCCAAACTGCAGTGTGCAACAAGGCAATTTTGCATTGCGTCGCATGATACGTTTCCCAAGGCATTAATCAGTGTCTAAACCACCTCCTATGATGCTGTGCAGGTATGGAACCAGGGGACCTTTGGATCTAAAAATGGAAGCACCTTCCAAGTCACCCAAACAAGTAGATCTGGTCGTGCCAAGGAATTCAGTGACTCAAACTGCTATGCCTTATCTCACCAGCAGGGAGTGGCCATCACACCTATTTGCCAGGTTTACATGTGCAAGAAACTTGGTTGTTACTTGCTGGGGAAAAAAACTGGGCTCACCAAGTCAGGAAAGACCCTACAAAAACAGCTTTGAACACAGGGCCTGCAAATTGTGGACCTGTGGTAACACAGTACAACCACATCACCAAGATCCCACTAGTTGCCCTCATCTGATAATCGTAGCCCAGTATTTGAAAGGGGGTGGTCAGTGATATGGTATTTGCAGTCAGTTGAAGTCCATTTATCAGACCTGCAAGAAACTGACCAGGCCAAAAGGGAATTGATCGAGTGTTCTAGCATGTAGAAAGCTACTGTGCAGTTCTCGTACATGTTTGCATGGTCTCGCTGCACCATGTGCCCTTCTCATCCATGCAGGAGCGTCTCTGAACAGTTGCATGCCATGCTGACATCCAATTAAGACAGGGGTATTATCTCTCCCTGCCAGCGGGAGGGATTAGATTTCAACCCATTTTAATACCTCCCAGCAAGAAACCCCGTTTCAGAAAACAGCTGTCTGAGCCTTCAGTGGGAAAGCTGAGAATATTAAGTCACTGT
Source organism: Podocnemis expansa (assembly GCA_007922195.1). Lineage (NCBI taxonomy): Eukaryota > Metazoa > Chordata > Testudines > Podocnemididae > Podocnemis > Podocnemis expansa. The sequence goes on from ML682132.1 coordinate 237,538, forward strand.
GTGCATTGTGGCAACAAGCTTCTGGGAAAGCTCATGGTTGGATTTCAGGATCCTTTATTATTTGTGTTTATGGTAGGATCTTTGGGGACTGCTAAGGGATACTCCACAGACACAGAAAAAAGCAAGGAGTCTTGTGGCACTGGAAGACTAACAGATTTATTTATCTCATGAGCTTTCGTGGGAGAAAATCCCACTTTGTCAGCTGCTTTGAAGTGGGATATTCTCCCACAAAAGCTCATACGATAAATAAATGTTAGTCTTCAAGTGCCACAAGACTCCTTGCTTTTTTTTTTTTTTTTTTTTTGCTTTACTAGACTAACACGGCTGTCCCTTTGGACTCCACAGACACAGTGTAAGAGATGAGCTGTGCCCCACTAAGATCAGGGCCCTGGAGGGCAGGTCCTCCACAGACCCAGCGAGAGACAGTCCCTACCCAGCTGAGATTAGGGCAAGGTGTTTGATAGAGGCAAGATTCAAACTCAGGTCCCACTCTAGTTCCTCAGTCTCTGGATTGTTGTTCCCCCTGCTCTCTACAGCTCTTGAAATCGTAGCGAGTGCTGGCAAAAGAGATAAGGTGAAACTGATCAAGCTGGAAATGCAGCTGCTTCTGGGGGAAGGCACTTCACCATAAGACAGCTATGCTGCAGACTGTAGGAGAGGAGATCAGGAGAATCCTGTATCAGGTTAAAAGGGCGAGGGTGTGGGGGAATTAATATATCTTTTCAGCAAAACAAACAAGGAGTCCTGTAACACTTAAAGATTAACACATTAATTTATCACATGAGCTTGTGGGAGAAAATCCCACTTTGTGAGATGCTTTTAAGTGCCACAGGTCTCCTTGTTTGTTTTGCTGAACTAGACTAACACAGCTGCTCCTTTGGAAGTTTATATCTTTTCAGTAGTCCTTGTGTCCTTCATGAATGAGGGTCTTCAGCAACAAACGGGTGTAGAGAAAGAGGTTAAAATAGTGTCTGTTGGGTCCTGCGTGGGGTTAGGTTTCTGCTAAATTTGGACTGCATGTGGTGTGTGTTATTCCTGTGGCAAGTTCTGTCTGATCCACACATGGTAAGGTGCTGGAGAGCCACATCGCATGTCAGCCAGCCACAAAGTGAACTACGGGGTGGCCAAGTGGGGACTCTGGGCTGTGTAGCATTGTTTTGTAGAGCTGGGGAAGAGAAGTGGTCTTGTGGGTTATAGCGGGTGGGGAGGAGCTGGGACTCCTGAGACCCAGAGCCGTTGCTGAAGAGGCTCATGCTGTCTGCCTCTGTCTTGCAGCCACGAGAAAGGCCAGGAAGCTGAAGAAGGAGTCGAGCTGCAGGAAGGTGAGGAAGTTCACCATCCTGGTGCTGCATCAGGGTGAACTTCATTGTAACCAGCAGGGTGGAACTGATGCAACCATGATATCTGCCCCCTACTATAGCTGCTAGACACCCCCCCCCGGAGGTAGATCCCAGGGATCCTGTCTCCCAGCTCTTCCCCCTCTGACTCCATTGGCCAGAGCCCGAGATGTACACCCTTCCCTCAGTGGGATCCTCCATGAATGACTAATCTCTCCTGGTTTCCAGGAGACGTCACGAATGCGGATGAGCAGACAGCAGTGGCTATCGCTAGTGTCCAGCAAGCGGCCTTCACAGACCACAATATCCAGTACCAGTTCCGCACAGAGAACAATGGAGGACAGGTGAGAGGCACTAGGGGCCGCAGGGCTGCAGGGAGTGGATGGAGGCTCTCTCCCTGGCCGTCGGGGGGCAGGGTACTCAGCTTGGCCTGGTAGTGAGAGCTGGCCATGGGATGATGGGGGATGTGCCGTAAGGAGAGTATGGGGGGCCATCCCCTGGCAGTGAGGGCTGGCTGCGATGCTCTAATGTGACTCGAGGGGGCACTGTATGGTATGGATTTAGTTCATAGTCATCTGTTCAGAATGATCTTCTCTCCCTCTCCTCCCAGGTGACATACAGAGTGGTCCAGGTGACAGACAGTCAGCTGGATGGACAAACAGATGCGACGGGAGCCGTCAGCGTGGTTTCGACAGCGGCCTTTGCTGGAGGCCAGCAGGCTGTTGCTCAGGTGGGGGATGGGCAGCACCCGGTTTCTTACCAGGGCTTGGCAAACGGGAATGGGAAATGAATAAAGTGGAAGCTGAGTCGTGGGGAGGTGAAGTGACCTGCCCAGAGGTCACCCAGGCAGCCAGTAGCAGGGCCAGAAATGGAACTCGGGCACTGTGAGGCTTGGTCCAGTGTCTTCGCCCTGCTGCTGCTTTGGCGAAGCTCAGATTAATTCTTCACAAAGGGCTCAGCAGAAACCTTATACAGAGTTCATTATAAATCACCCTGCAAGACTGGGCTTTATTAGATGTATTACAGTAGTGGCCATGCATCCCAGCTGAGATCCAGGCCCTGTTGTGCAAAGTGCTGCACAGACATAGCAGTCCTTGCCTTGAAGAACTCAGTCCCTATGCTAAAGATGCAACAGAGTTGGGAATGGAACCCAGATATCCTGCGTTCCCAGCTAGCTCTTAATCACACTATGAACCTTTTCCTTTCTGATTGCTGAAGGTGATCTTGGGGCAGAACCTTCCTCTAGCCTTCAGCCTGCCCCCTTCTCCTGGTGCCTTGTGGTTTATTTTTAGACTCGTGTTGTGAGGGCGTCTTTGTTCTTTGCAAACATGCACTTGCTCGGATGTGGTTAGGTTCAGGCTGTCTCAAGCAGATCACGGCTGTGGCTGTTAGCTTTGTTGGGCTGCTCCCAGGCACTAGGGCACATGGGAAGGGGACTGCTCTTGTCCCCAAAAGAGCAGGCAGTGTGGGTTGTTAACACACCTAAATGCAAGCTCCACTGTCTGGATTGTCAGTTGGTTTCTTGTCCACTGATTGTCAATTGGTTGGAACAGGGACCATCTGTTCTGTGGCTGTGTACAGCACCTGGCACCATGCGGTTTGGGGGACCAATAATAGCACCATCTTTCCATTGCTGGATCTTAGAGCACTTTGATCTTTAACCTCATTGTACAGATGGGGAAACTGAGGCATAGAAGGGTGAGTTACTTGCCAGGGTCAGAAATGGTAATAGAACCTGGGTTTTCCAAGTCGCCCAGCGCTCCGTCCACTTGACTGCTCTGCATTGTGGGTGCTCTTATGGGTACAGATAATTGGCTGACAAGCTATACTCTGAATCTGAGGGCATTTTTCTGTCTGTGACCTGAGAATGTCATATTGCATCTGTTCCAAAACTCAAGGGAATGGTGTCTCTGTTCCTGTTGATTTCTGGAGAGGTTGGAAAAGTCTGATGTCCCTTCAGATCAGCCTGTTCTTTGTGCAGGTAGAGACAGCTTTGGTGGTCAGCCAGCAGTTTACCATTCTGCTCTCTGATTGGGTAGTCCACCACTGTCCCCATGTGGTAGTGTTGGCAGAGTGAAAGTGATTTGAGTTCAGAATGGTGTCTACACAGGACCCGGTGCTGGAATAGCTGTAGGGGAACCACGTACTCTGCAAGAACGACTCCCGTCCATTTCTCTGCATATAGCCCTTCCATTTCCCAAGATCCTCTGTAATAACAGTGGTTGAGTCAGAAACATTACTTGATGTCCCAGGGTGTTTTGCAACCCTGATGAAGAATTCAGCCTATGCAGCTTCCATATGGTTGGGGGTGGGGGGCATCATCTCTTCCGATTTCGCCCTGGGGTTCTTCTGCCCACTATCCTGGACTAGCCCTTTTCCAGTGTCCTTTCGGGGTCTAATGGCCAGGGCACGGATGGAGAGCTGATAGCCAGGGTCCCTCTGCAGTGGGAGGGACTAGTTGCCACTGAAGGCTGGGCTCCACCTAGCTCTGGGGTCTGCAACCTGTGGTACCAGAGCCACATGCAGCTCTTTGGCTGCCCCTTTGCAGCTCTGGGCTCCAGGTCCACCCTCTGCCACTGGGGACCATGAGGGTGGCCTGCTCCTGGCGACAGAGTCCCCTGCCATTGGGGGACCCTGTGGGGGCCTGCTCCTGGTTCCCAGGCTTCCCCTCCCCAGCCAGGGACCCTGCAACAGGCACCTGGGTGCAGCTTCCAGCTTTCTCCACCAGGAAGCTGCACCCGTTGCAGCTCAGAAAACACTTCGTTACAGAAGGAATTTTTTTAAAATGGCTCATCTTTTTTTGGGGGTTGCTGAACCCTGCCTTAGCTATTAAGTTCTGTAGGATTTCCAGCAGGCTCTGCTCCTGGACAAACATCTCCCCCAGCTCCAAGGCCAGCGTCACCTTTTTAATCTCTCCTTCTCTGGGGAGCAGGTGTGCCTAACTGGCCTCATTCGGTTAGCCATCGAGGTGGGAGTGTGTCTCATTGCAGGGCGGTAAAAGGCAGCTTGGTTGGCAGAACAGACTGCTGGTTTGTTCCTGATTCAGTCCACTGTGTGACTTTGGCTAGATCATGTCTCCCTGTGCCTCAGTTTCCTGATTTGTGAAATCAGGCTGGTGATTCTGACCACCTAAGTGAAGCATTTTCATCTGGAGATCTCAAGCACTATCTAAGATCTCGGTGATGGTGGTGTTATTTGTTGTCCAGCCTTGGGTAATTTTCTCTGAAAAGCCTTAAAATGTTGTGTCTTGGCCTACAGAAGCTATGGCGTGTGTGACCCTCTAGCGATCATAAATAGAGGAACAAAGACTATGGGTCACACTCATGGGATGCAGGGACTGTGCCCTTTCAGAGCAGCCGTTCTGAGAAGGACTCAGAAGTCCTGGTGGAATCTACTGCCCATGAGCTCCCCAGGTGACACTGTGGTTACAGGATGAGCATGACCCTGAAGCCGGGGGACAGTGAATAGAGCTGGGGCCACTCTGGGTACAACATTAAGGAGATGAGGACTGGAGGCTGTGTCCAGCTCTGAGGAGCTGCACATCAAACAGGACATCAGGAGTGTTACAGTGATGGGAATTATCCAAGGGTTGGAAGACCTGCTTGAGGGATAGAGACTAAAGGAGCTTGCTCGGTGACGATTCTGGCGGAGAAGTTTGAAGGGACTTCATCCCGTTCTGTTAGCATCCCCTAAGGAAGGAGCTCTCAGGGAGCAGAGGGTTCGTTAACCCAACCATGAGAGGCAGGGTGAGAGCTGATGGCTGGAGGATGAAGCTGGATAAATTCAGGCTGTAACTAAAGGGCAAATTTTTAACCAGAAGGGAATTAACTCTTGGAAAGACTGCCGCAGGGGGTGGTGGATTCTTTCTCACCTGGTGTCTTGAAATTTAGATCTCTTTTTCTAAAACATCCTCTGCTTCTGTCTTTCGGGCCAGCACCAGCTACCAGGGGAGGGGCCCCCCACCCTCTTCCCTTCAGCTCAGCACCCCACAATGTCCCCGTCTCACAGACTGGAACTTCCTCCTCTGCTTACTGACCGTTGGGCATTTGTCAAGCAACAAATGAAACTTAATGTCCCCCAACAACTGCCTTATTAACAGTCCTGTCCCTCATATCCCAGAAATTAAAGCCAAGGGGTCAGCTTCCAAAGATCTGAAGCCTGTTAAGATAACATGCTTTGGAATCCAGCTTAGCCCAGCCCCAGTTGCCACTGCTCTGGGGCAGAGGAGCGTGACAGAGCTATGGGTGAGGATGTCTGAGCTGTGGGCCTGGGCTCAGCTTGATCTGAGCTTCAGGGCAGCCATCTGCAACTGATGGTGGGGTCAGGAGGAAATCTGTCCCATGGGCAGCTTCTTTTATCATTAACCACTAGTGCATTCCTTTGCCTGAAGCAACTGACTCTGACCACCGCTGGACACAGAATACTGAGCCAGGTGGACTTGTTGGTCTGATTAGAGGGTGGGGAGGAAACAATAGGCTAGACCCTTTTCTTCTTCTAGAGCTGGGGATAGAACCCAGGAGTCCTTACTCCCAGGATTGCTCTAACCACTACATCTCACTCCCAGCTGAGACAGAACCCAGGAGCCTGACTACCGCTCTGCTCTGACCATTACCCTCTTTTTTTCCTCAGGCGGTCATCCAGAACCCCTTCAGCAATGGTGGCAGCCCAGCTGCAGACGCAGTCAGTGGGGAGGCCCGCTTTGCGTATTTCCCTGCCTCCACGGTTGGGGATGCCACGGCAGTGTCCGTTCAGACCACAGATCAGTCTCTGGCGCAGGCTGGAGGTGAGAATCCCCTTCCTCCTCACTGGGGCTACCAAGCCTTAAAGGAGGCGGGGAAGGCTGGCAGGGCGTGTTGGCTTCTCTACTGTGGGAATCTGCATGGAGAATGGAGAACTTGGGGGCGGTTACACACTGGTGACTAACAGAGGAAACAAGCCGGTCACCGCCCCAGCTGGGGAATCCTGGATCTTTAGTTAAAGCTGCAGCTTTGTCTTGGAGTGCCCTGCTTTTGGCAGATGCTGTGATGAGGAGAAGGACCTAGGATGGGAGAAGGAAAGTTGGGCAGTGAAGAGCTTTTTCTATTCAGACTTTAATACTTTAACTCTGACGCTTTCAAACCAGTGGAGAGGAAAACTCTCACAGTTGAAGATTTGCCCCCTCTCTGGAGAGCCCCGCCACAGGAAGATGAGGCTGAATAGTTCGCATTTCTAGGGGATAAAGAAACACCTCGCTGGTGAAGGTTTGACCGCTCTGATTCCGGGCTGGACTACATCATCCAGCCAGAGCATAGGTGGGCAGATGGGCTTGGCTGTCCAAGAATATTTGGCCCCACTTTATATAAGGGTCAGTTAATGAAGGGTTAACAGAGGTGGGGAAGGCATTTTGAGAACCAGAAGGGGACTAATGTGCTGTTCTCTGCAGACCTAGGCAATGTTGGTCTCACTCAGAGCAGCTTGTCCCTGTCCCAGCAATGCACATAGACCCAGTCAGACTTCAGTTATGTTCACTCGCGGTCTGGAGCTCTCTTCTCCAGCTCCAAGGTGCAGAGGGTCTTTTTAATGACCGCCACCATCACATGAATCCAGGAGCCCAGTACTGAGCAAGTGGCTATAACATCTTGGCCTAAATCCTGAATTGGAATTGCACTGGATATTTTACAGTAGGGGTGGGGTGGGGCAGAACCACTCTGGAGCTGCATTTACAGGTCCACAAAGAAACACGCATAAGTGGGACCAAACCATGATGCTTTCCTCTTTCCCCTTTAAATCCCCCTCAGACTGATGCAGGAAACATTGCATGAGACTGTGATCTAGAAAGTCTCAGAGGACTGGCAGGAGTGGCAAAGGGTTAAGATTTTTGGCACCGGTGGCTGTTTCCAGTTGATATTCCCCAACAACTGGTTTAAATTACCAGAGAAACAGTGTCTTTGTCAGGCTGTTATTCTGGTTTCATTAATGCTTCATGACCTCCATTTTTGGGGTTCGATGACAAGACCCTGCCTGCAGAGCAAACTCCCCTTTCCATGACCTAGAGGGCAGCTCAAGAGGATGTGTTCAAATCAAATCACAGGCTCAGTCATGCAGAATGGAACCTAGCAGTCCTGGCTTCTCCCTCTCCACCCCACCAACCACACACACTCTAACCACTAGATGTTATTGCCCTCCAAGAGCTAGGAGCAGAACCTAGGAGTTGTGGTTCCCAGGAGTCCAGTTCTGCGTTTGCATCACCCCCTCTCTGTCTCTCCCAACAGGCCAGTTCTACGTGATGATGACCCCCCAAGACGTGTTGCAGACAGGGACACAACGCACCATCGCTCCCCGCACCCACCCGTACTCCCCGTACGTAGCCAATGGGGGGGGTGGCCCCAGACTCTCCCACCCGCCTGCAACTCACCCAGTTGCCTTTGTATAGGGTCCCCCTACAGGGTTGGTATCTGGTTTTGGGGAGGGGGCCCCAGCTCACCTCCCTGCAAGATCCTGTATGGCTTTCTCCCCCAGGCATTGGGGGCTCGCCAGTCCTCATCCCCCACAGGTCAGCTCGTGCTCCCACCACCTCCCCGATTGGTGTGTGTGTGTGTGTGTGTGTGTGTGTGTGTGTGTGTGTGTGTGTG
>ML682132.1:245495-341082 GCA_007922195.1 Podocnemis expansa
GTGTGTGTGTGTGTGTGTGTGTGTGTGTGTGTGTGTGTGTGTGTGTGCAGGAGAGTGAGTGACTGCTGCGCCCAGCGTGGTGGAACTGGACTAAGCGTGTTAGCACTGCCCCCTGCCGGCTGTGCTGTGCATGAAAGAATAAGTGATCCAGTGCTCCATACGCCTGTCTTGGATTCAGCATGGGTACTTGGCATTATAGCAGATATTTCTGCCCCTCTTTTAACTTCTTCCTCTCTCTGGGTTCCACGCCAGGAAAATGGATGGGACACGGACACCCAGGGATGAGAGGCGGCGAGCCCAGCACAATGAAGGTGGGTGGTGGGTTGATAGCCTGCAAGTTTCTTGTCTAGTCTCCAGCCCTACAGTCTCCTGGCTCCATTTCACTCCACTGATGCTACGGCTTCCCTGCTGCAAAAACACCCTTCTGGTTTCTGCCCTTTTGATCCTTGATAGCTAGGCAGATTGTGTCCGACTGGACCCCCACTGCTCCCCAACTACACATCAACTCAGCTATGTGGGAGATATGTCACTTCTTTTTTAACGAAGTCTCACAGGCTCACGGGGCCCTAAAGTCCGATGTCTTCAGCTGACCGTTGTTATTTTTGCCAGTGCTGGTTGCCTTGGGCAGAACATCCAGATTTGGGAATCTCCATCTTGAAGTGCAAATGGTTAGAGGGAACCTGAAACTGACCCATTGGTGCCAATGAGAAATAAAAGGGGGAAATTCTCTCTACACAGATCATCTCAGGGCTGGGATATTGTGGCTGTAAAAGGCTCAACATCTACCTGGGGGGTGGGGGGGGAAGCAGGGAGGATATAGCCTGAAATAGCCACAGTTGGGACTGGCAGAATGTTTTCTATTGGAACTGATTTTTTGATGGAAAATCAAATATTTAGTGCAACTAAACTTAAAGTGAAAATATTTTTCCTGTGGAAAATTCTAATTTCCACCAACAATTGCTGAGCATCTGAAAACTGTGCAGTAGTTTGTCCAGAAACCAAAAATTTTGAACAACTAGATTCCAAAAATGTAGAGCTGGTCTAAAAAGTGACTTTCCATCCAGCAAAAAAAAAAAAATCTTGAAATGTTAAAATTTTTGTCCCTGTCCAACCAAAAAGTTCACACATTTTGCTAAATGCATTTCTAAACTGTTGTTAGGAGTCAGTTTGGATCATTTTGTGTATTAAAATCATTTTTATATTAAAACGAGTTCACAAGGGGCGCTTTAAACTTGTTCATTTGAAAATTTCTCTTCCAGATTTTTTTTTTTAAATACAATTTCATCCACATTGATCCAATTTCACAAAACTGTTTTATGGTAGTTTTCTACTAGCCATGTTAATGTTCTAGCCAGTGGCCTTATGCCTGCTGCCCACTATGTTGTCCTTTTTGGTCAGACTAGATCTCCCCTGGTGCACTGCAGCCATGCATGTTCTGTGATGCATCTTCTGACCAAGAGGAGAGACCATGGTGCATCATGGGAGATGGAGGGCTATGGGCTGAGTCCAGATGCATCCTCCCCAACTACGGTTCCCATATGACTTTGCAGCAGCTTTTCAGAATTTTCACCAAAAACAATCCCCCCCCCCCCCAATTTTCTGCTCCCCTCCACCCAGTTTTCTAATTGGCTCTGGTCCTGCTAGTGTTTGCACTGTGGTTAGGTAAGGCACCAGTTGAGGGCACTGTGCATAACCCATGTGTGTTTCTCTTTCACCCCCTAGTGGAGAGGAGGAGGCGGGACAAAATTAACAACTGGATTGTCCAACTATCGAAAATCATTCCAGACTGCAATGCTGACAACAGCAAGACGGGCGCGGTAAGGGGCGAGGGGTTTTCATTCACTGGCTTGTTGGTGTTATGAGCTAGCTTTATGGATGCTCGGACTGTGCTGTCCTTTTTGCTATGGTAAGGTATCTTGGGGCCACTTTTTTATGTGCACTAGATTTGTTATTGTAGGGTCTTCTAGAAGCCCTGGGACTCCACAGGCCCTGGGCTTGTTGTTGTGTAGGGTCTTTTGGGTGATGTCACATACTCCAGTGTGGTGCAGAGTCAAGCGTGTGCATTGGTTTTGTTTTTATAGGATTTCCTGAGAGTGCAAGAGGCTGGATGAAAGATCCAGCTTGCCCCTCCCAGTTTGCTGTGGGCTGGACTGCCTTGGGTGGGGATAATAGAAAAAATCACCATGGGCAGCATAAGCCATCTGTGCCTCCAAGGTGTTTGTCAAATCTTTTTCCCCACCAGGGAGCCCTCGGACACATGAGGCACCTGACAATAACAAACTGATGCGTTTGGCACTCCACAGCTTCCAAGGAGACCCTACAATAACATAGTTACCCAGGGTTCCCGCAACATCTCATAGTGGCAGACTTGGTCCAGAGAGAGCCATGCAATAACAAACCTAGTATATGCAGAGCCCTAAGAGTCCCCTGTCCAGACCCTGCTGCTGTGTTTTGTAGGGACCTGGGTGATCAGCGACCTGGCTGCATGTGAATAAAAGCTGAAATTTTTTTGTTTGGATGGGGGAACATGGAGGTGGTGATAGTGGGGAAAGTATATGAGGGGTGGGTGAGGTCCTAGTGGTGGCGTGGAGGAGATTTGTAAGTAGGGAGGTGTTCTGAGGAGGTGGGGGAGTGACTGGAGATGAGGGGAGGTTTGGGGAGGGCATGATGGAGTGGGAGTTCCAGGGATGTGGGTTTGGTGGGGAGACTTCAAAGCTGTGGGACAGGTTTCCAGTGAAGTCATGCAGTGTTGGGGGAGGTGGCTCTGGGACAGGAGAGGGGGATTCAGGGACTGACTGTGGGATGTGGGTTTATTAGGGGTGGCTGTGAGGACATGGGACAACCTTGGATGGCCGAGGGGATGCAAGTGAGGTGGTGGGTTGGGGGTTTGATGGGAGATGATAGAAGTGTGTGGGGGGGTGTTTGGCTTCAGTCATTTTGCGCTAAAGGATCCCCCCATCTGGCTGTCCATCTATGCAGAGCAAAGGGGGGATCCTGTCCAAGGCCTGTGACTACATCCGGGAGCTGCGCCAGACCCACCAGCGCATGCAGGAGACTTTCAAGGAGGCTGAGCGGCTACAGATGGACAATGACCTGCTGCGACAACAGGTACCAGCATGACAGGACTCCCACCCACTCCCTTGTCCATCCCCTTCTATGCATTGTTCCCCCTGTCCTGCGTCCTGTTGCCTTACGTGTTACCTTCCCAGGCCAAAGCATCTTAAAGCCTGGTGTTAACCAAGGGGTTGCTGCAGCCACCCCTGGGGCGGGGCAGCACGGGAATGGCTGCATATAGTGTCGCTTTACGACAGCTCACCTGGCGCTGAGATGCAGCCACCTCTGGGGTGGGGCAGCTGGGGAAGCACAGCAACACCACACAACAACCTGTGCCTCATTCAGGAAGAATCTCCAACAGCTGGAGCAGAAAGTTTTTTTTTAGAAACTTACTACAATGGGAGTTTGGCCAGGAAACCACTATTAACATCTCTGAGCCAAGGAGACATCCTAGGATGTTAAATGCACCAAGGCTGGCCCTGACTACTGGGAGAGAACCCCACCCTGCTCTCTGCAGCGCAGCGTCCCCTTGTGCTGCACTGGTGCACCTGGGCCAGCCTTGCATGCCAGGGAGAGTGCCTCTTATTGAGCCTTGCCTGGCTCCAGGGTCTCACTCTCTCTTTTTTTTTTTTAATCTTTGAATCCTGTCCAGATTGAAGAGCTGAAGAACGAGAACGCCCTCCTCCGAGCGCAGCTGCAGCAGCATGGCATTGAAACAGTGGGCGACACCCCGGGGCAGTAACCCCTCTTCTTCCTCCTCGTCACGGGATCTTAGCCCGTCCCCCACCTTCTTCCGTCCCTTCTGTCATTTCTCTGGTGCAAAGAGACCTCCCTGTGTTAACGCCACACGGCCAAATTCAACCTGGGGGGGTGCTGGGGGGAGCAGTAGCATGGCTGGCCCCGCTTTTGCTGTGCCTCCGCTCCTCTGTGCCCCTTTGGCCGTTTGCTGCCTCCCCTCCTGCCCTTCCCACACATAGGAAATATTAAGATTAAAGCAAACAAACTGCATTTTTTATAGTAGGTTTTTAACACAGGATAGTAGCCCTGGGGCATCTGTTTCCCTCCCCCAACCCAGATGTGGGTTCGAATCCTCCCCCTTCCGGCTTAAAGTTGTAGCATCACAGTGGCATTTCCTTGTCCGCTCTTTGTGTTCAAGCCATGGTATGTGTCTCACTCAGTGAGGAAGCCACCCGTGTCTCGCTCAGGCAGGTAGCTACGGGGCTGAAGCGTGGCCGAAGTTAGTGGTGGGATGTGTGTGTGGCTGCCTTCTGTTTTTTACACGCTGGGTTTTTGCTCAGCAGCGAGCCTCTGGAAAATCACACCCCTTTGAAAAGTCAGCAAGAAGGAAGCCCCACTCCAAATCAGTTTGCAGCGTCCAACCAACTGATCAACTAAATCCACTCATGTCTCATTACTAGGAACTGCTTAATTAATTGTTAAAACCCACATGGCCACTGAACTTTCTAAAAGTGCTTAGAGGTTTTGTAGCTCTCTGCTTTTCTTTTTTCCCTGCTTGTCAGATCCCAGCTGTCTTTTCCAAGAGATCTGATTTCCAGAGATACTTTCCAAAAAACCCTTCTCAAGGCATCTCATGTGGGGCAGCCAGAAAAAAGTACACACACACACAATTGTAAGCTTATTCTCTTCCTGAAATTGTGCCTGTCCCATCTGTCCACTAGCCAGATCTCATTTTCATCCCTCTTTCTATTGTAATTATGTTTTTAACAGAGGGGAGTCAGAGTGAAAACCCTAACACCTTCCCTCTATTATTTTTTGTAATTAATCTGTATTTTATTTTTTAGTTCCAAATGCATTTGTATAGAGGTACGTTGTGTGTATCATAGCTGAAACCCAGAAAGTTTAATTTTTACCGAGGTCGACTAAATGGTTGTTTTCTGTGGATGGGTTTTTGCATATACATACCTATATATAATTTTTAAAAAAGAAAAAGAAAAAAAATATAACAGTTGATCTCGCGTGATTTGGGTTTAAATCAGGAGATTTCTTCAGTTCCTTTATTTTGCAATCTTCAATTTGGCTTTATTTCTCTTCTCCACGCATGTGGGGGGGTCTTTTGTTTTGTTTTGGGGTTGGTGTTTTTTGTTTTTTGGGGTTTTTTTGTTTTTTGTGTTTTTGGCTTTTTTTGTTTTTTTTTTTTGTTTGTTTTTTTTGTTTTGTTTTGTTTTGTTTTGTTTTGTTTTTTTTTAATAAGCATGGCTCTGAAAAAAAACAAATATGCAAAAACCAACAAAAAATTTATAATAGCAAGCTTTTAGCTTTGGGTTTTTTTATATACTGGCAAAAAAAGAAAAAAAAAAAAGCAAGACTTTCAGATGGTGTTGGAAATGCATATCCTTTTTGTCCTGTCTCTGGCTCCCCATGGAATGTAAGAATGAATGAATCAAGGAAAGGCAAAAAGGTGAATCAGATTTAAGGGAAGAAAAAGTGGAATGAGTTGAATTGCAGAGTTTGAATGTTGGAAAGTAGGAAATAATTCTGTTTATATATAAAAGGAAAAAAATGCACAGACGTAATATTGTATGAAATGATTTCCTTGTGGTTTTATGGTTTCTGTGAGGGGTGGGGAAAGCAGGAGAGATGTGGGGGTGAGTTGGATGGTCCTGGATCTCCTGGGTGGTATGGTGGGGGAGGTGCAGGAGGTTTGGCCTCCAAGCATAGCTAGTCAGTATGCAGAGGGAGGTGGGGTTGTGGCAGTGTCTGGCTGAAGAGTGGGGTCTGCAGAGGAATGGAGTCACTGTCGGTGGAGGAGGGAAGTGCTGTGCACACAGGAAAGATGTCTGAGTGGAGGGGTTGGAGAATGCCACCCCCGACTACAGGGAATGGCTCTCAGGTCTTTGTATACCCTCTGCCTCTCTCTTAAAAGAATCAGATCTGCTTCTGTTGACCCGGGCAGGGTTTATGTGTTACGGGGAAAAGACTTAGGGCTTGCATTTGCTGGGGTGGGGAGGGAAAATGGACTGCTGTCCTCTGCTGGAGGGCATGAGAATTGTGCTCTGTCTGACCCACTGGCCCCACCAGGCAGGGTGTCTTGGGCATACACAGAACTGCTGCCCCTGCTGGATTGTTCCTGCCCTGCTGGGCATCTCTCACCTACTGTGGTGAGTTCTCCCTCGGAGACATGTTGAGAAGAGCAGAGGAGTGAAAACAGCCCCTGGGACCAACCTACCACATCCTGCCCCTCTGTTGTGGGCAAGAGGAGTTCCCCAGGTCCTTTCCTCATTCTCATACAGGAGTGTGAGGAATGTGTCCAACACGCACACACTGCAAGATGCTCCGTTCAGCATCCACGTCCTCTCCCTTGCTAAGATTTCTGCCTCCTCAGGGAGTTGGGGCAGGGCTCCTTGCAAGAGGGCTGGCCAGCTGTTGGTAGAGATTGAAGGATTCACAGGTTTGCTTTCAGAAGTGCAGCTTCTAGGCCTGTTCCCTTATGGCGGTAGCTAGTCCAGGTACTAGGGTGATCCCTGCTGGAAATGCCCTTTCCATCCAAAAACATGGGTTTGATTTTTTTCCAATAAATTTTTCCCTCACCAATTGGGACAAAAATGTCAAAATCTCCATTTTGTACCAAGTGGCAGTTGGAAAACCGCTTCCAGTCATGTCGATGGGAACATCTTGCTTTGGTCATTTGAATGCCTTGTGTTTCTAGTTAGACCTAAAAATTTATTTTTACAGTCAGTTTCTTTCACATTTTGAAGCAAGCAGCATTTCAACCTGAGAAATGAAGCTTTGTGTTTCAGAGAATGTCGACATGTCAGCAACTTTGAAACTTCTCCCCCAATTTTTTTTAACAAGTTTTGTCAAAACTGATTTTTTTTTCTTGCAAAGTTTTGGTTTCAACTAATTTGGCATTTTCAGACCCAAGAGACTGTTTTGTTAAAGTAATAAGCCCCAGATCTACTGCAACATATGTCCACTTAGCAGATGGCACAGAAAATATGAGAAAGACATTAAATTACTTGGTTGCCCCTTCCACACCAGCTCTTGCATAATGTTGATTTCAGTCTTCCCTTTAATTCTCCGTCCCATTCAGGGATCTCTCCTGTTGGCATGCCCCACCATGGGAATCCTGGAGGGGATAGGGAGAGTCCTGCTGAGGGTGTTTGTTTGCACGGGGGAGTAGGTGGCATCTGGAAAGTGATGAGATTGTTTGTGGAGCTGGGGTGATTTCCAGTCTGTCTGTTCCACAACGCGGACCAGGCTTTCCTGCTTGGCTTGGAGGCCTTCGAACTAGTTCCAGATCCTGCTGGTTGGCTGTAAATCCCGAGTAAAGTGAAGTCAGTGAGGTTACTCTGGATTTACACTGTCATGTACATGAGGGATGTGGAACTGACTTTAGATTTATCCTATGGGATGATTTCAGAGTAGCCCACTAATATTGGCATGGCTACCCCACATTTCCACTAGGAGGTGACTGAGGTGTGGGTTACTCTGGATTTTCCCGCGGGCGACTGGAGTAACTCCACTGGCATAAAAGGAGGGTTGACTGGATTTACTCAAGGGTGTAACTCCGGAGTAACTCAGCTGACCTTACGGTGGGCGCGCAGTGAGAATTATGGGCTTACTCCATTCCCAGTACTGGGCTATTGTCTGGATTTACACTGAACTTACTCTAGGTCAGGGGTCTCAAAAACGCGGCCGTGGGCTGCATGCAGCCCCTAAAGCTATTTCCTGCAGCCCGCAATGACACAGTTGTTACCGATATATGCAGTATTGTTGTATGGAAAGGTTTCAGTGGTGTGGCCCTCAGGCTACTGTAATAATCCTCATGCAGTTTTCTACCAGTCCTCATGCGAGCCTAGTGGTTATTTGAGTTTGAGACCCCTGCTCTAGGTTTAAGCTGCAGAGTAACTGAGGAGTAACTTTCTTGAGTGCTGTTGGGAAATTACTCTGGCTTCCCAGTGTGGTGGCCTCTCTGGGCATTTAATAGCATGTGCCTCAGTGGATTTGCTACTTATATTAGCTCTCAGGCATCAGGAGCTGCAGAGGACGACAGCAGCAGATATCATTAGCTTTACTTCCCACATCCTATTATAGAATTTAGAGCTGGGCAGGGATGGATTTCTGTCTGATGGGAAATTCCCTGATTCATTTGTTTTCATCCCAAACAGGAATGAAATGTTGGCTTTCGCCATTTCTAGTGAAACGGGTTCTCTGACTTTCAAACTCTTATAATCTAACTTAGACAGCAGCATAAAATTCAAATTACATTTTGAAACTTGAAGGCAAAGTATTCCTATATTTATGAGGTGTGATCGCTTTATGGCCATCCCTCTGATCCGTTGATGAAATTTTATCAAAATTGACCCACTCACGCACCCTGTTTCCATTCTGACGAATTGGGATTTTCTTATGGAAGAGTGGTCAGGCCAGAAACTTTCAATCACTTCTCAAAAATGAAACAACTTTGATATGAAGGGCCAGGTGGCAAACGATCATTAGCTTCACTGCCGTAAATCTCTTAAGAGAATGACTAGAAAGTGAAAGCTGTTTTTCCTAACATCTTTGTGAATGCTTTAAGGGGGGGGGCAGGGGAGGGAATAAAATCCAGTCAGTAACAGCCCATCCTAGTTAGATTGGTATGGCCATTGTTGCTCACTTGTGTGTAGATCAAGTTTAACTTGGTGGAACAAATGGGACCAATTCCCCTTTTGCTAACCCTGGCGTAGATCAGGAGTAACTCCATTGTAGACAGAGATCTGATTCCCCTTAGCTCACGCCAGTGCCAATGAAGAGTTGGACCTTTGAAATAATAGCCTTTTCAACATCCATTTGACAAGGGAGGGGGGATGAAAGGAAGCCGATTTCTCTTGTTATTTGAATGAGGACTGTGGGTTTTAAAATACAGACTTTTTTGTTTAAAACATTTTTTAATAAAACCAAGCTAATCTTAAGTTTTGTTGTCACCCCCCCCCCCGGTGATTTCTGTCAAAGGGATTATTTATTTAATGCTTTTGTTCCTTTGCCTTTTTCCTCATGGGTGGGGGTGGGGGGAGTTTAAAATGGCAATAAAACGAAAATGGAAAAGTGTGAAAGATTCTTTCTTTGTATGTATCCAAACTCTGTCTGTTTGCCCCAAACAGTCCTTCTGTCCAGACTCTGGATCTTCCAGCCGTCCAGCAGGTCCTACTTTATCGCTAGAGCCCCCTGTGTGATGCGCAACATGGGATTGAATTCTGTGCCAATAGTGTCTTGCTGTGTCTCAGAAGTTTCCATCCTTCACGCTTCCAAACAGATGTCCCCTTGCGACTCCTAATTCACACCTTTCTAATGAGTTGTTTCAGGCTCTCTGTAAACTCAGTCCTGGTGTTGGTTCCTCTCAGCTCTCCTTTCTGAAGTTATCTTTCTTGCCAAGCAGTCTAGCAACTTAATTATTTTTCCCTCCGCTGAAAATTAAGATCATGTAGCATGATTCTTGGGGGATTCTCTGAACTTCACCTTCACTGTGCTGCTTCCTGATCCCAGCCGGACATCTTTTTTCCTTCCCCTAATTACATAAGATCCATCCAGGTAGCTAACCAGTGTCTGATCTATTTCCCCCACACTTACCATCTGTGGCTAGCTTGAGACTTGTCCTCCAGCAATGGGAGAATTCGGTGTGAATTTAATAATTGCCCCACATTCTTTTCAGTGGTATATCTCACAGCACTTTACAGAGGCAGGTTGGTACCAGATGGGGGAACAGGCACAGAATGGGAAAGGAATTTCCTCAAGGGCACCCATTTTAAGCTGCTGTCATTAACCTGCCACACTAGGCTGCAAGGACATTAATTTCAGTATAACTTCTTGCCTGGCCACCATTGTTCTTGTGACTGAATTGAGTCGCTTTGGAAACAGCTGGATGGAAAGCTGGTAACAGCTTTAAGCCTGGTTTCTGAGAGTACTGGAGCCCGTGTGGATCCCAAACACCTGGATGCGTGCATGCCATGTGCTGGGGCCAGAATTGTACATAGCCACATTCATGAACCCACTCATGTTGTGCAACAAGCACGTGGGGTATCCTCCAAGGTCTTACAAGGTTACATAGGTCAATACTGCTCCAGTTCCCTCTTCCCGCTGCATGGGTGGAGTCGGAAGCTTTTCCTTTCTCCAGGCTGTGGAGCTCTTTTAGAATCGCATGTAACGTTTTCTATGCTAAATTTAATTTCAGTAGTTGTTGCCATGCAAGGTGTCCTGCCAGCCTAGGGGACTGTGCTCTAGCAAGCCGGCTTTAAGAGTTGTGCTTTGAGTCTATGCTCTTCCATGAGCCTCAAACACCGATGTTACCTTTGTTTCTGGGTGAAGCCCATGCTGGCTCCTGCTGATTCATGTGCCCCAGCAGTAGCACTGCAGCCAACGCTCTTGGCATCCTCGATAGCCTGCTGCAACCACCCCAGCTGCTGCTGCTGCTGCTTTCCCACAATGCCCTTCCAGCCAGCCATTTGCCTCCTCCCTCAAGAACCATGAACCTCCCACCCTGTCTCCTGCAGTCCTTCTGGTCATCTTCATAGGCTGTCTTCCTCAATTTTCCTGCAACTTTAGCAAGATTACCATCGATTCCTGGGTGTTGTATCATACAGTGGGGCTATCTCACAGTTTCTCTCCTTCCCCATCCTCCTCCTCCCTGGGGGGAGTGGGAACCCCCCACAACACAATATCCTCCTGGAGGAAGCGCAAATACCTTCCTCTGGATGCAACAGAACATGCATGGATTCTACTCCCTCCATTTCCTCACAGTGAAGAAAGGGGGCGGCCTTCACCGCATATGAGACCTTTGGGCTCTAACCTGATTCATCTGCAACTTCCACTTCTGCATGGTCACCCTTTCCCAGGTTGTCTTCTGCTTCCCCTGAGAGCCTGGTGCTAAACACTCACTATGAAGAGCACACGCTTTCCTGTGGTTGTACATCCCATCCTTTCCAAGCAGCTTTTCATGGTGGGCCAGACCTGCACATGTGATTTCTCCAACTGTGGCTACAACCTGCAAGTGAACCAACTCATCAGATGTAAAATAAACAAGGACTCTAGTGGCACTTCTAAAAAGACTAATACATTTATTTATCACATGAGCTTTTGTGTGAGAAAATCCCACTTTGTCAGATGCTTGAAGATGGAGAATCACAGATGAATGGGGGGTAAATAAATGCAGGGAAGTGTAAGTCAGAGGATCAGGTCAGACTATTACAGCAAATCAAAACAGTTGTTTAGATTCAAACGTATAGATTGTTTAGATTCAAACATATTCAAGCATATAGAGAAAGCTGAGATAAAAAGAAAACAAAATTACTTGTAATGAGAAAAACAACTAAAATCCTTTTGTAACCCTAAGGCAATGGTGTCAAATCTGTATTTGAATTCCCATTCTTCAGTTTCTCTCTGAAGCTTTGATTTGTTATCTATTTAGAATCACAGGGTTGGAAGGAACCTCCTGAGGTACAGCTGTTAACGGGTCAGTAATGGAGTAATCAGGAAGATCGAAGTGCCCCCTGCTGGTTTCTGAATGTTATTTCTGCTGTCAGATTTGTGTCCATTTATTCTTTTGTGCAGAGACTGACCTGGTTGTCCAATGTGTAAGGTGGAGGCACATTTTGGCAGATGATGGCATTAATAACATTGGTGGATGAGCAGGTGAATGAGCCCTTGATGGAGTAGCTGGTTTGATTAGGTCCAATGATGGTGGCTTTTGTGTAGGTATGTGGACAAATCTCAGTCTTGACTTCCGTTGTGCAGTGGTGCAGCCTGGCCAAGGTCATGGCCAACAACCCTTCAACTAACCTTCAGATAGCTCCAGCCTCGCTACGGACGTGTCCCTTGTGGGTTGGATGCTCAGCTGGAGAGCCACATTGCCCAAGGACTGTGGGAGCCCAAAGAAGCCATGATGCTCATCAGCATCCCAGAATTGCAAGCAGTTTGCCTCAGTTGTCAGGCTTTTCTGCCCCTCATCCACTTCCTTTGCTTGCAACTCTTCTAGGAGAACACAACTGCTGTTAGTGGCCATTGGCTAGATTAGGGGCCTGACACACGCAGGTCTCATGCAGCCCCTAAATCTATTTCCTGTAGCCTGCAACAACACTATTGTTACCAATATTTCCAATACCATTGTATGAAAAGGTTTCAGTGGTGCAGCCCTTGGGCTAATGTACTACTCCTTGTGGGGCCCTGTACTAGTCCTCATGCAACCCTCGTGGTGATTTGAGTTTGAGACCCCAAGTCTAGATAAACAGCTGGGATGGGATGGAGCCTGGTCTCCAACCGTTTGCCATTCATGCCTTTAGCGCCTCACGCATGAAGTAAAACTCCACGCAATCCGTCTGGGCATGACAGTAAGCCTGTGGAAACTCTGAGCTGCTCCTTCCACAGAAATCCCAAAGAGGAGATCCACAGCCATACCCCACTCTCTGCTGCCTGCCTTGGGAGCCTCCTAAGACTGTGAACGTGCACACGGGTCAATGAACACTGCTATGAACAGCACTGGCTCCAGCGTCTGCGCACCCCGCATTTGGAACCCAGAGGGGGAACACATCTCAAAAGACCTCCAGTTAAAGTAAGTTTCCTCCCTTTCTTGCTATTCTGTGTGGACTATAGGGCCGAATGGGCCTTCCTGGGTCACTGTGTCTGTCTCGCCCCATCCTAAATCTCAACCTTTAGAGCAATTGACTGGCAGACGTCTGTGTGTCATGCTTGGGGGAGGCTTCCCCACACTCTGCAGTGATAGGCTCAGGCTCCCTGTAGACTCAGGCAGCGTCAGTGGGCTGATTTACCCTCAGGGCAACTCCTCCCTCTCCATGCAATCAGTTCAGGCTGCCTGCAGACTCAAGCAGACTGTTGGTCCCTGGAGCAATAATTGGGCCTACACATTGGGGGCTAAACTGGGGCACAAGGAAAAATTGTCTGCCCACATTTCTGGAGCTGGTCCCTCCTAAACAGGAGAGGTCCCAGATCCTATTTCCCAGCCCTCTGAGCCAGTCTGTCCATAGACAACTCAAGCTCCATCTCCAAGCTAGCTAGGTTGCTGGCCCCAGCCCTCATCATGGGAGGTGGCTCCAGAGGTTGCCTATGTCTCATTTCTAGTCTCAGTTAAGTCCAGGCCAGTTTGTTCTCATGCCAGCATCATCCTTTAGTGGCTGTCCCTCTTTTCCGCCCATCCCTGCTTTCTAGGCCCTGATGTATATCTGGAGTGCAGATCCTCCTCAGCCTGCCTTTTGCTAGGCAAAACAAAACAAGCTTTTATGGCCCTCTTACCCGATTGCCCTTGTAACCCTTCTCTGCACATGTTCTGCTTCAAACCCCTCTTCCAGGAACACAGGTATGCAGAACTGGACACCATCAGTCTGGGAACAGCCCCCGGTGATCCCGTTATGCTGCAACAAGGATAGTGGTTCAGCGCTGGACAGGGGCTGCCTGGCTGCTTTTGTGTTCAACCCCTGTACCTTTGTCATGGCGTGAGGACTGAAGGGTTTAAGGGGTGATGCTGTCCTGTGCTTGCAGTTCTTGCCTGGCCCCTTTGAGCCCCACGCCACTTCATGAAAGCAGGGAAGGCTCCAGCACCTGTGCTGCTAAAGGGTTAATGATGCAGAGATGTGGCTGCAGAGGTCGAAGGAGGCAGCACAGAGACATGTGACCAGCCCTCCCATGTGATGGATGCAGTGACATCTGCCTGTGTCTGCCGGGAGCCTGAGCCATAAAGGAGAGATGCGAACTGCCCCTTTCATCACAGTCAGGGGCCTGCAGCCACCCATTGATGGCACCATTGACTGTCACACATCTCTTCTGGGGCTGTGGCAGCTGGGTTCTGGCTCTGCCCACCTGTTGTGAGCACCTACTTGGCTTGGAGCCACAAAGGATGGTGCTGGGAGAGCACTTCCCTTCATACAAACACACACATACCCAGTGCTGGCAGCTGCTTATTATCATTTGGGGCACAAATGACAGTGGGTAGAGCTGATTTTGCAGGTGGAGCTTGGAGGACCCCAAAGTCCACCCCTCCCATTCTGGCTGCATGGTTTTCAACCACTGTGTAGCGTCTTGTTACTGTGTCACCACACAGTGGTACGTGGGTTGCAGAGAGACGGGGAGATGGCTGGGTATGGCCCGGGAGGCGGGGGGCTGGTGTGTTCTCTAGGGTTGCAATATGCCACCATGTGTGTTGTGACCTGCAAAAGGTTGAGAACCACTGTCTAACACTGGAAAAGTCTCCTGCAGAAAGGCCTTGCTGCTTTTAGACTCTACTGGGCTGGTCCTGCTACTCCAAGCTCAGAGCAGGAAAATGGCTGGAACTCAACAAGCTGAACACAGATAAAAGTCCAGCAGGTGGGGAAAGCAGAGGACTTCTCCTGGTCCCGACAGGCCCACTGGGTGGTGAGTGTAGCTGGCAATTCCTTTTGGGACATGGCATGCCACAGTGCTAGTGGGCCGGCAACCAGCTCACCAGGGCCTGATCTCACCTGGGATAGGGCCTGTCTCAGGCTGCGTAGCTGGGCAGTGCCTGATGACCGGGGTCCGGATCTCGACCAGGGTCCTATCGTTATTAAAATGATTATGAATAATCTACCTGCTTTCTACAACCTCTGTAACCATCCTCTCCCTCTAAACAACCATCCACCCAGGCACCCAAGCTCCCAGACCTCAGCTCTCACAGATCGAACGGCCCCACAGCTCCTTGGGTGTTAAGGATATTTAATGAGGCTTTGCAGGCTCCGGCCCCTGAGCCGCGTGAGCCTCTGAAAGTTGGAGGCACCCCGGTAAAGAGTTGGCCACTGAGCTCAGCCAGAATCCCAATGCTGAGGGCCCTGCTCTAACCACTAGCCCCCTCTCCCCTCCCAGACCTAGGATAAAACCTAGCCGTCCTAGCTGCAGTGGGGTTTCCTCACCTCTCCGTTCCCCTCCCCTGAATCACTTTGTACTCAGGCACATGAATGGGCCTCTGCCCTCAGCTTCCCGGAGGCTTATTCCACAGTCGTGTCCTTGAGGTGCGCTGGCAGTGCCGGCACAGAGCCCCCCGGGGGTGGGAGAAGTGGGGCAGAGTGCTGGGGAGGGAGGGGTTGGAGGAGGGCAGCAGCTCTGGCAGGAGGCTTGGCCAGCCTTGCTGTCGCCCAGCACCGGCGCCACTGGTAAGTGTCCCTGAGCTCGGCTGCAGCATGTGCTGTCCCGGGGAGCTGGTGTTGCAACCTCCTGGCCACTGTTTGCAGAGTGAGCGCCTGGCCTCAGAGACGGCAAACCCCCAAAGGCCCGAGAGCCCCTCCTGCCCCCTTGAGCCAGCCAGGCACTGCTATAGAGAACAAGCCCCAGCCTCCATTCCTGCCCCCCCGACCCACAAGCCTGCCGGGTCCTGCTGTGGGTCTGGATCAGGCTTCACTAGGGGATGGGAGCCACATTTCATTCATGCCCCCTCGGCCAGCTGGGCTCTGCTCTGCAACCAGACTGGAGACCCTTCTAAGGGGCAGGCCATGTGTCCCGTTCCCGACCACCCTGAGCCAGCCGGGCTCCACCCTGGGCAAAATTGGAGCTTCCCTGAGCCAGCCAGGCCCTGCTCTGGGGTGGTTCAGAGCCCCCTGTAAGGGACAGGTCCCATATCCTGGTCCCTACGCCTGGCCACGGTGCATCATGTCAGCTGCTCTTGTCATCTCTCCCCTGCCGCCTACCCCCCGCAGAGGGTCCGTGCCAAGGCCCTGGTCCGGGGGGACACGTGGAAGGGAAGGTGTGTTGGCTGGCGCCTCAGGGTCTGCCATGGGGCGCCGGAATGGAGCCGAGTTGGGAGAGGACTCAGCCGGGGCCAGGAAGCCAGCAGGCAATGAGCTGACCTCGGTGGAGGGACAGCAAACAAAGCGGGCGTTGCAGGTCTAAGCAAACAGCCCCTGGAGCCAGCCACGACTGCTTCCCCCCAAAGGCCTAGGATCTAGGCATCATAGGAAAGTTCTTCGTGTGTGTTTGGGAAGCGCTTTGACGTGATGGGGCCCGATCCCAGCTGCTGGGCCCTGCTCTTGGCTAGCAAACATCTGGGCTTTATTATAAGGCAGAGACGCATGCTGCACCTGACTTCTATTATTGTCATTATTTACATGCTAGTGGCATGAGGGGCAGTGTAGTGCCTGTCTGGCACATACACATATGCACATACCCCAGTTTAATTGCCTCTGGCTCCACTCCTTCATGGTGAGTAGCCTGCACTCAAAGGCACTCAGCGGCTGATCTGTCTTTGACATGCTTTGCCAGGATAAAATGGAGATAGCGGCCTCGGGGTGTGGGGAGAATAAATCCTGCAAAGTAGACATTTGCTAGAGGGATGAGGGTGTGAGCCAGACAGTGCTCGGGCTGTGGACCGGGAGAGAGTGCATGTAATGGTGCTGGGGCAAAAGGACCCTACAGAATACAGCTATGGAAAAAGGGCAAGAGGCACATGCCGGAGGTTGAAGAGCAAGGACCCCTGTCTGTCCCGCATGCCCAGCCAGGCACCATGCTGGCTAAATGAGGGTGAAGCTGTAGTACCAAAGACCAATGCTCCTGGTGGAAACAGTGACAAAGAAATGCAACAGAAAACAGCCCCCGCAACCTCCCCCCCACAGCCCAGACATTCCCTTCTCATCAGGACCTTTGAAAATCCTCATTTGTGATTGCCTGATCATAGCGATGGCCCAATTTCCTGGCTGGGGAACCCGATAAAACAACTGTTGAAATGATCCAGTGAAGCACGCAGCAACTACTGCTCCCATAAAAATAAATAGTTTATTAATGTCGTAACTCACCTATTGGCTAATTACAATTCCAATCAATTAATAGCTCAGTCAGTCATTGCCATTTTCATTAACATTCATGGATTAATATATTACTCTATTAATGGGGATGTTAATAATGTGTTCTGCTCTTAATTGATATATTAGCTGATAAACAAATATAGTAAATAGCATAGCTAAAAGTAGATGGACTGCTATCAAGATGATACATATTAGTAATTAATACATTCATTATATTTTATTAAATAAGTTTGTTTATTTATTTAATATACCTGCTAATGCAGTAGGTGATAAATAGATTCTTTGATTAATATTTTGTTTAATTGGTTGCTTAATAAAGACATTAACCAGTTAATAGACAGTATTGAACCAATCTTGTTGAATATGTTAGCTAATTAATACACTAGTCAAAAATGTATTATTAATCAATTGATTACTGTAATCAAAATAGTGTATGATTATTTCATGTAATAATGAATACACTAGTGAGTTTATTGGAATGGTAGTTAATAGAGTAGCCAGTTAATTAGCATTTGTTAATTAATACAGAAGAAACTTAATACACTAGGATGACTAATTACTATATTGGCCAATTATTATTTCTATGTTAATTAATTGGATGATTTCCTTTGAGAGTACTAGGAACAAATTATTGAAATAATTTCATAAATTAGATTTTAAAAAGAAAGTTTCTGCAATCAGTAAAAATTCTAAATGTTTAAGATGAATCTTTATTTGTTATGGAGATCACTGTAAAAATCCATTGATCTATTTTAATAAATTCAATTTTAAAAATCCCTACTCATTAAAAAGATGTAAAATAAAACTACTTCCTAAAGAAAATGTAAATGTTCTCAGTTCTGTTTATTAACTTCTTTATTAATTAATACTGATTGTTCTAAAAATTTATATTTTTTTCTATTAAGTAACACTGATTATTTTTAAAAATACTAGAAAAATGTCTGTTGAAATCATGTAAACTTTTATTGTCTAGTGATTAAAATGATCTCTTGGGTTTCATTAATTTACATGCACTAATCAGTTAGAGATTAAACTACTGAAAATAATGTAATACATTACAGTTTCAATTTATTTCAAAAATATTCAAACCATTTCCTTTTCTCCTGAAAAAAATCATAACTTCTTAATGAAACAAAGTACTGAAGTACTTTAAAAAGTGAAATTAAAACTTTTATTCCCAAAGATAATAAAATTAACATTTTTCAGTCTTGATTACTTTAGGTAGGCATGACAGCCTTAGAACTAAATGACTGAAAGCAATTTGCTACATTCAGTTTTTTTAAAAGGTAAGCTTATTAAGTTAATTAGTTCATTAGCTTTTGGGAAATACAAGAAATAAGCAAAATAATGTAACTTACATATATTTAAATAAGCTATTTAAATATTTTGAATAAATAAGTCCTTTTATAAAGATAGCAAAATTTCTCTTTAATTTGAATGATCCCATAATAGCTCTGACAGTTACTAGAAACAAATGATTGAAACAACTTAATAAATCAATGTTTGAATGTTGTGTCTGATATTGCTAATATTTTTGGCATCTTTGCTTTAATGAAACTGTGATTGTAACTTTGTTAAGTGACTCGTAAAAACACAGTTAAAAATCCCCCAAGTTTACAGGACAAATTTCCTTTTTAAAGATCCCGTGCTTGCAGAAAACGTCTTGTTTAATCAATAGCTCTTCAGACTGCCTGGAACCGAGGAAATGGAAATGAAATTTCCCTCACTGGAAATCGTTTGTTCACGGAAGCCAGCAGAAAGCAGAGATTTGCGCTTCGCAATCAAGGTGACATTTCCCAAAGAACAATCAACACATTTTCTTTGAACTTTGGCCCCGATCCTGCAAACACGGCCACAATAATAACCTGTGTGAATCCGTTGGCTGGGATGTATTAGTGCAGATCTATGGAGCTATGTTTGACTCACACCAGCTGGGACACTGGCCCCATTAATTCCAAGAGAGCTACACTCGATTGAAACCATCAGGGATCTAGCTCAATGGGTCTAGTAACTTACATGGGTTAAGTATTTCCAAACTCAATATACAAGAGAGTAGAGTCACTCAGGCTACTCCCCAAAAATGGACTCCTTTTTCCCTACTACAGATTGTCTCATAATTTTTTAGGATTAAGTTTTTTCTGTGGCTGGCTTTGAATGATAGTGACATGTCACAGCATCTCAAAGACATGCTTCTATGAAAATCATTAGTTAAATCATCAGGTGATCGCTGATTAAGATTGACTGAAGATTTCTTGTATAGAGGTTGAATGGAATCAAAATACATCCACTTTGAAGAAATGTAGCCCTAATCTTGCCTGTTTAAAATGTCTCAAACCTGATACTTTTCCCACCCAAATTATTAACTTGCAGAATGCCTTGCCACAGGATAGTCCAGTGGTGCCTAACCTTTTCAGTAACACAGCATATTTTGATGAGACAAACAGTTCCACAACACAACCACTCTTTTCAGCTGAGTTGATTGCTCATAAACATCACATTTACTGTGCTTGCGGTCTTACTAGAAAGGTTTACAACATCATGCATGCCATAAGCTACAGAAGGATCAAATGCATTAATTTTCAGATCCAGTGGAAAAAAGTTCACGTCATCTCTGTTTTGCCCTTTGGTCATCTGTGTTTCAAATGTTCACATTTTAGAATTGAAAGACCAATACCTCGCTTTTAATTAGTTGATTAATTTTCACGAGTTGGATGTTTGATTGTATACAATAGTGTTTACGATGAAACAATGTTTGTTTTATGTTCATTCTCATTGCCTTTGTACACAATTTCAAGGCACACTTGGACAGTTCTCACGGCACACTAGCATGCTGCGGTACAGCAGTTGAAAATCACTGGGATAATCACTGAGGCTGACACCTCAGCAGCATTTCAATTTCAAATGATTGGCAGCTTACATCGATATTAAGAATCGGCAAAGTGCCTCAGCTTGAGCCTGGGTCAAGAGGAAACTGGATTAGAAAGGCCCTGGTCACTTTGATGTTCGGATTCTGGTACGATTGTTAATTGGGACTAACTGATTGTTACTCATTCAAGGCTTATTTTTAATAAGTGTTGTGTGGAAAACAGTTGAATTTCCCAGTATAGTTCCTTTTTCCTGCTAGCTGTTGTCACCTAATTAGCTGGCAGGATGAATTTCCCACTTTGATGCCTGGATTGTCTTGTGGCCTGGAGAAAAGTTGCTGAACTTGGGCAATTTACAAGAAAAGGTGAAGTTATTCCCATCCCAGCCTTGCCCCACTCTCAGATGTGGTGTGGGCTGGAGCATACCCCCTGCAATGGAATTTACTGTAAATGTTTTGAAACCCTTTGGGGTGGGTGCCAAGAAGGATTAAAGATAAAGCCCAGCAAGAATGTGGTGACGAATGGGACAGATCCCCGGCTTGTGTGACTGAACATAGCACCAATTTGAAAGCACACTAAGGATCAACAGCAGCTGGGTGCACTGACTCCAGTGGAGTAACAGCCAGTTGACACCAACTGGGGAGCTGGCCAGTGGTTTGCTGGAATTTTTAGAGCAACTATGATAACCTTATTGATGTGCTGTTTACAGCTTCTCTCTCTCCTTACCTGTCCTTTCTTGGCACAGGGCGGATTGGCTGTTTGGGGACTGGGGAGGGGACTTCTGGGCTATAAAAGCAGCCTTGTCCCAAGTCAGCTGCCACAGCAGCCCTTCGGAGGCACTACAGGAGAGCCGAAAAGAGTGGCCAGAAAAACACAAGTCAGAAAAACATCACGATGAAGCTTCAAGTGGCCTGCATGATTCTTGTCCTTGTTGTCTTCTCTGTCAAAAACTGCTACAGCTTCCAGGGCCAGGTAAATTCTTTTTAGTATTGTTTTTGTATGACTGATGTACCTAGACGTCCTGACAGAGAGCAGGGCCCCGCTGTAATATGGGGCTGCCCAGACGCAATGAGAGACAGGCCTTGCCCCAGCTGAGATCAGGCCCCTGTTGCACCAGGTGCTGTCTAGACACAGGCAAAAGCAAGAGTATCATCTCCTTTTCCTATGTGTGGGGAAACTGAGGCACAGAGCCGTGCAGGGACTGGCTCAAGGTCACGTGGGCAAGCTGCTCTAGTGCTGGGAATGGAACTCAGGAGCCTGGATTCTCAGTTCAGCGCATTGCCCAATGCTGACTTTATTTAGGGTTAATTCGACACAGCATAATAAATATCTGCAACCATCCAGCCCCCCCAGTGCACATTATTCCAGGGCCTGGTAACTGTCTAGTCAGTGCTATTGAAAAGGTCTGTGAGTGGCTGAAGAAGCAGTCTAGAATTTCAGGTAGGTTTTGGGAAAGTGAAACAGCCACTTCTGTGCCAAAAATGATCCAACTGGTTTTTAACCAAAATCCCGTTTTCACAATATAAATTTCTTTATTCTGCAATCAAATCAATTTTCTTTGCCAAGCAGAGACTGGTGAGATAAGGGACATGAACTATGAATAGAAATATTTTCCCCGTTGTCTTCTGAAGGATAATTTCCCCTCCCAAAACTTATTTGCTCCTTTTCTCCAGCCTTTAAATAGGACCATATTCCAAATGCAAGATGTATTTTCTCACCTTGGTGCCTTCCCCCACTAAAGTGAAGCTGTGATGATAAATGGGGAATGCCAAAATGTAACTTCAGTGTCATGATGTGCAGAAATGTGCAACACATTAAAGGAAGAGTTGGGGCAGAGAACCCAGAAATCCTGCTTCCCAACCACCACTGCTCTTACCCACTAGACTCCACTTGCCTCCCAGAACCAGTGTGTTTGGCTGGTTCCCAACCTCCACACTGCTCTAACCCACTGCCCCTAGCAGAACACTAAGATTTGTCTTCACTCTTTCTCTCTCTGCAGCCAGAAGATCCTGCTGGTTTGTTAATGCAACAAATGGAACCTGAAGAAGAAACCCAGGGGCTGCAGGTAGGAAGAGGAGGCTCTCCCTGGCAGTCAGATCTGGCTGCAATGCCCCTGGACAGCACTTGGGATTGCTGTAGTCCAGAGGGTGGACTAGGGGCACTCCCCAGATGCTGCTGCAGTTTCTGTGGCAGGCCTCGGGGTAGAACCCAGGAGTCCTCACTCCCAATCACTCCTCCTCTCCCCCCCCACCATGCTCTAACCAGTAGACCTCACTCCCTTGCCACTGCCAGGGTAGAACCAAGGAGTCCTGACCTCGTTCCTTCCCTTCCCCAGGCCCTTCTGCGCCGGCCCAAGCGGCACAACAGCCAGTTCCCCATCTGCACCTACTGCTGCAAGTGCTGCCGAAACAAGGGCTGTGGGTTCTGCTGCCGCACCTGAGCTGAATGGACAGACCGATACCAGTGGACTGCAGCAGTGCTAGGGGGCGCCATCACCTCCAGCTCCAATCACGCACAGCTCAGCCTCTTCTGCTCCACTCCCCCCAGCACTGCTGGTTCTTGTCCCCGCTGCCTCACCTTATTTATTGTTTCATTTTCTTCTGAGTGTCTTTTTGTTACCAACATTAAACATGGTTTTTAACATCACAAGCCTTTCGTCTGCATTTCTTACTGAACCGGACCCAAGAGTTCTAGTGCCAGGTCACCCTGCACTAACCACTAGACACCACTCCCCTCCCAGAACTGGGAAGAGCCCACAAATTCTGGTTCATAGTCTCCCCTGTTCTAACCTCTTCACTTCACCCCAGCTGTCCCACCCCAGAGGTGGCTGCATCTCAGGCCTGGTATTATCTACCATGAACCATGGCCCCATGCTTTGATGTCCCTGAGGCCTGGGCAGGGAGCATTCAGCTACACCAAGCAACTTCAACAGTGAGGCCAACCCCAAAGTAAAACCAAGGCAGAGTAAATCTCTTCTGCCGGGGAGGAGTTGGGAATGGCTTTTACTCAACTTCAGCCGTGAAAGGGTTAACATAGGCAGCCATGTGCTGCAACCTGCTGGGACATAACTCTGTCAAGCGTCAAACCCACCAGGCTCAGGGGTGCAGCCACTGCCGCTGAGGTACCCAGCAGAGAGCAGAAGACTGGGCCACCCAGGCGCAATGGAAGCTAGTTTCTGCTCTCCAAAGAGGTCACAGCATAAGCAGCCAAATGCACTATTCTTTCCCAAGTTACAGATGGGAAACTGAGGCCCAGGGCGGGGCAGTGCTTTGCCCATGTTATGCAGACATGCTGTACCAGAGCTGGTCGCAGGTGTCTGGAGCCCCGGAATAGTTCCTTAGCCGCTCACTTCCCAGAGCTGGGACTGGAACCCAGGATCCTGTCCCCTACTCTAATCTCTAGGTCCCACTTCCCTGCCAGAGCTGGATCCGGGTCACTCACAGCTGACTTGTAGCTGAGGGTCTCTGACCACTGCGTATGTGACAGTGCAGCCGAGCTCTTTGCCATGCTCCCAGGGTGCAGGTGTGATCCTGAGCATGGAGCTGTAGGAAACGCAGCTGAGCGCCAGGAAAACCAAGAACTTACCGGCTATGGAGTCAAACACCCCCATCCAGCTGATTTGAGGAGCGTCCTGGAGCAGGCTTCTGGAGCACGTCAGGTCACAGTCACAAACGGGTCAGCCAGCAGCACCCTGCCGACTCCCAGCACTGGCTGCTCTGCCAACTCTGAGCAGAAGACACCCTTAAACTTCAATGGGGAATAATTGTGGTTAATCCCCCAGAAGTCCTGCTACTGGGTATTAATGGAGTTAACCAATGGGACCCCCTGCCCCAGGATAGTAGCAGGTTTACCTAGGGAACTTTCTTGCACTATGTATTTAGTGGGGTTCATCAGCTGAATTCCCTGCCACTGGTTATTAGTGATATTAAGCCCTGGCATTCCCTGCCACTGGATGTCAGAGTGTTTAACCAGTGGGACTCCCTGCCACTGGGTATCAGCAGGGTAATAATACTGAGCTCCCCAGCCTCATCCATCACATTTGCCAGAGACTGATCTCTCAGTAGCTGTTCCTGAATCTCCCTTCACAAAGCAGAAGTAGAAGAGGCCCCTGGCTTGGGCCCGCACAACGCTGATGCTCAGGGAACTGTCAGCCAGGGCACGGCCACCCAGTGTCTGGTCCCCAGGCTCCAGCAGGGACCTACCAGCATCCATGGTAGCCAGCTGGGGTGCCATCTCTGCAGGCCTGGTTGATGAGCCAGTTCTCGTAGGCTACCCTGGAGGACTGGAACGTGGCTGTGAAAGTGCACAGGAGCAGGATGCAGAGCCCCTACTGGGCTGTGACACAGGGCACGATGTGGCGTCAATACACGGACAATAGAGGGGAAAGAGATCAGCTTTGCTGGTGCCCCTCAGGCCTGACATGCGGCTTGCCCCAAGTTTACCCTTCCGCCCCCCCCACACACACTCAGCGCTCTGCCAGTGCCCCTCAATCCCTCCCTGGAGTGAGAGAATAGAAAGACATTTAAAAGGAAACAAACATGAACTATGGGAAGCTAGAGAGGAAAAGGGTTGGGTAGTTACAGCAGGGGAGGGGTTGACAGCCAGGACTCCTGGGTTTCATCCCAGGCTCTGGGAGAAGAGTGAAGTCTAGTGATTATACTAGGGGTCGGGTTTCCATGACACTTGCTTGGTAGCCATCGCTGATAAGGAGACTTGATTTCTTGGCAAGTTCCAAAAGAGTAGCCGTGTTAGTCTAGTTCAGCGGACAAACAAGGAGTCCTGTGGCACTTTTAAAGATTAACACATTTATTTTTAACAAATTTATAAATGAAGGGAAGTGTAAGTCATAGGATCAGGTCACACTGTGACAGCAAATCCTGTGACTTACACTTCCTTGCATTTGTTTTCCTCCCATTCTGTAAACTCACCCATCTTCAAAACATCTAATGAAATGGGATTTTTCTCCCATGAAAACTCATGATAGACAAATTTGTTAGTGTTTAAAAATGCTACAGGACTCCTTGTTTGTTTTGATTTCCTGGATGAGTCAATATTTGCTGTTATTAGACAGTGGCAGAGGAAGAGGGGTTAGGCCATGAACCAAGGGTATACGGAAGAGATATTTTAACTGACCAGCCCCTCTCCTTTATGTACTGCAAAGGCCATCTTAATATCAGCTCCTAGAAAGATAAAGGAGGAAAATAATCAATTTACAAACACCTAGAAAACAAAAAGGCTGAGTAACAGCATGGATTTGTCAAGCACAAACTGTGACAAACCATCATAACTGGGTTTTTTTGATAGGGTAACAAACCTTGTGGCTGGTGGAGGGGGCAGTAGAGAAGGCGTATCGTGACTTTATAGTAGTTAGGATTTTGATACTGTCTCTTGTGAATGTCTCAGAAACAAGCTAGGAACCCACAACCTAGATGGAGCTATTATAAAGTGGGTGCAGAAATGGCTGGAGCGTCCTTGGGGTCCCCCTCCCCCCTGCAGGAGAATGGTTATCAGTGGTTCCCAGCAAGCTGAAGGACCTATGGTAGGCAAGAATTAAAGTGGGCCAGAACATGGGGGAACACCGTTCCGGGTCCACTATGTTTAGGGGCTCAGCATTTTGGGCCCCCAAAAAATAGAAAATGGAGCCGGAGTGCTGCGTTCCAGGGCCCACCATTTAAACATAGTAGGTCTGGGAATGCAGCATTCTGGCTCCATTTTCTATTTTTAGGGGCCAGAACACTGAACCCCTAAAAACAGCGTGCCCCAGAGCAGCATTCTGCAGCTTTCTGGCAGGACAGTGAGGTCTGAAAACACCACCCCCAGCCTGGTCTCACTGAACATGCTTGGTGAGACCAGGCTCTCAGCAAAAGCCTCAGCCTGGGCTGGGGCCCCTCCTCATGGTGGCCAGGTAAGGAAGGGTAGGTGGGGGGTGCAGGAGCTGGGGGGGTAAGTGTGGGGGGCCAGGAGCTGGGGTAGGGGTAGGCGTGGGGGAGCAGGAGCTGGGGTAGGGGGCAGGCATTTGGGGGTCAGGAGCTGG
Source organism: Podocnemis expansa (assembly GCA_007922195.1). Classification (NCBI taxonomy): domain Eukaryota; kingdom Metazoa; phylum Chordata; order Testudines; family Podocnemididae; genus Podocnemis; species Podocnemis expansa. Next base: position 271,196 of record ML682132.1, read on the forward strand.
GGTGCATGAGGAAGCCCGCACCAGCATGGGGGGGCACCAATTTAGCAGGGTTCTGGGGCCTGCCAAATCATACTTTAACCCCTGATTGTAGGGATCAGTTCTCAGTGCAGTTCGGTTCAGTATCTCCATCAACGATTTTAGATAATGGCATAGAGAACACACTTGTAATACTTGTGGACAACACCATGCTGCCACAAGGGGGTGCAAGTCAATAGGCTTAAATTCAAAATGATCTGGATAAACTGGAGATATGGTCTGAAGCAAACAGGATGAACTTCAAGAAGGGCAAATGCAAAGCATGACACTTCGATAACAACAATCTGTTGCACACATACAAAATGGGACATGCCTGCCTAGGAGGGAGCCCTGCAGAAAGGGATCTCTGGTCATAGTTCACACAAGCTAAATATGAGTCACTCGGTTGCAAAAAAAGCAAACCTCATTGTGGGCTGTATCAGCACGAGTGTTGTAAGCAAGACACGAGGTGTGATTGTTGCATTCTGCACCATGCTGATTAGCCATCAGCTGGAGTATTGCATCCTGTTCTGGGCACCCCATTTCAGGGAAGATGTGGAGAAATTAGAGAAAGTCCAAGGAAGAGTGACCAAAATGATGAAAGGTCTAGAAAACATGGCATGTGAGGGAAGGCCGCAAGAATTGGGTTTGTTTAGTCTGGAGACGGGAAGACTGAAGAGGGCCTGATACCAGTTTTCAAGTACATAAAAGGTTGTTACATAGAAGAGGGGGGAAATGGTTCTCTTTAATCTCTGCGGCAGGAGAAGCAGCAATGGTCTAAAACTGCAGCAAGGGCGGTTTAGGTTGGATGTTAGGGAGGAGAACCTCCTATCAGGCTAGCGAAGCAGTGGAATAAATTGCCCAGGGAAGCTGCAAAATCAAAATCTACCTCATTGCTGGAGATTTTTAGGAGTAGGTTGGACCAGCACCTGCCAGGGATGGTTTATATAATCCTTGGTCCTGCCTCAGTGCAGGGAGCTGGCTTAGATGACCTTGCAAGGTTGTCCTAGGATTGTAGGATACATTCAGCTAACACTGGTGCCAACTGCATTATCTTCAAAAGACACTAAAAAAAGGCTATAAACTGGATCTATTTGCGGTGCTCTTTTTTTTATTCAGCTAGAGTCTGAAAAGGCTGAACTTCTCGGGAAAAACAGAAGATGCTCTTGGGAGTGAAGATCAAATTAATCCAACGTGGGACTCAGCCCCCACCCCCTATGAATTCAACCCCCCCACACACACACAATTTCATTTCCTAAGGAACATACTGGTCAACTCATGGAGCAAAGAGGCCTCCGAAATTGAGGATGCCAGGGGTCTACCGCCAGTTCTGGGAGGGGAGTCTAGTGGTCGGGGCTAGAGAGAGGGGAGGATCCCTGAATTCCTGGGTTCTGTCTAGCTCTGTGGGATGCTCACGTGTTTCTGCTATCGCTCTCCCTGACTTTGGCAGAGCAGCCTGAGTTCTGTCCCTGGCTCTGGGAGGGGAGTGGGGTGTAGTGGTTGGAATGGGGTGGCTAGGACTCCCAGACAGGGTCTGTACTTACCTTTGGTCCCAGGCAACACTGCACCCACCCAGCACTGAACAGGTGCCATACTGCGACTCCCATCTCTGAGAAGGAAACCACATCCTGCCAACCCCACCCAGCCTGGCACAGTGCTGCCCCATGGGCCTATCTAGTCCGGCAGCCCGTCTGCCCTCAGCCAGGAGCACGCAGAGCTGGAGCAGTGCTTTATCACTGACTTCGTCACCCACAGCCTGAGTGCTCAGCCCTGTGTCCCCACTTTGGGTTTCACACCAGCTGCTAGAAATTCACCCCTGTGTGCAGCCAGCAGGAGGTATTGAGTCACCCTGGGCACGGCAAGGAACCCCACAAAAGTGTCATCGTCTCCTTGAACTTCATATCCAGTGGGTGACACATAAATAAAGACGTGATCATATGCCAGCCAGTCAGCCCTCTTGGGAGGCACCAGGCAGCACCAGCCCCAAATGACATTTGCTGGGCAGCTGAGAATTGATCCTGAATACATATGGCAGTAAATATGATAACACAAGGTCCTGTGTCTGTGCATGCCGTCTGCACATATCTGTGAGTAATTATGGTAAGAGCCAACGAGCCTTCCACAATAGGGCTGCCTGCGAACCAGCAACCCCAGAGGGGAAAGGACCCACGTAGCATTCCCTGTCCAGCACCACTCCTGGCTGGCTCCCAGTCTCCTGCTCTAAGCATTACACCCCATTCCCTCTCAGGGCTGTGGATGGAACCAAGGAGTCCTGGATACCTATGCCCAACCCCGCTCTAACCACTAGCCCTGACTCCCTTCCCAGGACTGGGGATAGAACCCAGAAGCCCTTGAGGAGGAGAAATAAGTCACCAGACAGGAAGCTTTGAAAACAAGCCCTTTAATCTACATGACGCCACCAGAGGGGAGCAAGGGGTTTGTCAGGGGCTTCTAAGGCAGGGCAGAGCAGGTGGGATCACTGCTGGGGGCCCGGGCAGACAATAGGTCTATAGGCGCACAGGGGAAGGCACATGCACACACTCTCTCTCCCCATCACTGGGAGCTGTTGGGGGAAGAGTGTAGTAGCTGGCACCTCTGCCTAACATGCAGAAGGTCCTGGGTTCAATTCCCAGGGGGTTAGAGTCAATGACCTCACGAGGTCCCTTCCAGCCCTATGATTTGATTGATTGATTGGAGGCTTGGGAGAATTGGTCCCATGATGCTGCAGGCTCCATCCAGCCCCACAGCTCCCAACACAGTCTCTGGTGGCGGTGCAGCTCTAGGAGGATCTGATGGTGACCAGCATCACTACACCTGGGGACAGAAGAGAGAAGTGGGCTCAGGGCAGGAATGGGATGGGTGGGAGCCTCATCTGTCGGCATCCAGCGCCCCACCCCAGATGTGGATGCACATCAGCAGCGGACCAGGGAGCCCTGTATAAACAGCTTTGGCTCCAAAGGTGGCTGCATTTTGATAGTCTCCTTTGTTGCACTCACCGGTGATGAGGAAGAGGGGAAAGGTGGCCCAGCCAAGGCCAAAGGACCAGCTGAAGGAGGCTTGGCCTTGCATGACGTTCACAGTCCCAGCAAACTCTCCTGTGTACACGACCATTGCAATCAAGGCACAGAGACCTAGGGCCAAAAGAGGACAGAATGGGCACCCCTTGTGTCCCCTCTGTGTAGTCTCAGCATCCCTGCCCCATCCCACCACCAAGGGGAGCTGCCAGAGCCCGAAGTAGAGCTCAGGGGGCCTGGGGCTGGCTCCCCAGGGCTGGCTGGGGGGTTACATACTAGCTGAGAACCCTGGGACGGGGCTTAGCTGGGCAATGAGGCCTGGAGGGGGAGCTGTACCGGCGCTGAAGCTGCTCATGAAGGAGAGCAGGGTCAGAGATAAGGAGCCAAGGTGGGATCGCAGGAACGAGGCGATGAGCATGAAGGAGGAGAAAAATCCGGCAATCATGGCCAGCAGCATAAATGCCCTGGAGACTTTCAAACTGGCTGTAGATAAGGAAGGAGTTAAATAAACAACAGTTTACCAAATGGGGTCCAGAATCAGGAATCCTGGCTCCCAGCCCCCCTTGGTCTTACCCCTAGACCCCACTCCCCTCCCAGGGCTGAGCTAGAAGACAGGCATCTGAGCTCAAGTCCTACTGCCCAGTGGAGCAGGTTGGTGCCAGCGGTGGGTTCCCTGGTGCTTCCCTTACCTGATGCTGAAGAAATCTGGCCACACACCAAATTCAGGCAGCTCCTCCACAGCCCCTCGTGATGGGACCCAAGATGGCTGCTGGTCACCAGCCAGTGATCAGAGCCCAGGGCCACCAGCAACAACAAGAGGCTGAGCAGGGCCAGGGTGGTGCTGATGACCTGCAGAGGCAGCATGGCAGGGGGAGCTCAGAGCCACAATGGGCAGCCCTGGGCTCCAGGAAAAACCTGGGTTGGGGGGACAAGAGTAAGAGGAAATCCTGGCCAGAGCAGCTGGGCTGAGCCAAAGGCTGGGGGCTGCACCTGAATGGCCGGTCAGCCAGACAGGAGATAGATGGGTGTGGGGATGGGTGGATGGACAAACGGACTGCATAGGGATGGATGGATAGATGGACAGAGGGCGTGTATGGGAATGGACAGATAGACATTTCCAATGAAAGTGCTCTAAAGAATGGCACCAGCCATCCAAGGGTCTCATGGGGAGGGGCAATCTGAGGGTCTGGGCAGGGGACCAGGTGTATGTTGGGCAGCTGGGAGCAGTCGGTGGGGAGGAAGGAAGGGAAATCTTTGCCAGCTTTTCACAGCGAGAGAAAAAGCAGAACCAAAAGGTGAGCATGAGAGGAAATGAAAGATGCCAATGAACCCTGTGTGGTGGGGCTGGAGGGTGCGGGCGGACAGCCTCTACTTCAGAGCCGGGGGGAAACAGGTGGAGACTGTGTCAAGGTAACAAATAGAGAGACCCGCAGCTTAGCTAAAGTGGTGTGTACAAGGATGGACAGACAGACGGGTTTGGGAATCAGATAGATGGATAGACAGAGGAGTGCGTGGGGCCGGATGGATGGACAGATGGTTGGACACAAGGGTTTTGGGATGGACGGCTAGCCAGATGTGAAGCGATGGACAGAAGGAGGGGGTGTGGGGTTGGATCAATGGATGTGGGGTGGGGTTGGCTGACTGGCGGGGGCTGTGAGGAGATGGACAGGGTGTGGGGCCAAGTAGACCCCCATGCAGTTCAGTGGGCTCTGGTTAAATGACCCTCTCTCACCCTGAGCACCCCCCTCACCAGCTCAGCGGTGCCTGCTCCCTCGCTGGGTTAGCTCTGGTCAGGCCCCGCTCTAGCACTGTCCCTCAACTGGCATGGGGGCCTCTTCCTCTCCAGTGGTATCCTGGGAGTGGCAGTGGTGAGGCAAGGCCCCATTGCACCATACCCACATCCGCTGTGGTAGTTCCTCCCCGCAACCCGTGTGTCCCTGTCCACAGCCCGCAACTGCCCCCAGCCTGCTTAGCAAGCAAATTGCCCAGAGACTGAACCGAGAAGTCCTGATTCCCTCCACCCACTTTATCCCATCCTCACCCTGGGGAGACTGAAGTAAAGAAATATCTGCTACCCAGAATTTAAGGCAGGGCATCACTTGGTAGTGCTATTGCACCCGGCCTGCCAAGCTGTTTATTCGAGTGTGCCAAAGGAGTTCAGCCTCGAGACACCACCACATTGTCTGTTTCTGTGCTGCCATTTCTCTTCAGAGGGAGCTACTGCAAACAGCTAGAGGCATTTGCTCTCTGCCATCATGGGCCCAGTTGCTTCCTGGGCCCGGCACTGGCAGCCTGGCTGTGACTGCTGGGAGATGGGGTTGGCTGGGTGCTGTTTGCAACCACCTCTGTTCCAGGACCAGCATACACAGCTTCCCTTGTTCTCCTGGGTTTGAGGACATTTCTTTTGCTTTGCAGATCTTGGAAAGCAATTTTCTAGAGTCTGAATGACTTGGGGGGGGGGTCTACTTTTCATGGAACTGAGGAGGACCCTGTGGCTTAGATCCTCAAAGATATCCAGAAATTTAACTACCATCAGCACCCCAAAGATATTTTGGCACCTGTGCCCACACATCTTTGAGGAAATGGGCATATATAACTTTGACCCTTTTGAAAACTTCTTTCTTTCTTTCTATAAACCCAGGAAATTCACAGAAAAAAAAAACCAAAAAAACCCTGTGATTATTTCAATGTAAGTTACCACATAGAATGGCCAGCAGCCAGAATTTCAATTCTGTAGGAAATTCTGACATTTTCAGTTTAGCTTGTTCCAAATGAGAGCAAAAGTACAAATCAGAACGTTTCCTGCAAAAGGAACCTCCCCCACTCCTAAAATGTCCATGTGGGCTCATAGAGATGTTTTGATTTGCTTCATTTAGGTTCCCATATTCTATGAAAACATTCAATATCATGTTACATTGATGCAGACTTAAATATTATATAACATTAACATTCATGTTTTAATAGAATGTCCAAATCATAATGAAACATTTTCACATTGCAATAATGAAATGGTTTGACTTTCCCCCCTTGAAAGCCACAAATTCCTGTGAAATATTTTGGTAGACAGGTAATTTTTTTTTCTTAAAAAAAAAAAAAAAAATCACCACAGGGGAAATTCAATAGAAAAACTTCCTAGGCATTTCAAACTGGATTTGGGATGGGGCAACCCTTTGTGACAGTTTATGCACAACTATGTAATAACACATGGGCACTCAAGAGCACTTAACTGCCTTATAAACTCACTATTAAAAAGAAAGGAAACATAATGTGTACATATGTTTGTAAGGGCCTAGAATGTTTTTAAGGGTTCCTGAACTGGAGCTGTTAGATGCTACGAAAATGCAAATTAATAAAAATAAGAATTTGATTTTAAATAGTTTACTATTGCTATGGCACTTGAGAGCATAAATGGCTTTCAAGGATCTTTTCTGCATTTGGTCAAAAAAGACCTGGGAAATTAAAAGGTTTTGTTTAAAAAACACTGGGATTCAGAGGACTGAGATACAAACATTGCTAAATGGTTTAAAACTAGTTAAGGCCATGTCTACAGAAGAAAGATTTGTCAAAAAGGTTGACTTTTTGCAGCAAAACAAACCCTGCATAAACACGAGAATGCCTGTTTTGTCAGCAAAACTGCCTCCTTTGCCTAAAAATAACACCACCTATGCAAGAGGGAAAATAGCTCCCTTTGAGCAACTGTTTGATGGCAAAAAAATGAGTGTGTATGCTCAAGCTGTTTTTTTGTTGCCTTACAGCTCTCCAGAAACGTCCCACAATATCAGCCAGGACCACTATGGTCTTCCCTAATGGGGGGGAGCTGTCATACTCATCAAGTTCACTGCTCTAGCGGGGCAGGGGGCAGCAACAGGACAGAGGAGCCCGGTGGCTTCAGCCTCTCAATCCTGGGGACGGAGAAGCCCTGGTGGCTTCAGTTTCCACGGGGGCATTGCTGCCCTGAAAAAATGTGCGGGGCCCCACTCACCAACAAAAGGACACACTCCACTGACAAATGGATGACTGTGTACACTACCGTCCTTATCATGATAGTGGTAGCTGTCTGCCAGCAACTCTGTAGCGTAGGCACAGTCTCAGAGTTTGAAACACAACAGACAAAGGTTTTCCAAGCCCAACTAGTGATTTTGTGGCTAGAAATCAACAAAGGAGCAAATACTTTAAGGTCCTTTATTTAAGTTCTTTGTGGGGGGGGAGAGAAAAGAGAAGAAAAAACAAGGAAATTCAATGCATAAAACTTTGTTAAAGGCAAAATTCAGGGCTGAGTGGCCAAAGACACAAAACTTAAAACTAGGATTCTTGCTGCTACATTGTCTTAGCTGACACTAGTCAGGAGGGGCACAGAGGTAGAGAGAAATTTCTGAGCAGCTGTAACTCCAGGATCCAATTTAAGTTCATGATCTCACCAATCAAAGCTCCAGCAAATTTACCTCCATGTAGGTGCTTGATATTTTAAGTCCAGTTACAGAGAAAAGATGGTCCCAACAGGACTTTAGGACACCTGGGTTCCAATTCCCACCATTGCTGCTGAGTTCCTGTGAGACCCTGAGCAGATCATGCCATCTTGCTGTGCCTCAGTTTCCTCCAGATTGTAAAACATAGGATAATCAATGCTTCCCTTTGTTTTGATTCTAAAGCACTTTGGGGTAGGGAGCTGGCTCTGGTTATGCTCAGCACCGAACACCAAAGGGATATTGGCAGATCGAGGTGATCTACCCAGCAAATCTCTTATCCAAGGAGGGAGCTGGCCCAGAATATGAGGTGGGAGGAGTCTGGTGAAATGAATGGAGACTGTCCCGTGTCAGCATTGCTGAGGGCTGATAAAAAGCTGGGGGTGGGGAACGGTGAGGGATCCCTTGCCCTGGGATTCAGTTGTCTGTTGATTCATCACAGAAGCCCTAACGGAGGGTTTAACGGGTCTCAGCCACACGCTGGCATCTGTGCATCCGATATGCGCACATGTAGAATATCCCTGCAGACAGGAGAGATGGGCTGTTTAACTGCGCTGAGTGGTCAGGGCTTCTGGGCTCCATCCCCACGTCTGGGAGGAGAGTGAGGTCTAGTGGATAGCGTGGGTGGTGCTGAGAGCGTGGGGCAGGGGCTGAGAGCCAGGACTCCTGGGTCTAAACCTGGCTCGGAGGGAAGTGGGATATAGTCAGTGGGTTAGGCCAGAGGGGGTGGGAGCCAAGGCCCCTGGGTTCCATCCCCAGCTATGAGAGGGGTTTGAGGTCTAGTGGTGAGATCAGGGACATTACTGGACAGGGAGTGCGTGTGAAACAAGCTTAAAGCACAGGATGAGGAAAAAACGTGTCCTATTTCCACCGGCTGGAAGGGGAAGGCCTTGTTTCCTGACCCCTCTCCTACCTTGTGACCAGATCAGAGCCAGCACCCCCTAGCGGGCAGGAGCTTTTACCTGCGAAGAAGGTCATGAGCAGGGCTACCCAGCCCAAGATGTAAGACCAGGAGAAGCGCCAGTCGCCAAACCTCTTGCCCAGGAAGTTGACAGTGACACCGGTGTAGACACCCATGGCCAGAAGGACAAAGAGCGCTGGAGGTGGAGGGGGAGAAACCAATGACAGCATAAGGGGCTGGAAAAACTACTAAGTGCGTGTGAAGTGTGACTACACTGAGCCTTGCCAAGAGCTGGAGACAAAACCCAGGAGCCCTGACCATCCCTGCCGCCAGTCTAACCCACTCGACTCCACTGCCCTCCCAGACCTGAGCATATAACCCAGCTGCGCTGCTCCCCTCTCTAACTACCAGATCCCACTCCTCTCTTTGTGACTCTTCATTACCATCTGGGGTCCCTGTGGCAGAGGGGAGATACTCACTGGAGACAAAGAACATGATCCCAGCAGCAAACGACCGGTTAAATTTCTCAAAGGTGGAGGGGTGGGCGAAAGACAGGATGCCCGTGATGATGCCAGCAAAGCACGACAGGGCTGAAAGGATCATGAAGGCTCGGGTGGCATTCCAGTAGGCTGGAACAGCAGGGAGAATAACACTCAAAACTGCTCCTGATTTGAGGGTGAGAGCTTGCCTGGTGCAGAGATGCGGCCACCTCTGGGGCAAGGCAGCTGGGAAACCACTGCATAAGTTGCATGGGCTGGCTGTCCCAGCACAAAAATGCAGCTGCCTCTAGGGTGGAGCAGCTGGGGAACAGCTGGACATAACACTGCACTGGGCTGGTTCGCTCAGTGCTGTGATGCAACCACTTCTGGGGCGGGGCACAGTGGCTGTTTAATTCATCACCAGTCAGTACAATTTAGGATGGGAAGTGAATGAAAATTTCAGCTCACAAAAGGCTTCAGGGAAGCTCAATGAAGCCCAGTGCACCCGAACAGCATTGAGGGCAGCCCTAACTGCCTGGGGAAAGCCCCCCCCCCGAACCATGTTACCCCCTAGTGGTCCCTTACCAATGTTCTCCATCTGCATGTAGCACTTGCCCACCAGACAGTAGCGCCACAACCCCTGGTGGGCCAAGGACCCCTGGATCCGGTACTGCACCCAGTAGTCAGTGGCCGTGCAAACCACCAGCAGGATGTTTCCCACTGTGGCACAAAACAGACCCCCTGCCATAAAGCTGTACATTTTGCCAAGCCTGCAGACAGACAAAGTCAGTTAGAGAGGGTAGCTGAGAGCCAGGATGCCTGGGTTCTCTTCCCGGCTCTGAGAGGGTGTGGGGTCGAGGGGTTAATGCAGAGGGGTTGGGAGCCAGGACTCCTGGGTTCTCACCCCCCAGCTCTGGGCAGGGAGGGGCACCAGGAGTCAGGACTCCTGGGTTCTCTCCCTGGCTCTGGAGGAGAGAGACTGTGTATCATTGTGACTAGGTGTGGGTGTGTCTGTTGGTGTGTGCGCTGGGGGCGGTTCCTAAGGGTCAGTGTGTGTGTGTAGCAGCGTGTGTGTGTGTAGCAGCGTAGCTCTGCCAGTGGGCTTGGAGGGTTTGGTTCGTGTATCCTGGCGTCTTTGCTCTCCCCTCTCTGCATGTGTAGCTAGTGTGGGGACCTGTCAGTGGGTCCCTGTGCCCACAAGGCCGCCCCCCCCACCTCAAGCTGTGCCCCCCACACCCCCCATTGGTGCCTCATACCTGTGCCGACCCCAGCGCCCGGCTCTCCACTCCACACAGCCCAGAGGCAATCTCCCCTCTTCTCACCCAGCTGCTGGCTGCAATTTTGCAGAGGCCGACAAATCCCTTCATCCCACTGACAGGCCAGGAGTGGGTGGGGGCCAGGCAAGGGGACGGTGGTTCGAGAAGGCCTGGATTTGCAATTCCAGCAATCCTGTCCCCATGGACGCTCAATACAACCTGATGACTCGGTCAGTTCCATTGACAGCCTGGAACGGACAGCCAGGCGCTCCCAGGACAGCAGGGGGACAGGGGCAGCTGTCTGGCTTCCATACAGACCCCCAAAGCTGGGACTGACATGCAACTGCCTCTGGGGTGGAAGCAACTTCTACTGCAGTCCCAGCAGTGAGATGCAGTCCCTCCGAGGTGGAGCATGGGCATTTCCTCATACAGGGTCCCCCCTCGCCCAGCACTAATGCAGACCCCTCTGGGGTGGGGCCACTCCTGATATCCCTCCTTTTTCTACCTACCATGCTGATTTGCTCCCAAACACCTGTTCCTCTCCCTGATGCAGAAAGACATCAGCTGAGTTCCTCCCATCACCCAAAGGGGGAAGGAGCAGTAGAAGGAAGTTCACCGGTGCTTTTATAGGAACGGGCTCTTTGAAAACATAGGCAGATTTTCATTTCTTTCCTAGCACCCCGAGCCGGTTGGTCCCCTGCACTGGGGCCATATCAGAGCTGGTGCCCCCTAGAGGGGAAAAGCCACATCCCTCATGTCCTAGTCCATCAAAAGAGAATCATTTAAAAACATCCACAGCCCAAGTACAAACACCATCTTTATTCACAACTGCACAGAACTCAGCCGACACCAATGCGTCCTAAGTTGCATTAAATGACCCGGTATCATGAAACCTCTTCAACATACAAGCACCTGGCTCGTATTCACATCCAGGATGTCCGCTCTCCGTCATCTAGTTCCAGTCTCTATGCCCACTGGGGGCACGGGCTTACAATCCCCAGGGATCCAATCTCAGTTCTCTTGCAAGAGGAATCGCATGGTTCAAGTTGGGGGTTTTCACCCCACGGATCTGAGGCTATTTCCTGAAGCGAAACATAAATGCACTCCTAATTTTTTTTTTTTTTTTTTTTAAACGTAGGACTTAAAAATTCCCTAACACACTAACTGGAGGGTAATTCCTCACTCTTCAGATTTCTTAGGAGCTGGATGAAGGATGAATCTAAAGGCATCCTCTGGTGTTAATATCTCACAGCCTCAGTTATAACTATCTCTCCAATACAATAATCTACCAATAAACACCCCTGGGTATTCATACACTGTGAGGTCAGAAGCCCCTGCTGGAACAGATATCATCTATTAATGCAATTTCTCTGCAATATATGGAGAGCTAAAGAGTGCATTTGACTTAGTGCCATCTCACACATGACACAATTTCGCTATGGTGTATTAAAATGGTCAATTTGATTGACTGATGTATACACTGTCATCCCATAATATGCAAACACTATATGCAACTTCTATGCTATCAGTCAAATTCACCTTTTTAATAGCACAGAAATGATACCATATATATGTCAAAAGGCAGTATAAAATACAAAGTAATGCATCTATATGGCACATATGCAACAAGTCATGCTGAAATTCAAATCTCTAGATAGCACAAAATACAGGCCTCTGTGCAATATAATTTCTCTGGAATACATATGCAATAATTCAAATTCACTATTTTAATCACTACACATGGCCCAGAAATTAGCTGGTGAAGAATGGGCAGAATTATTTTTCACACAGATCATGGAAATATAATTTTTCTCCGCTATATACCACATACATGCAATGTAATGGGTCTCCTATATAAACTTGCAACTTTCTATTTTTGCATTTAGATGTAATAAGTGCAACAAGTCTCAGTGAATTTTTAACCTCTAGAGAGCACAAAGACATAGATCTATGTGCAAAAAATTTCTCTGGGATACACAGAAGTGAAAAATGGAAATCTGAATGATTGCTTTATCATAAATTTATTAACCCAGTCACCTTTTTTCCTGTGTATTGCACTTAAGTTGTAATGCAGATGACAGATACAACACATACAATAAGTGAAATTCACTTTTGAAATCTCCATGCTGCCAAGAGAAATTTTACTGCATGTCTACCATCTCTATTTTAAAGGAGTAGCCATATTATTCTATCTTAGTAATCAATTGACTCTGTTCTCTAAGATCTGGTGCAGTTAGCAGGCCCAATGACTCACCCACATAACCAAAATGCATTTATATGGAGAGCCAAGTTCAAACTCTTAACTCACCCTGGATACAAGCATTGACAAACACAGAAATGTTTCAGCTTTTTCAAACAACTCACAATCCAACTTGTTTTATAAACACAACACTGTCAGGTGCTCAACTCTAATAAGGCCTTGAAACAGCCCGGCTCTTTGGGTGTTTTTTTTAGCCTAAAAAGAAATCACAGATACTGAGACGTTCCAAATGTGATGTTACAAAATTTGAGAGCTAGGGGCAGCTTGGTAAAAATTGCTTTAAAACCTAGGACTAATCCCCATACCTTTGAGGTTACGAATTTAGGCCCAGATCTTGCAAAGTTAGGCAAGTGCTCACTTTAATATCCAGAATAACATGTACACAATCTGCTAAACGCTAAGCGCACGGGTAAGTGTGTGCCATCTTGGGGATTTATGGAGACACAAACCACATCTGTAATTTGCAGAATACAGAGGACCTTCATTTCCTAATGGCACATAAAAGCAAACCTTCAAGTTATTAATTAAGCGATACAAACCCCACATAACATGGCACTCTGGGATAGACTATAGAGGACTTAGATTTGGTTCTTTTTTTTATTTTTTTTTTTAACCAAATTTTGGAAAGTAACAAATCAAAAGAGCAACACAATGGGAAACTGGCTCTAGTGGTTGTTTTTTAGGCAAACCACTGTTTCTGGTCATTTTAAAACCCAAGTCAACATCAAAATCTTTGGACAAAGGACAAAAGGGTGGAATCGGAGGATCATGGGTAGACTGCTTGTTGGTGGGGAGGGTTAGGAATGGAAGATCATGGGTGAGGGTGAAACCAACCTTTTGATTAAATTGCTCCCACTCTAGTGCCAGGCCCTGCGCACTGAGCCCTGTGGGCTGGTGGAGCTGGCCCTGGACAGGCGGTTTGACGGGAAACCCGGCTTTGGACCAGACAGGCGCTCGGCCAGCCCAAGGGCTGGGTTTTTCCTCGACTCAGAGCTCATGCTCTGTGCTCGTCCTTTGTGGCAGAGCTGAGGGGATCACAGACCTGGCTCTTTGGGTCTCCCCCTCCTTCTGGGAGCTGTGCCCCACTTTCAGCAGCCCCAGGGGGCTGTCTCTCCTGATGCAGCTTTGTGACAGTGCTGGACCCCCGCCTCACGTCACGGAAGAGGTCCTGGAGATAGCTGGAGATGCCACCATCTTGGGTTGCCGGTCGGGGTGCTGTCTTTGGCTGGAGTGAGGCTGTTTGAAGCTTCGAAGCCACTTCTGGACAAGAGGGAACCCCTGGTGCAGATCCGGGAGGCTCCTTGGGCTCTTCATACTCCTTTTCCCAGTCTTCTCCTCCCTGGGAAACCAGCAGGTTGGGTTGGGAAGACCCAGCTTCCTTTATGGTGCTCCCTCGGGCAGTGGAGACCACATAATCTGCCTCCCAATCTTCTTCAGTGGCTTTGGCTGCCTCAATTTCCCCCGTGCCTGAGCCCCATCTCTGTGGCCACCCACCAGACCTCTTCGCTGCCGGGGCGTCCCACGGGCGACCATCTTGGTTCCGCTTCCTGGCTGCATAATCTGAGTCCTGGGCTCTCCCCCGGCCTGGGCCCCAGGGGGTCGCTCTCCGTGGGTTGGAGTCTGCCTCGCCCCATTGCCTCCGCCCCCTCCAGGGTCGGCTGAAATCTTGCTGCCCCCTTGCTCGCCAGGTCTGCCCCCTGCCTCTTGGTGACGGGGACCTTTGCTGATCCCACCTTGGACTGGAGTCCTGCCATGCGGCACTGCCCCTGGATACCTCCTGGGTACAGCCAGTGCTGCTCTGCCCCACAGCACCAGACCCACAGCACCTCACCTGAGCCTGCTGATGGTTGGCACAAGCTGGCTGGGCGCCACAGCAATAGAGCGGCTGGCACCTACAGCCCATTGCTTGCTGGGTAGGCCCACCATGGCCTGTGGCCAATGCCCCATGGCTACCCGAGAGGGGCACTGATGGCAAGGCCGAGTAGGCCCCCAGGAGAGCACTGTTGAGAAGGTAGGAGAGGGCATCCAGCCGGATGGGCACCATGATGGAGGATAGGGCCCCAGCAGAGGGACGGCCCAGGATCCAAGGTGTGGCAGATAGCGGGGTAAGGGAGGAGGGCATAATGGGCATCGTCTCCACCGTGGTCTGGTCTGAGGCAGGCAGCTCCTTGGTGCTGGACTCACCGGGCATGGGGGAGCTGTGAGAAGAACGGAAAAGGCCGTCAGCGACAGCAAGGTACCAGCCCCTCAACAGGAGATGAGAATTGGGAGGGAGATGGGTCTGTACAGGGAGGGGTTAGTAATCTCTGTGGGGCATGTGAATTTGTGGGACTTTGTGGGCTGAGCAGAGGGTCTAAGTGTGTTATTTGGGATGGCTAATGGGGGATGAGGGTTCTGCGTGGGAGACAGAGGGAAATCCCTGGCTCGGGGGGGGGGGGGGGGTGAGATGTCATGTTGCTGACAGGAGATGTCTTGGCTGCAGGAGGAAAATCTATGAAGCTGGAAAGGAAGGTCATGGTGGGCAGGGAAGTGTCTCTGATTAGGAGTTAAGGGGCTGGAAATGGGAGTAAATGGTCTGTGGCTGAGGAGTTGGCGAGGTGAAAGACGTTCTCACGGAGGGATGATGGTCTCTCTGGCTGGGGGTCCCATGGAGGACTGGGAGCCATAAGGGGGGGGTCTGTGGACCGAAGGAGTTCCTGCAGAGAGCTGGGATCTCTAGGGCTGACAGGGTCCCATAAGGGTTATGGAGCGAAGAAGGGTCCTGAGCTAGGGGTTACATGGCACCGGGGGACCTGTGGGGTGGAGGGGGAGCCCCACTGAGGGCAGGTGGCTCCTGGCTGTGGGATCTCGTGGAGTTTCTTGGGGGCAGGTTCCCATGGAGGCTCCTGGGAAAGGGGTACTGTGGGGTGGACGGGGACTCATAGGGGTGGGGGCTCCAGGGGGGAGGGCTCATTTGGTGGAGAAGGTTTCATAGGGGTCAGGGGTCCCTGGCTGGGGGGTCTCTGGTGGCAGATGTGGGGAGCCAGGGTGCCTGATGCAGGGTGAAGCAGACTGGGGGACCTGGGGGGTTTATTGGGGGGCCCACGGAAGGTAGAGGGTCACTGGCTGGAGGATCCCACGGATGCCAGGGGGTAACCTATGGGGCAGGGGGCCATGGCCAGGGGGCTCTGGGGCAGATCGGGGTCCCATCCCACGGGGGGCTGCGGGACCCTGGCTGGGGGGGTCTATGGGGTGGAAGGCAGCGCCCCGCCCCCCTCACCCCGCGCCTCCAGCGGCCCCGCGCGCCCCCTCCATCGCCCCGGCCCCTCCACGTGGCGGAGCCGCGGCCAGACCAGGGGGCGGGGCCCAGCAGGGCTCGGGGGCGGGGCTTCTGGGGAAGGGGGCGGGGCCAGGGCCCAGCTGGGGCGGGAGCTGGTGGCTGGTGGGGATGTGTGGGGAGCTGTCTATAGCACAGACCCTTCCCCCTGAGATTTTTTGGGGCGGTCACTGGGCACAGGCCAGCATGTGGGTCTGCCCCACAGCTGCTGCTCCAGCCCCCTGCTGTGCTGGCCTTGCAGCCAGCTGCCACCCACCAGAGCTAGCGCGGGCAGCCAGGGAAGGGAGGGCCAGGATCGAGTCCCCCAGGGTGTGAGGCGAAAAAACTGGAAATCTGGCAAGATCGAGCCCTGGGCTCAGATTTGGCTCTTACCCCACAGCAGTGGGAAGTCAAGGGGGGAGCTAGGATGAGTGGAAGGTAATTGCCCCCCAATCTCCCTGGGGGGTGGAAGTCTCATGTGGAAATCTCCCCCCACAGTCATATCCCAGGGGCTGTCTGGGCAGTAGAGGAGGGGCACCAGGCTGCATACCAGGGTAAGGAAGGGGGTGCTGGGGCGGCAGGTGGGTATCCCTAGGCAGAATGGGGGCAGGTGGGACTAAGGAGGGCAGAGATAAATCCATGCTAAACACAGAATTTAAGGGTGAGATTTTCCTACCCAGCCCTGGCCCCTCTAGAGACCATTAACTGGGACAATATTTCACTCTCAGTAAGAACCCCATAGGCCCACCTATAAGCCCCCTACCACACTCCCTGCACCACTGTGCCCCTTAGACCCATGATCAAGACATTGGGGTGAGACCCCTGGACTCAGGCTACAATGGGATACAGCAATACATATACAAATAGAACAATACAAATAATCAATAATAATACATATTTAGTAACTTCAAATATTTACCACCCAGGGGGATTCATAGGAAAACATTTCCACTCCAGAGCTTGTTTATTCTGAAACTAGCAGAGGCTGTCCATCTGATGATGCACTCACTACTGCCGCCTGTGTGTCATGTCCCCTATAGTGCTCAGAATGAGAAGGATTCTCCCTAACTCCTAAGCCCTGGCAGCTGGGTTCTGTCCCAGCTCTTACCATGAAATTACCAGGCAGATTGCTCCCACTTGGCCTCACAGTTTAGCTCCCCCCCCCGGGGTCTGCAACCTGTGGCTCCAGAGCTTCATGTAGTTCTTTGGCTGCCCTCTTGAGGTTCTGGGTTCTCCCCCACCATCTGGGAACCCTACAGATGCCCTGGTTCTGGGCTCATCTTCTTCTCCTCCCCTCACCCCTCTTCAGGGGATCCTGCAGCAGATGCCCTGCCCACGCTCATTGCAGCTCTCAAAACACTTGGCTATTGAAGGAATTTTTTAAAAATGGATCTTCTTATCTTTTGGGTTGACGACCCCTGGCTTAGTGGGCCTGCAAAGCACAGAAGGGGATTCAGAATCCATGGCGGATCTAGTCCTTGGCCTCTCCACTGGGGCTGGAAGCAAAGTGGCTGGGGAGGGTGTGGGGGGGTGGAAGGATGCTCACTCAGCTGGAAATGGGACTGAGAGTCTAGCAATTCACTGCACACAGCCACTCAGATGGGAATGACCTGGGGCAAGATTGGAGCTGGCACCCGCTGGACGGGAAAGGCCTGTGTCCAATTCCCTGCCCCCTTGAGCCAGCCATTCTGCCACTCTGGGGCAGTACTGGAAATCGTGTCCTTTAGAGGGGAAAGACCGTGTGCCTCATTTCTAGTTCACTCAAACACCTAAGTTACCCTACAGCTTCACCCAGATGCCATCCTGTGGGAATCTCAGTGGGTGTCTCCCCCTGGTGGCTGTAAAGAGCCCAGCAGTGAGATCTTCAGCTCCTAGCACCTTTCACGCCTTCTCCCCCAGGAGAGTGCTGATCTCTGTCCTCAGCTTTCTGATTCTGGCCCGGGCCTCGGGCTGGGCATTGGCATCATCCAAGTCCCGGAGGACAGAGAGGATGCAGCGCAAGGCATCGGCATTTTTCACGGAGTCCATCTGGTCGGGGTCAGCTTTGATCTCTTCCACCCAATCCAGGTAGGCCTGGAGCAGGCCCATGTCGTTATCAAATGTGCTGATCACCTTCAGGCCCGGCTTTTGACGGCTCAGCTCCGACAGCATCTGCTGCCCGGCCGCGGTCAGCCGGTTCCCCACAATGCTGCCCAGATACAAGGAGAATATGTCAGGAGATTGGAGGGATGCAGCTGCTTCTGGGGTACAGTAGCTGATTCATTCTGGGATTGCTCTCCGGGAGCTGATGGAGCTAGTTCTGAGGTGGAGCTGTTGTTCATATTGGGCACTAAGATGCAGCCACCTCTGGGGTGGGGCACAGGGGCTGACTGTATTATACAGAGATCCCTGCCCGGCAGTGAGATGTGGCCGGCTCTGTGACGGGGCAGGGATCTGTTTATTCAGGGATCCCTCAGCCAGTACTGAGATGCAACCACCTCTAGGTCTGGGCACAAGGCCTGTTTATACAGACATCGCCACCGAGCACTGAAATGTGACCAGCTCTGGGATGGGTGGGGAGCTGTTAAGATGGGAATCCCTCACCCAGTACTGAGGTGCAGTCATCTCTGGTATGGGGCACAGGGGGCTCTTTATATGGGGACCTCTCACCTGGCGCTGATGCAACACTGAAGCCAGAATTGAGTGCAAACACAGACGACCCCAACCCTGGCCCCGGTAGTACAGTGCCCCTTGAGGGGCAGCCGCTGGCACTTACGTCAGGAGCCGCAGGGTGCTGTTGGCCAGCAGACAGGACAGCATGTTGTCCAGGCCACTGTCGGTGATGCCAGTGATGTCCAGATACAGCTCCTCCAGGGTACAATTCTCCCGCAGAGCCTCCCACAGCCGCCTCGCCCCCTCCGCACCCAGGCAATTCCCACACATGCTGAAAGGAATCAGGGTGATGAGGGGAAGCCACCAGCCCAGAAACAGCCAGCCTTGTAATGGGTCTGGGTGTATCCCCTACCCCTCTGCCTCAAAAAGAAGGCCCTAATTCCCATGGCCCAGGTAGCCCTCGGCATGTCTTTGGGGCTTGCCAGCTAAGGGGTCAGTTATTGTCTGAGGCAGGAGATAGTCTCTGTCCCTGCTGGCTGAGACCTAGCAGACTCAATTCACACATGGAGTTATAGGGGCCCAAAGCCACTTCCTGCTGCCCTGAGCCAGCAACTCCTGCACCCTGGGACCAGATGGAAGCTAGAGGGGAAAGGCCCCATGCCCCATTTCTCCACACCCCTGGAGGCAACTCGCCCTTCACCCTGAGCACTCAAGATCACTCACAGCAGCCGTTTCACTTGGCACTGTGGGGATCTCAGCACCTCAGCCTCAATGGCCGCAGCCTCCTGGTCCAGGGAGTTGTAGCGCAGCCTGCCGGGGAACGAACGGTGTGAGATGAGATTGGAGTACCAGGTAGCCCCTGCTCCTGGAGTCAAGGATGGAACCCAGGAGTCCTGGCCACGAAACACTCCCAACCCCCACCCCCGGCCACGGGCACTCTAACCATTAGGTCCCACTCTCCCCCACAGCCAGGTATGGAACCTAGGAGTCCTGATTTTCAGCCCTCTGCTCTAACCATGAAACCCGTCCTCCTCCCTGGGCCACTGAGAGAACCTGGGAGTTTGGGCAGTGGCACCCCCCACCCGCCCACACTCACTGCAGTGTCTCACAGCGGTGTAGCAGGCCCTGGATCTGGTGCAGCCCAGCCATGCCTATGTTACTGTAGCTCAGGTTCAGGTTCTTCACTGGCTCAGACTCCGAGGCCCCCAGCACGTAGGCCAGGGTGGCGCAGTCAGCGGGGTTCAGGGTCACCTTGAAAAGGTTGATGTCCTTCAACTCACAGGCCACCTGGCCTGTCACCTTCTCCTGGCGCAGCTCAGCCACACAGTGCAGGAGTGAGAGCAGACGCTGCTTGGTGTCTCCTCTGAGCTTCTCAACCACCCATTCTGCCACTGGCCCCAGGACATCTCTGGAGAAGCCGCTGGCCAATCCCTCCAGCTTCCCCTCCATCCTGGAAGTCAGCAACCCCATGAAGAACCTGGTGAACATCTGGAGATAGTCCCACCTGGGCTGTTGGCCCCTCAGGAGCTGCTTTGTGGTGTTGAGGAGGCTGCATTGGTCTGTAGGTGTTGAGAAGGCCTCCAGGTGCCCATACCACCAGAGATCCAGGCAGAGGGTGAGTTCCTCCGCGCTGGGGTCCAGGGTGGCCACGCAATACAGTGCGGCCAGGAACTCCTGCACCGTGAGGTGGAAGAAGCAATAGTGCTTGTTGTCTTCTCTGTAGAAGACGGGGTTGAAGAAGTTGCTGGGAAGATCTTGGGGGTCGAATCTGAATTCCTGCAGCTCGTCTGGAGTGAACAGGAACTTGCCAGCCAGCAAGGTGGCATATGCCAGGCGCCCCAGGTGCAGGACCAGCTGCCTGGTGCCTGGGTCTGTAGACCAGCTCTGTCCCAGGATGGTGACTAGATAGCAACGATACAGCTCAGTGATGGTGGTGGGTGGAGAAGAGACAGCCGCCCCGCCGGTTGGGAAGAACTCCCCCAGGGCAGTGCACAAGATGAAGCAGTAGAGGGGGATGAAGCAAAGTCCAGATAACCCTTGGTGGCCAGAGATGTAGCTGAGCACAGCAGCAGCTTGTTCGGCATCCTGGAAGAACCGGCAGAAGTAGTCCTTCACCTGGTCCTCTTGGAAGCCGAGGATGAGCAAGTGGCGGTCAAAGGAGGCTCCAGAGAGGGCCGCACAGGGCCTGGATGTCACGACAATGGACGCTTCGGGCAGCAGGGTCCCATCAATGAGTCCCCGCACCAGATCTTTGACGTGGGCGGGGCAGCTGGGCCAGCAGGCAGGAATTGCACCGTCCAGTGGGTGCTGGAATTCGTCCAGGCCATCTATGAGTATGAGGAGGTCCCTGGGCCGTGCCAGTAGTTCGGGCAGCACATCCTGGAGATGGGGGCGCTTGTTGCTGATCAGGCTCTCCAGGGTGACAGAGCTGGGTGCCTGGTTAAGCTCCCGGCAGGAGAGATCGAAGGCGCAGATGGGACCCTGGAAAGCCGCCCCCAGGGCCCAGTCATGGAGGATCTTCTGTACAGCCACAGTTTTGCCCATGCCGGCAGCACCGCTCAGTGCCACCCGGCGGGCACACTGGGTACTGGGGGGCAGTGGGGCCAGGAGATGGCACAGGGACACCTGGCGGGGGGCATGGAGGGAGAGGAGGCGGGCACGGTGGGCAGCCAGTGTCAGGTGCTCATGGCCAGTGGGGGGGTCGGTGGGGCCATCGAGCAGCTGTAGCGGGGTGTAACGGATCTCGATGTGGGCGCAGGAGCGGGCATCACTGATGTTGGTGCACAGCTGCTTCATCTCCTTCAACAGGGAGGCCCGGTGGCGCTGCAGGGCAGCTGGGGGGAGTGGGGGAGTCGTCGTGGGTCTGACTGAGTGCCACCTCTCTGAGCCTGCGCCTCCCCACCTCGATCCATCCCCCAGCTCTGCAACTCCCCCATCTGTTTCCCCCAGCCCTCTCCTCAAACACCATCTCACCCCCAACCCCAAGATCATCGCCCATCTCCCCTAACCTTAGCTACCAGACACAGCCATGCCCCGAACCCCTGACCCACTTCCCTAGGCCCCTGTCCCCCCCCTCTGTTATTCTAATTGTCTCTCCTCATTTCCAAGACCCTGACCGTCCCTCTGATTCCTGCTCCCATACCTGCTGCCCACCCCCCCACCCCCCGCCCCAGTACCTTTCAGCTGGGCACTCGGAGCCTTTCGGAAACTCAGGTTCTCAGTGTGCTCCCTGCCTAGTGGGCAAGGGACAAATGTCTGTATTGCTTGTGGGGTGAAAAGGGATCCAGGCCCCAGAGATCAGCTGTGCCCACCTCCTCCTTTCCCATATCTCCCCCATGACACCCTGCTGTGGCCTCAGAACTGGGGAGAGAACCCAGGAGTCCTGACTCCCAGCCCCCACTGCTCTACCTACTAGACCCCATTCCTCTCTGTGAGCTGGGTACAGAACCCAGGACTGCTACCTCCCAGTCCCTCTCTTCTAACCACTGGACATCACTTCCCTCCCAGGATTGGGGAAAGAACCTAGAAGTCCTGGCTCCTGCCTCTAACCACTAGACTTCAGCCCCTCTCAGGCTGTGCCTTTGACCAATGACCCTCACTAGTAAGGTGTTGTTCCTGAGATCGACTGATGTAGTGGAGGAGGCAGGGGTGTCTCACCTGGTGGCTCTGGAGTTGGCTTGTACTTCTTGGCCTTTTTCCCAAGGATTTTCTGCAGGAACTTGTGCTGGGATTTTGAAGGAGTGGGTTTGTCTGTAAAGAAAAATGGGTGGGTGGAAAAAAAGTAGAGGGAAGTTTGGATGGCTATTAAAAAAAGAAAGTTGGATGCATGGGTATAGATAGATGTAGAAAGACATGGATGAGTGGAAAGTTGGATATAAAAAAAGATAGTTGGATGTAGATATGGGGTAGACATAAAAGAGAGGTGGTTGGGTATTAAAAAGAAAGTCCCAAGGGCAAGCTGATATAAGAGAAAAATGGGTGAATGGAAGGTTTGCTAAGTGAGTGGGTGGATGGATATAAAATGACTGGTGGAAGAAGGTTGGAAAGCTGGATGTGTGGATGGATGGAAGGTTGGAGGATTGGTTGGATGGATATACAGAAGATGGAATTGGTGGAAAGGTGAATATAAAAATGATGGGTGTATGGAACATTGAGATGGATGGATATAAAAAGATGGATGTGGAAGGTTGCATGATTGGAAAGCTGCCTGCATGGGTGGGTGGGTGGATGGGTAAAAAAAGGATTTAAAAAAAACCCAGATGGGTGGATGGACATAAAATTTGCATGTGTGGGTGGATTGATCTAAATAAGGACAATTGGAGGTACCTCTGGGTAGCAGTAAAAGAAGGCTGACAGAACTATGAGCAATGGGCTCAAGTTGCAGTGAGAAGGTTTAGGTTGGATATGAGAAAACATTTTCCCCGAGGGTGAAGCACTGGAATGAGTTACCTGGGGAGGTGGTAGGATCACAGTCCTTAGAGGCTTTAGAGGCCTGGCTTGAAAAAGCCTTGGCTGGGCTGATTTAGTTGGTGTTGGTTCTGCTTTGATCAGGGGTTGGACTAGGTGACCTCCTGAGGTCCTTTCCAACCTTCATTTTCTATGATTCTCAGGATGGGTAGAAGGCTGGATGTGTGGGTGGATGGAGGAAATAAAAAGAAAGGTGGATGGAAAGTTGAAAGTGTAGCTAGATGGCTGTAAAAATGATAGCCGATTGTATGTGTGGATAATTGTAAAAGAAGGGTGGATGGAAGGTTGGGTGAATGGATGAATGGAAATAAAAAAAGGGATGAGTGGGAAAAGGACAGTTGTTGATACAGATGTCTATAGAAGATGGGTGGATGGAAGGCTAGTTGGGCAGATGGACAGGTATAAAAAGGGATATAAAGCAGATTGGATGGACATGAAACCACAGCTGGAGCCATGGATGGTTATCATGGACAGCTGGGAAGATGGAGGGATGTTTGAAAGCTGGAAGGCTGGAAGTGAAAGACACCTGCACACAGGTGCCCCATCAAAGCAGATGTGAGATTGAACCTTTCATCTTTGCTGTGATTTGCCCCAAATTTCAGACCCAGCCCAGCTAAGCTAGCCTCCCAAAGGGGAAAGGTCCCATGTCCCACTTCTCACCCCCTGCACCAGCCCAACCAGTCTAAGCATTCCCTAAGGCACAAAACCCCATACCTGGCTGCACTGAGGTCTGCAGTCTCTGTTTGTCTGGGTACTTTTCCTGCAGCCATTGCTGAAGGTCAGGGCAGTATTCTTCCTTCAGCTCCTGCAGTGCCTCCAGGAAGTGCTGGCTCCGCTCAGCCCCTTGGGGGGCCCATTCCAGCAGCGCGATGACCTGGTTAATTGGGGGGGACGTCTCCAACAGGGCGAAGTACTCAGCCTGGCTCAGCGCCTTGGCATCGTGCAGCCGGCGCAGCAGGGGCTCGGGGTTCCCCTTGAGCCAGTGGAGCAGGGGCTGCCGGTGCTGCTGGATCAGCTGGGGGTAATCTTGGGGGGCAGGCATCTGCTGGGAGAGATGGGGAGGGAATCCAGGAGTCCTGGCACTCAGCCTTGCCGCTCTAACTATTAGACCCCATTCCTTTCCAGAGCCGGGGACAGAACCCAGGAATCGCGGCTGCCAGCCCTCCCCTGTTCTAAGCCACTGGAGCCCCTGCCCTCCCAGGGCCAGGAAGGATGCTGTTGGAGGGAAGTGTGTCCCCTCCTGAGCCCCATCTTGCCCTCCTAGCACAGCACCCCCAGTGCTGCACTGGGACATCAAGGAGAGCCTTCAGATCCAGGGGAGAGACCCCACCTCACCCACCGTAGCTGGTTTCCCATGCAGTCACCAACTCAGCTGATCCCAGCTAGTCCGGGACACTTGGCCGCTCATCTGGCCTGGAACAGGGAGGCAGCAGGGAACGGAGCAAAGGCTGTGTGTGTGTCTGTGGAGGTGATATGGGAAAGGCAGGTGGGGGTGGACTGAGATATCTTATCTCCACTCTTCCAAGAGCTGCAGAAGGAGTTGATAAAAGGAGCTGGGACCTTGACCTTTCATTATACTCCAACAACCATCAAGGAACTGAGCTAGGAGGTGTGGGGATGGCTCCGCTCTGGCCCCAGAGTGGGCTTGACTCTGGGCTTCTCTGATTTTGTGGTGTGACTGGAGATCATTCAGTCTCACCCTTGTTCCCTGAAGTAAGAAGAACAGCCCCCCCCCCCAACACATGGGACTGAACTACCCCCTTGCTGGCAGCCACAGCAGACAAAGGCTGGATGCATCATGGGGATGGAGCTCCCAGCCCCCTGGTCTAACCACTAAACCCCACTCCCAGCAAGGTGCGAGCTGTGGAGTGAGTCCTACCTGGGTCCAGCTGTCGCATAGAAGTGTTCGCGCAGCTCCTCATTCCTGGGCTGCTCGCCCGGACTCCCTTCTGTCTAGCTGGAAATTCCAGCCTCCAGCTCAATCATTAACCACAAGCCAAGGGTTTGCTGGGTAATAGCTCTGGCCTGCCCACATTGCTCTGCAGCCCTAAGTGAGAGCAGGGAGGTGAGTGCTAAGCCACCTGGTTTCTCTAGCAGTGGTTCTAGGAGAAGAGTGGGGTCTAGTGGTTAGAGCAGGTGAGGGTAGGAGCCAGGACACCTGGGTTCTATCCCCAGCTCTGGGAGTGTTGCCTCATTTCTGGTTGTTTAGTAATTCAGTTAGGATTATAGCTTTGCCAATGGATTTGATCAGTCAGGGAGGATCCAGTCCCTGAATCAGGATACAAAATTCTCACAAGGACCCCCTGGGTGCGTGACAGGAATATTCATTCCAATGAACAAAGGTGTATATTTTTACGGATTTTATTCAGATAAGGTAAAATGATAGACAGCTAATAAATTAAAGGTAAAGGAATAAATGGATAAATCAAATTAAATGAATAAATAGATAACCCAGTGGAAAATTAGTTAAATTACAGATACATGTGCTATATTTCTATTGTATGCTTTAGATTAATATAATCACATCCTTTCCTGCTGATCCATTTGGTCCCTCAGCTCTGGCATGGATGGGTGAATGTAGAGCTAGAGTAGTGTGCTATGAAGCCGAATGACACTTAGGTAAACTATTGATAATATCTAGGTTTCATAAAACAAACGATCCCAACAAACAAAAGAAAAAGAAGCTCAAAAAAAGAGTAGTTGCTGATACCCTCTCTAGCAACACTGTTTACCCTTTTAATACCCTGAGCAATATGCGTCCTCCTTCCAAGTCTAAATGACGCTCCTTCACCCCCAAATTTTTAGGGTGTGCTTCACCTATAAGCTGGTAGGCTTATGAGTATTAATGACATATTACTGAGGTACTTCTTTTCCAGATGGTTCCAGATAGTATGTTGTTCACACGTGTTATTTCTGGCCCTTTTGATGTCTTTTATAGTGGATTTGTGAAATTTGTCTGGGCATGAGCTGGGCAGACCCCCCCCCCCCCAATCTGATGCTTTGGCATGCTGCACCCCACATACACCCTTGTAATGGGATCTGTGTATCTTTCCTGTTTTCCTGTGTCTTCCCTTATGATGTAACTGCACATGGTCTAATACAAAGTATGTTGTGTGCAGTGTTTTTCTGAATGCTCATGGCTCGCTCTGCATTATTGTTGTGGTAGCATGTTTCCTGCCACATCATACACATGGACAGATATCAAACTTTGTTGAATCATGACGCTAACTGAAACTGTTGTATTTCCACACCCAGCAGAAGCATGCATACAAGAACAATGCAGACTCAGCACCTTGACTCAAGAGGGGAAGATCAGGAACAATCACCTGACTGCAGCAGAGCCAAAGGGGGTTGGAAATAGAAAGAGACAATTTAAAATGGATGAAGCTCTTTCCATGGATTCCCTCTTCCAAGCAACTTTAAGAACTAGAAACATACTCACAGGAGGAAAAGTAGAGCCTGGATAAAAACCATCAGTGGCCAAGCCTGTGAGTAAGCTGGACATGACTGAATCCATGACCTTAGTTTAGAATGTGTCTTTTTCTTTTATTTGATTGTAGTTGTCTCCTTGGCTGATTAATTATCTGATTTTAGGTTGATTTGACTTATACTCATGTAAAATCATATTGTCATCAGTTACCTTATGTTTGTTTTATCTGAAGCAGTGCAAAGCTTGGTAACAGTTAAACCAATCCACCTCTGGAACTACCTGTTTTGCTCTCTAACAGGGATCTCCTCCTGACCATTCTCAGCAACTGCACTTAAGGCTCACTTAAAATTGTCAGCAGAACAAACAAGGAGCCTGGTGGCACTTTTAAAGACTAATAAATTTATTTATAACATGAGCTTCATGGGAGAAAATCCCACTTTGTCAGTTCTGTAAGGGGGAGGCATGACATGCCATAATTTATGGACACCCTTGTAATGTGATCAGTTTATGATGCATGTTCACTCTTACGGGATAACTGTTTGGTCTAATGCAGAGTATGTCAAGTATGGTGTTTTTGGAATGCTCATGATGTACTGAACGGTATTGTGTGTTCCACAATATCACATATGTACAGATATGAAACTCTGCTAGGTCATGTCTCCAAATGTCTCTCACATGACTCAGATGGATACAAACAGAGCTGTGGTTCCACACACACCAGAAGCAAGCATACAAGAACAGTGCAGCCTCGGCACCTTGAAGCAAGAGGGAAAAGTCTTGCCCATTGCTGGACATGGGCAATCATCTGACCTCAAGGGTGTTAGGTAAGGAAAAGAGAGCCCTTGCTCTGTGTGAGGATGGTTTCCATCTTCTCTAAGCAACATCAAGGACTGACACATACCCACACGATGGGAAAGTGGCTGTAAATCATCACAGTGAAGCCTGTGGGTAAGCTGAACTTAGACTGGAACAATAATTTTAGTTTAGAGTGCAACTTTTTCTTTTATTTGATTGTGGTTATTTCCTTGACTGAATAATAAGTTGATTTTATATTAGTTTGAGTTATATTTATTTAAAATCTTACTGTAATCAATAAACAAATGTTTGTTTTGCCTAAACTAGTGCATGTTGAATGTGTTTGTGTGTAAAGGCCTCACTGAGAGCAAAGCTTGTGCATATCAATGTCTTTGATAAATTGATGGAAAACTGTAAGATTTTGTCATCTGCAGTGAAACATACTGACCCTTGCAAGAGAAAAGTTCCCAGGGACTTGAGGTGTTTGCTGAAGGATTATTCTATGACTGGAATATTCCTCCACTGAGTGACAGACTGCAACATGCTGCTCCCCAGATCCGGTCTGGTGTGCCACTGTGACCCCCTGATTCCCATTCCTGAACCCCAATTCGCCCCACTTTGACAGGTGACCACTCACTCCTGAGTCAGTCCACTCCAGACTCTGGCTTGCAATTGGTCCTAAGCAGTGCATGTGTGCCCACTAGCTACTCAAAGGATGGTCCCCAAGTGAGTACCTCCTACCGCAGATACCACTGTGGAAGCCACAGTCTACGGAGATTGGGACCCACTCGCAATCACCATACACTCAAGTCTGTCCATTTAAGAAAGACATAGATCGTGCCCAGCCTTCTTCACTCACACCCTCTAAAGATCACACAGCGTTAGATAAAACAACTTACAAGTTAATTGATCAGATTACAATTTGAAGTGAGAATATGGCCAGTCATAGCAGAATCACAATATAAATGAGTCAGGAACTACTAAGTAAATAAAAGGTAAAACACACAGACTAACCTAATGTCTTCCTCAATTGACCTCATTGTCCAAGATATTCGGCTGTCAGATGTTTGTACAGCCAGTCTCTGCCTGAGACCAGGCAGGATCCAGATCTTGCTTGAAGTTGTTCCAAGATGGAGATTCCCAGGCAAAAAGCCCCCAAAGTTTCCCAAGTGTCTCCCTCTGTTTCCAAACCCCCTCAACACTTCCCTTTCTGGGCAGAGGTGATCTCTTTGTCCAGTCTGAGCCAGAGACCTCAGTAAGTATATGTTTGTGGCCTCCTCCAGGCACTTGCTTGCTCAGAGCTGTGGCTGTTTACATGCTGCTGGAAGAGAAGTCTCATCTGTCTCCCTCACCCCCGCGCCATGCAAAACATGTTACACCTCCGTGCACATGCATAAGGCTGCAGGAAACACGATATCATAGTAGTCATGTAGAACAGTGGTTCCAACCCTGTGGTCAGGGGACTCCCAGGCGTTCGTGGAGTTATTGCAAGGGGTCCCAGGATACATCTGGCCCTGGCCACTACCAGCTAGCAATCCATGTTGGAGAGGGCTCTAAATCAGGGGTGTCAAACTTATGGCCTACGGGGCTGTATCTGGTCCACCACGGTGCAGATCTGGCCCATGCAGCTGCTGCCTGGGCTGTGCCTGGAAGCTGTCTGCAGCAGCAAACTCCAAAGACAGGTTGGTGGCACAGCAGGGCTAAGCTGCTTTTGCCTCACTCAGATGATCGGACTCAGCATTGGGAACAAAGGAAGCACTCCAGCCAATCCCCAGTCAGCTCTGCTGTAGTCTGCCAAGCAATCAGAGACTCAGTCACAGCAAGGTAGGCTGGTTCCAGAGAGCCACTGCACCACCCCCTACTCCAATTGTTCACTGTCAGTCAGTCAGTCAGTCAGCATGCTAACCTGATTCACAGCACATTGCACAAATCATAAATAAAAAAGGAAAAAGAGGCTGGGGCCCACATGGGAACAAGCCAATCAAAGACAAGCCAGGACTGAGCCAACCAGCAGCCAGCATTCTGAATGACTGACAGTAATGGACAGGAGGGAGAGAGGCAGGGACCTAGCCTGGCTGCCTGTGACTGAGACTGATTTTTTGCCTGCCACCATGAGGTAAGGGAAGGGGAAGGGGAAGGGGAAGGGGGTGATCTGGGAGCCAGCATGGGGGGGGGGGGTCTACAGGGCAGGGAAAAGAGAAAGTGTTGCAGAGCCTGTGGGGTTGGGGAGGGGAAAGGGGATCCCATGCCTCTCTGAACATGGAGGGGGAAAAAGTTGGAGAGCCAGTGTGGCCACATAGCCTGCAACAGGTGCTCTGCCTTCCAGTGTGGCCCCCCACATTCAATGAGTTTTACACCTCTGCTCTAAATGAATTGTATTTGCCTGCTGTGATCAGCCACACCTTGGATATGTCCCCACACTTTGGGAGCAGGTGGGGGCCAGGTCTTCCACTGCCCTTCTGCAGCACTGCTGCCTGCAGTCAGTCCCCAGTAACAACTATTATCATTTGGGGGGGTCCATGAATTTTTTTTGACATTAAAAAGGGATTCTCAGACTCAAAAAGGTTGGGAACCACTGATGTAAAATAGGTCATGAGCATCCATAAAGAAACTTTGCATGGCATAACTGACATAAAAATGTACAATCAGTGCAAAAATGAACAGAAAAATCATATAGGTCATAACCCAGGGTGCACAGATGTGCATCCCATGACAGGGACTGATTACACTCAGATAGCTGAGTGTGAGCTGACCCAGGAGTGGGGCTTCAGACAGCATAGTGGGCCCTGGAGTGGAGAACTTGAGTGGGACAGTAGCACCAGTCCAAATTGCAGGAGGGAAATTTCACACCCCAACATTATCTTTGCAGGTTGTTTGGTATGTTCCACCATTTCAGATGACTCTGGTTGGTACAGGATGTGCATTCTCTGTGGGACTCCCAACAATTTAAGGCACTCCTTAAAGAACTATCTGGTGAAGCATGACCTCTAGTCTGATTTCACTTTTGCAGGGACCCTCCATCAAGAGAAACCTTTTTTTTCTACCAGGACCTTGGCTGTGGCTTTTTCAGTACTGGGTTTTACAAGAAATATCTCTACCTTTCTTTGAAAAAGAATCAACAATCACCAACAGATATTGGTTGCCTCTTTGGGTCCTTGGCATAGGACCAGTGAGGTCACCCTACAGAGCTATCCATGGCCCTCACATATGTGGGATTTTAGTGGTTCATTTCTTTTGCATGGAGTATGATTGGCTTGACCACATGCCAAAGAGTTGTCACAATGTTGGTGCATGTCTGTCCTACAAAAGGGCTACCTTCCCACAGTTGCAAGATGCTGGAGAGTTTTGTCTACCCCCTGATGTCTTCCGGTTGGAGTGTCATGAACTATGTATATCTTTCCCTTGGAAGGGGAGGTAGAACAACCCGCACATGGAAAGTATTGTATTTTGGTGCATTATAATTAGATAATGAGAGGTAGCATATTCAGAGCTCCATATGGAACTTTTATTGAAAGAGAACTGGACCATCCCCTCCAGTGCAAGCCGGGCTGCCCCCTGCACTTACCAGCAGTGGCACGGTTGGGGAGATGGGGGCTGTAGGCCCTGGGGTGGGGCAGTGGCACAGCTGGGGTGGAGGCTGCAGGCCCCAGGTTGGGGGCGAGGCATGGAAGGGGAGGGGTTTGGGGCAGCTTGCGCCCCCCCCCCAGCAATGCCCCTGGCCCTTGCCCAGGGCTGGCGCAATGCGGTAAGCAAGGTATGTGTTGCAGGGGGGCGCCAACATTTGAGGGGTGCCAAAATGGGGACTGTGCCGTTGCACTGCACTGTGACATCACTCATCTGCCTGAGCGTCTGCTGCATTGCAGGGAGGCGCCAGAAACCCTAGCACCGTTCCTGCCCCTGCTCCTGCCCCTGCCTGCCAGAACACAGCAGAACGCCACTCCACGGCCTGCTACTTTTAGGGGCCAAGCATTCAGGCCCCTAAAAGTAGAACATGGAACTGGAATGCTGTGTTCTGGGGACTGCTATTTTTAAATGGTGGTCCCCAGAAGGCAGCATTCTGGCTCCATTTTCTATTTTTAGGGGCCCTGGAACCCTGAGCCTCTAAAATAGTGGACCCCAGAACAGCATAGGATGCACTGGCTTTATGACTAAGGCACTATCCCAAGGGAAAGAAAAAGGCCTTAGATTAGGTCTGAGGCATGGTGCCCCTATTGCAGTGCTACAGGATCCATGAACCAATCCAATCAGGAGGACAGAAGGACCTGTGAAAACATCACCTCAAGCATCATGCAGAGACACTCCTAAATTCCAATGCTGGCCAAATGATCCTAATCAATGTAATAATCCTGGGTCCTTCCGTGGGCATGCCCCTTGACAGGGTTATGCATTTGGACTCCGTGCGTGTTTTCCTTTATTTTCAGAAGCATCGCAGAGCCAATCCTACCTGCGGGGATCAAGATCACCATCTCTTGGCTGAAAGGCGTCAGTAATGACAACGCCTAAAGCGATGACGCAGATGATGGAAGCTCAGTGTCAGACCATTTGAGACCTTCAAACACACCTCAGTGACCTGGTGTTGGAAGGCTAAATCCTGGTACCCTTGGCTTGGTCCATGGCCTCTGTTGGCTCATTTTCTTCTCTCTCATGAATAGTTTCTCCTCACACAGGGTTGGCTGCCCCTGAGGAAAGGGGTGGAAGTGCCTGTGGATTATTTGTCCACAGAATACTCAG
Source organism: Podocnemis expansa (assembly GCA_007922195.1). NCBI lineage: Eukaryota > Metazoa > Chordata > Testudines > Podocnemididae > Podocnemis > Podocnemis expansa. The sequence goes on from ML682132.1 coordinate 302,894, forward strand.
ATTGACGTCAACCAGCCCCAAGCGAAGTCCTAGCCATTTTAGGCATGGACACAAGCAGAAGGCCTACAGTATCAGCAGTGGTAGGGGTCTGCCTCAGACCTAATCTAAGGCCTTTTCCGTTCCCTTGAGAATGTGCCTTAGTCAATAAGGCCAGTGCATCCTTCAAGGAAGTGTCGTTATTGAGATGCATGTTAACCTTTTCCTGCAGAGAAGAAAGAGAATTATTGATCAACAAACTAATGTATTGTGGCCTATCTATTTTCTCTTTGATGTGACTGTGATTTAACCTCAAATGAAATTGATGTGGAGACTCATTAGGTCTCTGTTTTAAATTAGACAGGATGACCACTCCAACTTGTCCTGGGTGTTGATTATGTTCCAATATAACTGGGTTTTTTCCCCAAAAGATTTCTCACCAACTCTATATTTGAGGGGTATGGTACTCTACAATGCTTGGTCTCCTGTAAACTATAGGATTTTAACCCAGTCTTCTCCTGGTAATCCAAACACTTTTGCCATTTCCTGCATACACTGGCCATATCCTGCAACAGAGGAATTCTCCATCATTCCTGCCTGCTTAGCCACTAAATCAAGGGTCTTAATATCTGTAACTGCTGCCACAAGCCAATTTGGATTTGCATCTTGGGTTTTCCTCCCTGAATCTGAATCAGGGTCTGAATTTATGGCTTCTGGAGTTTGATTTCCCAAATCAGGAGGTAGGATTCTCCTATCCTGATTAATGCTGCCTTCATCAGAGCTATCCAAACTTTCCTCTGAACCCTATTCAACATGTTGACAGTCAGGGTACTTTTTCACAAAACTCCTATGTCACCTGCTTAATGCTTCTACAAACTGACACAGGATGTTCCCTATTTCTTGCAGAGATGTAATCAAATATTCTACAGATTCTCCAGGTGACACCAGCATGATCTTGGTCTATGGCATTCAAAGGACCTTGGTAGTGCTTATGTAACCCATGTGCCTAAATAGGTGCAATCTCTTTTAGGGACCCTTATGGCTGGGTTACGTTGCTGGGCAGATTTTGCAGCCCAGAAACCAGAAACTTCTGGTAAGAAGGTGAGGAAGCGCACTGAGCATGCTCGACAAGTTTTATTGTTGTGTTGGAGTTAGGTGCCTAAGGAGAAGCCTGAGAGGAGAAGCCTGGAGAGGAGCAAACAGAGAGCTACAAAGGACATTGGCTAAGGCACTCAGTGAAAGGAGCTGAGCAGGAGTGGACTGCAGGATGTTTTCTCCCTGCTTTGGACTGCTTTGCAGGGGAGTTGTCTGCAGTGGAACTGAGAGTTGGATGGCCAGTGACCTGATTGCATGGTGCTGGCTGCACAGGAGGAGGAAAGGACTGCATGGCATCTGCTTGAAGATTCCTGCAGCTAGAGAGGATGAGGATTGCTTTCGTTCTGCATTCAAGCCCCAAGGACTTAAAAGACTGCAATTGAGATAAGGGTGACTCCACCTGAACTTTGGGACTCTTGGGTTTCTTACTATTTTGTTTAAATGGATTATGGTTCTTTAGGATAAGGTGTGTTTAGTTAGTTAATAAAGTTCATTGTTACGTTTCTGTTGAGTAATAGTTTAATGTGGGATGGAAACTCTGAGCAGTCTTCGCTGTGAGTCCTTTTGACAACTGGATCCTGGCTCTCCAGTTGCTTTCATTAGGGGTTTTCTCTGTGAGGCACTGGAGAGGGGCAATTGAATGAATTTGAGCCCACCCTAGCAGGTTACACTTATAATATTTGTCTAGACAACAAGTCGCCACCCACAGGGGATAGTTTCCCAACGTCTGGTGCCAGTGTAAAATTAAGTGGGGATGGAGGGCTAGTTGGCTGTTGCAGTCTGGAGATGACTATATCACAGGCACTAGCTGCTTGTATTACTTGGAAAACTGCATCTCCCATTCCTTGTATAATCATGGACTCCAAGGTATTTCCTCTTGCCTAACAAGGGCAGAAGCCAATGGCAGAGAAAATGGGCTTATCTTCACTGATAGCAGCAAATTCATTGCCATCAAATCAATCTTCCTGATCAGCTGAGGGTCTGTGAAGTCAATCAGTGAGTCAATCCCTAAAGAGTCCCTTGAGTAGCATAGCACTGGGTCAACAGGCAGGCATTTTCTGTCGACTCAACGCACTGAGGACACAGCGGTTAGTAGACAGTAGACATGCGATGAGAGATGAGCAAGATACTTTAAGTAACTTCTGTATATCACTTTGACTGCTGCTGAAAAATGCTTGCAGTGTAGACCAGGGCACAATCTCCTCGCCTTTTGCTTCATTTTCACATCCTCTATACCACCAGTCACCTCCTCCCAGGTCTGAATTAACCTGCCTCAGGGCCCTGGGCTCCACCCCCCACAGTCCCCCTCTCCCCCTGGGCTGGGAGCCCACCACCCCCCATGGTGCCTGTGGGCAGGCTGTCATTGGCAGCATCCTAGGACCAGAGACCCTTTCTGCCCTTGCCCTGCTCCAGCCAGTCTGCCCCAGGGTGGGGCTGGCCGGCATGTGGCATGTCCTCCAGTGCAGCCTCCAGGGCCATGGGATAGGCACCACCTCACCCCCAGGGACAGACCGGCTGGCCCAGGAGCTGAACCCCTCAGCCCCAGCGGGGCAGAGACCATCCCAGTGCTCACGCCTCAAGTCCCACTGGGCTAAGCAGGGCAGCAGGGGTGTGGGGCCATATCAGGTGGGACCCTTGAGGGCTGGAGCCCAGGCCCCACTTTAGGCTGGGGCCCAGGGCTTCAGCCTCTATAGCCCTTGCATTAATCTGGCCCTGCCCCCTCTACAATGACATCTAACTCCTCCTCTTGCTGCACCCGTCTAGGACTTCCCTTTTCTGTCGATTAACTGCTTGAAGCTGTGGCGACACAGACTGTCTCTCCTACTATTCCTGCATCTCCTGAGACTCAACCACTGACTTTGTCTCGAAAGGTACTGTGTTAGACAGAACTAATTGTCTCACTCTGCTTCTGGTCGCTGGTCCGGCAAGTTAATCTAGCTTCACTGGCTCTGCCATGCTGTACCAGGGGGCCAGCACCATAACTAGTGACTTTGGTGCCTGGGGTGTGTTCCACTCCGAACGCTCCCCTTACCATGAGCGGCGCCTGGAGCAAGTGGCACAGAACACGATCTTTGATAGAGCAGCTCAATGGAGCTGCCCCGGGGTGCGCGAGGCAAAGCCCCATTCGCCTTGCCCTCGTTATGGCCCTGTAGTGGGGATGGGAACTGGTGCTAAGTCATCCTCTAACTCTTTCCATGTCTCTGTCAACCTGTGCTGCCATCTGTACTTGTCCCCTTACTGTCTCTTTTGGGGACCTCATTGCTTGCATCTCTACAACTTCATTAGCCACCATGCTCTGATTCATCCCTTCTCTTTCTAGTACCTTGCAAACATCTTCCAGCCCACAAATTTCCTCAAGTAACTGACTCTGCACTACTTCTTAAGCATCCTGAGGACATTCCAACTCACTGAGTTGATCAAACAGCTGATTGTGCTCTATTCTATAGCTGTCCAACAATCTCACACTGGCAGCTACCTATTACTGCCAACAACTAACTTTCTCATCTGCTTCCAGTACCTGAAACTGACTGTCCTAGCTTTTCCTCAAACTCCTGAAGCTTTCTGAATGGCCCTCTACAAGCTGTGTAGCCTCCTGGTTAACTCCCAGATATTTTTATCTTTCTTCTGTAAAGTTTTTAAGACTCTCCTAAGTAACTCAATATTTTTAAAAGAGGAAGCCATGTTAATCTAGTTCAGAAAAACAAACAGGGAGTCTGGTAGCACTTAAAAGACTAACAAATTTATTTATTTCTCCCCATGAAAACTCATGCAATAAATAAATTTGTTAGTCTTTAAAGTGCCACCAGACTCCTTGTCTATATTTCTATTCAATTTTCTCCCATGTGTGCTTCAACATATTAACAACCACATTATGGCAATTCCTTTCACCTCGTGATCTTTTCTTTTGCTCTAGTTCCAGATCAAAGCCCTGTCTCACAAAACCCCAAGGGTTACTATGTTCTGAGACCATTTTACTGTCTCTTAATTGTATTAACTCACTTTTTTTGTTCTTTAAAATATTTTCTAGCAATGTCTTCCAGAGCTGTACTGTGGGTGCTAATACCTGTGGTCTCTACAGTCCTCATGTCACTCATTTTAACACTAAAAATTTACTTAAAATCTAAAATTAAAACTTAAGCTTATAACTTATAAACTTAAACAGTATTACAAACACTCTGACTTAGATTTTAAACTTAAACTCTACAAAACTTTATTGGCAAGCCTACATTCTAACACCATAACAATAAACATCTATCCTAGATTCTTGATTTAAAAATTTTTAAGGCATTCCTTCATTAAAAAACCACCAATGACGAGTCAACTGCAAACACTTGAATTATGACAAACTAGTCCCAAGAAAACCACCATAAGGATGGGGGTGTGTTCCCTTCTCTTTCCTGAAAGCTAGTACGCTCTTAGCTGATCAAGAGGTCTTAACCACTGGGCCCGACCAAACGGCTGGAGTAAGCTGGTGATAAATGGATCAGGGCACAATCTGGTAGAGTTGTGGGACTGAAATATTCAAGTTATGGTTCTTTGGCCGCTTTAAACAGAACACAACCCAACTCTTCCACCACCTCAAAGTGTGAGTCATCAGGTCTGATTGTGCTGTGATTTATTTTTCTTTTTATACTACTTCTCTCTAGTCCACTTCAGAAAGCCCTCACAGTGCACATATCACTTCAAACAAAGTTTTGCTCTTGCAAGATAAGTTGCTTTAAACAAAACCCACAGTAAGAGCATGGAACATTGCTGGGACCCTGCCAGGAAGTCAACAAAGGAAACTAAGTTTCTGAGACTGCTAAATAGCGTTCCAAGCCAGTGACAAGACTACACACAAACACTGCTCCTTTGCTCTAGCTAGCAATTTCCCTACCAGGTGCCTGGAAACAGCTAGAACAGAGCCAGCCACACCATACAGGTGACCTAGGTGGTTGCCCAGGGCACCAGGCCTTAAGGCAATGGTTTTCAAACTTTTTTTTGCCAGGACCCAGTTCCCGACCCCTCAGCCTTGTGGCAGCCCACTGGGGGAACACTACCTCAGCTGAAAAGGAGCCATTCTAGGTGGCTGCTTTGGCTGGGGTCCCAGGCTTACTGTGGAAAGGAGCCAGCTGTTACAGCCGCTCTCTGGATGTGCCTCACAACAGGGTAGCAGAAGCAGGAAATGTGAAAAGATGTCATGTCCTTTTAATTTCTCACTGCTGCTACTTCTCCTCCCTGAGCAAGGTTGGAGGAGAAGCCACCATCCTGGAACTGCACCTGCGGGGCTCAGAGCAGCCCCAGGTAGCAGTGCCTGCCAGGCATGGGGGAACAGACCTGACAGCAGCACCAGTGGGGCTCAAGGCAACCCCAGCTGGATGTGGGGCTCAGGGAAGCCCTGGCCAGGCACAGGTTAAATCCCTGCCCCATTGCAGAGCCTACAGGGCTCAGAGCAGTGCTGGCAGGGAAGTTGTCCATCCCTGAACAGTACTGGCAGGGCACAGAGCTTGGGGGAGATGCCCCCAGCTTGGGGTAGCTGCCTGTGCCCTAGAAGCCCTGGGCAGCGCAAAGGAACCTGCACCCTTGTCCCAACACTCCCTATCCATGGCAGTGGAGAGAGTGTAGCTGGTGTCCTTTCAGGTTGCCCACTGCTGCTACTTTTGGGGGTGAGGGAGAAGCTAGAGGAAATTTGAAAGGACACTAGCTGCCGGATCTACTATCCTGCGCCCAGGGTGGCTGATGTCCTTTTAAATTTAGCAGCTGTTGGACCTTTTAAAGGACACCAATTGCCTGGGCAGTGGGTAATAGAAGCAGCGGCTGGCATCCTTTCAAATTTCCCACAGCTGCTGTCTCACCCAGAGCAGTAGAAGTGGTGGGAAACTTGACAGGATGCTGCATCTGGCGGGAGCCCAGGGCAGCTGGTGTTCTTTCATTTCCCCTTGCTGCTACCACTCTGGTAAGGAGATTTGACTCTTTACAGAGTGGGGAGACGAGGGGGAGCTGTGATCCACTACACACAGGTCTGCGACCCAGTACTGGGTCCCAACCCATGGTTTGACAAGCACTGCCTTACGAGAGGGAGGGGTATCATTGCTGCTGAGCTTCGGGTGCCTCAGGTGGGACTGTCCTAAGTCTTTTCTCCCCCAGTGTGCAGACACAGAAAAGCCAGCCTGCCTGCTGAGCTCAGCGGCCAGCCCGCCCTGGAGCATGTAGCTGTGTCAGTAGCTCAGGGCAGAGAGAGAGGGAACTTCAAATCCCTCCTCTCTGCGGCAGCAGCAGGCAGTGACTTCACCCTAGCAGTCCCCAGAATACACAGTATATAATGTAAGTACTGTGGGGAGAGGGCGTGGGAGATCAGGGGGGGTTGGTTGAGGCATCACCCCTCTGGGCCTGGGCCTGGGGTTGGGCTGGCAGGCAGCAGGTGGCCCAGGAATTGGGCTTCCCACAGCCTTGGGTCAGGCCCATAGCTAGGGATTCCCATCCCTCCCCCTGGCCCTGAGTCGGGCCAACAGTCAAACCAGGCCGGTGGACAGGCTTGGCTAGGGGTTACCCCCCCCCCCCGGCCCAGGCAGCTTCTCTATATTGAATTTGTGGATGGAGACACCAAGATCATAGTTCACCTAGGGTGCCAAAAACCTTTAAGTCGGCCCTGACCTAAAAGAAATTCCAGTCATTCCTCAAGCCTCCTGGCTGGCTCACCAGTCTGATTTCTGGTTGTAGGCTCATCAGTGGATTTGATCAATGTAGTGCCAAAAACAGTGTTTTGCAGAACTTGATACCCGTCTCTGTTTCAGGCACATACATGAACATATTCAGAACAACCAGGTAAGAAAATCTACACACTCATTTTTTGACGCTACAGCTGCTGCACAGGGCCAAGTGAACTGTGGGGACCGTGGCAGTCACCCCAGTTGCCAACCCCTAGTAACAGTCTTGGTCATGAGTGACGGTCAGGCAGCAGCAACAGCCCACCGGAGCAGAGTTGGATGAGCCCTGCGCTTCTTCCCAGGGTGGTGTTTGGTGCCATGGCTCCTCCCCACTCAGTATGCCATTGACTAAGACTGCTGATAATACTTAAGTAACTTAAAATAAAAGAGTCTAACAAATAAAAGAAGAAACTCAAGAAAAAGTAGCTGGTGACCAGATGCTTGTAACACTGTTTACCCTTTGCATACCCTGAGCAGTATTGTGTAGGTCCTCCTTCCAAGTGTAAACATAACTTCTTCATCCCCAGATTTTTAGAGGTATGCTTCTCCTAATGGCTGGCAGGCTTTTGCATATTAATCACATATTACTGATAGACTTGCTTCCACAGACATCACTGAGCACTAGCCAACAGGGCTCATGCCCCAAATCTATTGCAAAGTTTCTCGGGTCTGTTGGCTGCTCAGCTTTCCCTCACTGATCACTTGGTTTTAAGAAGCTATTTAACAACCATGACTTGCTGCTCTGCGAGTCCACCCTGTGGCTGCTACTGTTCAGGCAGTCAGGGCAGTGGCTTTTAGCTGCTAACAAGAAGGACGGCCATGCACCTTGTTAACAAAAGCAACAGAAAAGAAGCCTCAGGGAGAGCGTGGGTGTGTGACAGACAGAAGAAGTGGCTGAGTGGGGCACTGTTCAGCCCCTCCCCGTGTTGCTGCTCCTAGGCCCCAGCCACAAGCTACCAAGCACTAGGGGTGAGAAAGTTTCTTCCAGCTCCTGGTGGGCCAGCTACAAAGCCAGGGAAGAAGGTGCAGTTGTGGTGGTGACCCTGGCTGGTCAGGCAGAAGCGGTAGGTGGGAGGAACCCACGCCACATGGGCATCTGGGGCCCAGGTGGGGGCAAAAGCCTTAAATGATGGGGGAAAGCAGCAGCGGGGATGATGCCCCTGCCCAGCCTAATGTGACCATTCACCCAACCTAGCTCCAAAAGAAGCTAGGGAGCAGGAAAGCTGCTGGATGACTGACTCTTGGCCCAGCAACTGCTGAGAAGGGACATAAGCCCCCCGTTATAGCCAGTTTCTTGGCTGGGGAAACCATGGGGGGTGCTGACTCCCTCTGGTCCCAGCACAGCTGAAGCACATATGGAGGGGCACAAGTAAGAAAAAAGCAAGTTAAAAATTACCTAGGCAAGTTAGATGTCTTCAAGTCACTGGGCCTGATGATATGCACCCTAGATAATCAAGGTGCTGATTTAGGATATATCTGAACCATTGGCTATTATCATTATCTTTGAAAAAGTATGGAAGAATGGAGAGGTCCCAGAGGACTGGACAAGAGCAAATATAGTACCCATCTATAAAAAGGGAAATAAGGACAACCCAGGGGATTACAGACCAGTCAATTTAACCTCTTTACCAGGAAAATTAATGGAGCAAATTATTAAGCCATGGGCGGATTAGGAGGCTGGGCCCAGGGGACCACCCAATGTGGGGGGCCCTCCACCAAGCAGTGCTGGGAAGGAGTGGAGCCGCCCTGGGCCAGAGGCTGGGCTCTGTGTTCTTCTCCCACCCCATTCCTGGGCCAGCTGCTCTGACCCCAGGAGCAAGGAGGGCCAGCCTAGAGGCTGGGCTCTGCTCTCCTGCCCTGCTCCTGGGCCAGCCAGTCTGTCCCTGGGAGCAGGGCCAGCTGCACAACACAGCCTCCAGAGTGGCCAGACTACATCAGAAGCCACCCCACTTTTGCAGACTGCTCTGAAGAGCTGATCAGCCCAGCTGGGGCTGGCCAGGCCCCAACGCAGCCCCCCTCCATAACAGTGCTGTCCCTCCTGCAAAGGGCAGGGCTGTAGAGCGGAGTGGGGCTGTGTCCCCAGGTCAGTGCAGGTGGGGCCCCGAGTGCGGAGTCAAGCAGGGCCCACCAGTGTGGGAAGTCCAGGGGCCCAGAGGCCCCTAATCCACCACTGCCATTAGCAAACAGCTAGAAGAGAATAAGGTGTTAGGTGATAATCAACATGGATTTCTCAAGAATAAATTGTGTCAAACCAATCCGATAGCTTTCTATGATGGGGTAACAAGCCTTGTGGATAAAAGTAAGGTGGTAGATGTCATATCTAGACCAGGGGTGGCCAAACTTATGGAACTCAAGAGCCGCATAAGACGATTATTAAACCTTCGAGAGCCGCACTGAGGCATATAATCACATACTTTTACCTACTCCAAAATTACTAAGCATAAAATTCATTGCACACTTTAATTTTGTTGTAAAAACACTGCAAATATTGATCCTACTAATGTCAGATTCTAATAATTACTTAAGGTTACCATGAAAACTAGGCCTATACAGTAAAAACTTAGCTGTTGCTGGATGTAGAACACTACAGGCTAGTGGCAAGTTTTTTTTTTAAATCTGGGCAGTAACTTGTCAATGCAGTATGTAAAAGCTCTCTCAGGTGCTGATCTCTAAGTATTGCACAATGTTTCGATTTCACAAATTTCACTGTGGAATACAATGCTTCACAGCAGTAAGTTGTGCCAAAAATTGAAAGTAATCTAGATTCAGTTTTAAACTTTCTCCTTTGTATTTTCATTTCTTATATTCCATGTCATGTTCAGGACTTGTAAAACAGGATTTTATTTAACAATGAGTAAACTACGTTAGGGCCTATGAGAAAATCTAAACATGCCACAGCTTCCCTGACCATGCCGCGCTTCCCTCCACAACCCCTATTGCCACTTCCCTGCCATCTCTTACCACGCTGCTGCTTCTCTGCTCTCCTTGACCATGCCGTGCTTCTCCCCACCATCTCTGACCATGCTGCAGCTTCCCTGATGTCTTTGACCATGCCGCACTTCTCCCCCCCACCGACAATGCTGCTGCTTTCCTGCCAGGTCCGACTATGCTGCACCCCTGCCATCTGACCATGCCGCACTTCTCTACCGTCCCCAATTATGATGTCACTTCCCTCCCGTCTCCAACCATGCTGCTGCTTCCCTGCTGTCTCCAACCATGCCACTGCTTCTCTGCTGTCCCCGACCATGCCGCACTTCTCTGTCGTGCTCTTCCGTGAGCTGCACTTTTTCTTTTGAAGACCCGCATACAGCTCATGAGCCACAGTTTGGCCTCGCCTGATCTAGACTTTAGTAAGGCTTTTGATACAGTCTTTCATCACCTTCTCATTAACAAACTAGGGAAGTACAACCTGGATGAAGCTACTATAAGATGGGTGAAAAACTGGTTGGATAACCACTTCCAGAGAGTAGTTATCAATAGTTCACAGTCATGCTGGAAGGGCATAACAAGCAGGATACCACAGAGATTGGTTCTGGGTCTGGTTCTGTTCAATATTTTCATCAGTGATGTAGATGAAGACATAGACTATGTCTACACTGGAGGCTTAAATCAACTTAACCTGCCTTAAGTTGACTTAAGTAACTCCCAGGCTATATTTAGAATGTATTAAGTCAGCTTATGCACCTGCTTAAGTCAACTTAATAACACCTGCCCTGAAAGTCAACTTAAGCTTTTAAGTTGACTCTACAGGATAGGGCCAGCCCCATGCCCCACCCCAGGTTCCCATCAGGCTCAGGGGTCCCAATGCATCCCTGGGGGCCTGATCCAGTGCCTACCATGCAGCAAGGAACTGGGAGCTGGATCTGGCTCCCAGCCCCTAGCTACAGGCAGTGGGTGCTGGCAGCGGGCTCCTGCCCTGGCCGCTTGCAAGCCAGTCCTGTGAACCTGACCATGCTCCGAACCACCTGCCCATGGCAGCAAGCGGCTTCAGGCCAGATTGGGCTCCAAGCCTCCTGCTGCTGCCAGCAAGTGGCTCAGGGCCTGATCCAGCCACGAGCCCCTTGCTGCAAGGGGTTTGGAGCCAGGTCAGGTTCCTAGCCCATTGCTACAATGGCAGGGGCTGGAATCTGCCCCCACTGCCTCTAGCAAGGGGTGAGAACCAGAGTGGGCTCCCAACCACCTGCTGCAAGGGGATGGGAGCCTGATCAAGCAAACAGCCACTCTCTGGGGGTGACAGGAGCCAACTTCTGGCCCCTGCTGCCTGCTGCAAGGGGCTGGGAACCAGAGCTGGCTCACAGCCACTTGCCGGTGGCAGCAGGGGCTGGATTGGGCCCCTGGAGCCATATTGGGTTCCAGAGCCTATCAGGACCAGGGGCATGCAGGAGGCGTGGCAGCCCCAGGTTTGTCTGTACTGTGTCCAGTGCAGACATACCCTGAAGTCAACTTAACAAGGGCGATTTAAAGTGTATTTTGTATGGCTATAAGTGTAAAATATATACATAGCCATAGAGAGTACACTTACAAAGTCTGTGGATGATACCAAACTGGGAGGGGTTGCAAGTTCTTTGGAGGATAGGATCACAATTCAAAATGATTTGGACAAACTGTTGAAACAATCTGAGGAAAACAGAATGAAATTCAATAAAGACAAGTGCAAAGTACTCCACTTAGGAAAGAACAATCTATTGCGCAGGTACAAAATGGGCAGTGACTGCCTAGGAAGGAATACTGCGGAAAGGGATCTGGGTGTCACAGTGGACCACAAACTATATGAGTCAACAGTGTAAAACTGTTGCAAAAAAAGCAAACACCATTCTGGGCTGTATTAACAGGTGTATTGTAAGTAAGACCTGAGATGTAATTCTTCTGCTCTGTTTGGCCCTGAAATATTATGTCCAGTTCTGGGTGCCTCATTTCAGGAAAGATGTGGACAAACTGGAGAAAGTCCAGAGAAGAGCAACATGCATGATTAGAGGTCTGGAACACTTCACTTAAGAGGGAAGGTTGAAAGAGCTGGGTTGTTTAGTTTGGAAAAAAGGAGACTAAGAGGGGACATAACAGTTTTCAAGTATGTTGTCATGAGGAGGAAGGAGAAAAAATGGTCTCCTTTACTGCCAATGATAGGACAAGAAGCAATGGGCTTAAATTATGGCAAGTAAAGTTTAGGTTGGACATTAGGAAAAAATTCCTAACCGGTGGGGTGATTAACCACAGGAATAAGTTGCCTAGACAGCTTGTGGAATCTCCATCATTGGAAGTGTTTAAGAGCAGGTTAGACTAGCACCTGTCACGGATGATTTAAGAGGGTAGTTGGTCCTTCCAGGAGTTCAGGGGACTGGACACTATGACCTCTCATGGCCCCTTCCAGTTTCTATGATTCTAAGTCCTGACTCCATCCTCCCCTGGCGGGGGAAGCTATGGGGGGCAGGATCCTCAGTTACCTGCCCTAGCCTAGCCCATTAGACCCCATTCCCTGCTGAGCCCAGAAACAGAACCCAGGAGTCCTGACCCACAGCCTGTGTTTGTGGGGACTGCTTCTCTGCTGTCTTTTGGCCTTGTATTGGCATTTGCAGGCACCCCCTGGTCTCCTGCCCGGGTGCAGGAGGGGGAGGACCCCAAGACACACACTTTCTGAAGGTAAATGACAGCCTTAGATATGAGGCAGATACAGTCCAGAGCCCACAATGATCATTCTGATCTTGCTTCTGTCTGGTGCTCCACTAGCATCAGGGCCCTGACAACAGGACCAAGTCCATTGAGGCATCTCTGGGGTCAATGGGTGGTTCAGAAGCGAAACTCACCTTGGATTAGAAAGTAGCTCTGGCCTAGGAACGTGAGGCAAATGCCACAAGACATGATTGGCACCTGGGGTGAGGGGTGATTGATTTCACACTACTGTGTAGGTCCCTCATCGCTTGTCCTCCCAAACCCCCTTCCACCCTCCTCACAGCCACGTCACAGACCTCCTGCTTGGGATCCCTCCACTCCTCCACCTGCCAGTGGAGCCTCCAAACATCAGAAGCTCTTTCAAATGGAACCAGCTTGGTTCTTGGGGTTAAGCGAGGAGAGAGGGAACCAAAGACTAGAACAAGGACAGAGGATGGGGCTGGGTTTAATCAGGATTCCTGGGTTCTATTCGCTAATCAAGGTGGGGACTGGGGTCTACTGGTTACAGCAGGGGGCTGGGAGTCAGGACTCTTGATTTTATTCCCTGCTGTACCATAGTAGGCTTAGACTGGGAAGAACTGTGCCTGCTGCCTGTACCCGCTGCTGGCTCCATCACTGGGCTGGGAGGGATTTAGGGTGGGCTCTGCACTTGGGCAACTCCACTGGGCTCAGTATAGAGGGCTGCCTGGCTCCTCTGCTGCTGACTCCATCACCACAGTCAGTGTTGAGGGGTGGGGAGAGAGACTTACCTGGCCACATGGGCTATGTCTACACAGCCACAGATATTTCAAAATAATTTTTTTGAAATAATAATTTTGAGTTTTTTCTTGAAATAATTATTTTGAAATTCTTATTTTGAAATAGGAGTCCAGGGAGGATTTTGTATTTCCAAATATGTCAGAGATTTTGTATTTCAAAATAGTCCTCGTTGGCCTCTCTAGTTTGAAAAAATGGGACACCAGTACAAAGTATAGGGCTTGGATTAACTTTTTCCAAAACACCTATTTTGGAATAATGACTATTTCAAAATAGATCTAGGTTTTATTTTTTCGAAGTAGCGCTCCGTTTTTTTCCCCAGAAAAATGGAGCGCTATTTCAAAAAAATAAAATGACTGCAGGGACAGAAAATAAAGATTTTTTTGAAAAAAAACTACTTTTTTTCAAAAAAAACTTTACAAAATAGACATACTCATGGCACTATGCTCTGTGCCCAGCTCAGAGGGATTGTGCTCAGGGGGTAGGGTGCACTCTGTTCTGTACATGGTGGGATGGGTTTGGGGGCATGTGCTCAGAATCCTCTTCCTGTTTAGCAACGCTCCTGCCCGCTTCCTTCCCAGATGGTTCTAGGTAGTCTGTTCTTCACACTTATTGTTAGCTCTGGTCCTTTTGTGGTGGAGTCGTGAGGTTTGAGCAGGATGTGGGCAGCTCCCTTATTTTGATACCTCCTAGCTAGCTGAGGTGCTAAGGTCAGAACTGCCTCTGTCAGGGTCTCGTTCTTTCTTTGGACCAAGGGGGCCTAAAAATATAAAATCATTGAAACTGGAAGAGGTCGTCGAGTCCAGTCCCCTGCACTCATAGCAGGACCAAATGCCACCTTAAGTCATCCCTGACAGGTATTTGTCTAAATGTGAGTTTGTTATCATTGAGCAAATACTTAAACTTTGAAGGCAACTTACACCTATACTTAAAGGAAAAGTATATATACATGCAAGCAGAGGACGGGGGGAATTGGGGTCTAGCACTTAGAGGCAGGGGCTGTTGCTATGTTGGGGATGTGCCAACGTCTCTGTGTTTTGAGAGCTGCTGACGGGAAGGAGTGGGTGCAGCGTCTGCAGAGCCATGCAGGGCGAACTCACACCTCATTGTGGTGTTTGTGTGATCACAACCTGGCAATAAGCTGCCTGCTATTGCCCTTCACTCCTGAGCCGCAGCCCCCTGTTGGCTCAGTCCTGGGATCCCTCCCTCCAGCTCTGCCAGTGCACCTCACTCCAGACAACCCACCCTCCAGCTTTGTGGCTGTGACTCTCACTATCCGGTGCCATTTGGTGGTGGCCCAGGCAGCAATAATCTGTGTGTGTGGTGCTGCCCTTGGCCCAGCAGATGCTTCAATGCAACAGCTAAGTAGGGCTCAGGGACCATTACAAACCTGGGGCTCTGTCCTGCTTGGTCCGAGTGAATCCCTGCTCAGCAGAGCGCCCTGCAAAGTCACGGCCACCTGGAGCAGTGTGGCCCCTGTGCCAGACACACGTGCAGTGTATCTCGCACAAACATGCTCTGCCTGGCCTGCCAGGGCAGGGTAGGGGACGGTAGCACATATACACACACATAGTGGTTGGTAGGATGTGTGCAGTGTGGTACCCCTAGGATTCATCCTCCCGCTGTCCCTCCATGAACACATGCAGGGCAGACGCAGGGCCTGTGGGGCAGAGGGGTGGAGGCCTCTCTCTGGGGGTACGTGCAGCGGCAGGAGCCGCAGCTCAGAGATTCAGCCAGGCCCCAGGGCGACAGAGAAGCGATTATTTCTAGTTGGCCGGAGCGCAGAGAGGACAGAGCAGAAAAGAACGAGGGCGCAAAGAAGCGAGTGAAAACTGGGTCTGGGCTAGTTCCAGGGGTGCTGGGATCCTGCTGGACACCATCCCTGCTGGGTAAGCGCTGGGGTCTTGGGGATTCCTAATGCAGCAAGATCTGTGGGTGGGGGGGGGTACTGGAGTGATGGAAGGAGAATTAGAAAGAAGGGTGGAGTGTGTGGGACAGATCCCCTAGCCAACGGTAGAACCCAGGAGTCCTGATTCCCAGGTTCCCCTACTCTACCCCCTCCAGACCCCAACCCCCTGAGCCAGGGATACAGCCTAGGTGTCCTGGCTGCCTTTCCACCCCACCCCAGCTGCAGCCCTCTTTCCGGTTCACACAAATCTAACCAACAGGGTTAAAATACCATTCAAAGGCTTCAGAGTGGTCTTCAGCTGAGACCCCCAATGAACTGAGCCCCTCCCCTTTGCACCTCTGAGCTGGGGGGGGGGCAGGATCAGACCCGGAGCAGGTAAGGGGCAGCCAAGGGGGCAAAAGTGAAAACTGACCAGGCTGGTGCAGGCAAGTGACACTGACCAAGACCCTGTGGCTGTGGCCCAGGGAGGAAAGGAAGCCCTGAGCTGGGGGGATGGAGGGCACAGGAATAGGGGTGATAAAAGAGCCGGAAGAAGATGAGCAAGTTCAGGGGGTCTGGTCGTAGATTGGTGGGGTGTGGATAGAGAGAAGGACATATGGGGATAGAAATGGGGATGTCTCACACCAGGGAGCCTCCCAAAGCTCTCCCCAAGACCCTCCTGCTTCTCTGGCCCGGGCACACTGGCTTGGAGAATATTTGTGTCCAGGGGTAGGGTGGGGCACAGAGAGGCACGAGGATGGGGGACACATCCTGGCACCCTCCATCTTGGCCTCTTCTCCAGCAGGGGAGGGGGTGCCAGGACTGCTGGTGGCGACTGGCTGCTGTCGGAGGCCTGCATTAGCGGGGAGGCTGGCAGCTCCTGTGAGCCAGGCCTGGGCAGGCTGCCATCAGCTTGCGGGGGGAGAACTGCATTGGGTCATGTGTCTCTCCGTGTGTCTGCTCTGCTCACAGTTGGCTGTCAATAACTGCCCCCTTCCCTTGCCCTGAGTGCCACAGCCCACATTGTCCCAGGGCTAGGGAGAGAAAGGGGTCCTGGCTGCTAGGCCCTCCGCTCTAACCACTAGACCCCGCTCAAATAGAACCTAGGTGTCCTGGCTCTGTTGTGAGCCATGCAGCTGCCTCGGTTTCCCTGCTGTAAAAGTGGGAATGTAGGGGCGTGTGTAGCTCCTCCAGGGAATGGTGGTGGGGCCTGTTTTAGAGGAGGAGCTGAGGGGGGGGCAGGAGGGGTGGGGTGACCCCCTTGCTCCAGTTTCATAACCAAGAATCGCTCCAGTGACACAAGCTGCAGGTTTTCGTAAGAAAGCAAAAGGGCTTTGGGTAGTGAGACAGACAAGAGGAGCAAGCTCCATGACCCAGTGCGATATGGGGCCCTGCTCCTCTGTGGGGTGCTGGTCCCAAGCCAGTCCCAGCAGAGGATAGGGAGGCTCAGGAGGGTGGGGTATGGAGAAAGGGGTCTTTCCTCCTAGGAGGGGCTAGTTCCACTCCAGCCTCTATCGGTTCCACTTAACCCACGTCTCGCTTTCCACCAGCTTTCACAACTCATCTTGCATCAGGGAGTAGACAGGGAGAGGACGGACACTCAAGATCTTAACTGAATCTTCCCCCACACCCCTGACATGGCCGGCTCCTCCCAGATCCGACAAGCTGTGAGCCTCACACAGCAGTGCCTTCTGCTGGCCCTGCTAGAAGGTAAGTTTCTGCCATCTCTGTTCCCCAACTGCCCCACCCCAGAGGTGACTGCATCTCAGCACTGGGTGAGCTGTCCATGTGCAGCTGCCCTCCAGGTGCTCCAGCCCAGAAGAGGCCACATTTCAGCACTACATTCTTTGTCTTGTCAGCTTTATGTTGCAGCCATGTCTCTGTGTCCTGGAACTACTCACTCCCTGCAACTATTCGGGCTCTGAAGGGTTCCTGTGTGGTCATCCCCTGCTCATTCACCTACCCCGGTTCCCGTGAGTCCCTAGGCGGGCCATTCAGTATTGCCTGGTATCAGTACCGGATCCGGGGCTACCCTGAGATCTATAACAGCAAGGGTATGACCAGCGTTCTGGCTGAGTACCGGACTCGGACACAACTGGTGGGGGATCTGGAAATGGGGAACTGCACCCTCAGTATTAGCCCCGTGCGGAGTGAGGACACCATGAGCTACTACTTCTGGATCAACCCCGACTCCGTCAGGCACCGCTTTTATGACGTCACCGTCCAGCTGAAGGTGGCAGGTAATTGGCCACCCCCTACCCTGCACAGGGCGGCCCCCCTGTGGACACAGAGAAGCAGTCAAGGGGAGGCTGGCAGTGTAGCCTTCCACCCCTGAGGTGGGCGCTTCACAGGATATCTAGATGAACAGCTGCCTCAGAGGTGGCTGCAACTCAGCTCTGCCAGAGGGATCCTTGGATAACCAGCTCCCTATGCCCCACCTCAGAGGTGGTTGCATCTGAGTGTGACCATGGGTGCAATCTAAAGCAGTCCTCCCTGTTTGTCTGCCCTCAGACACTCCAGATACACTGATGCTGAGCGACCCTGGGATGCTGATCGAAAGCGACCGAACCGTCATCACTTGCTCCATCCGCCACACCTGCCCCTTAACACCTCCCATCCTGAGCTGGAACCTGCAGCGGGGCAAAGCTGTGACCAGCCATGAGCAGCAACTGGACGGCATCTGGGAGACAAAGTCAGAGCTAAACTACACCCCCTCATACAAGGACCACGGCCACTATCTGCAGTGCACGGCCACCTTCCCCAACCAGCAGCAGGCCCACAGTGGCCTGCGGCTGCAGGTCAAGTGTGAGTGAACGGGTCAGGGGTGCTGTGCTGAAGGGAGCAGCAGTTCATTCATGGGAGGGGTCATGCTGAGAGGGACAGATCCCCTTCCCTAATGTGCCCCGCTCCCCCTCCCCACCAGATCGACCGCGGGACACAGTTGTGGCTGTAGTGGGGTTGAACCGGCTGAAGGAAGGCGACAATGTCACCCTGAGATGCACCAGCCAGAGCCACCCTTTAGCCACCACCTACCACTGGTTCCAGGGGCCACGCCGGGCCCCACTGCGTGGGCTGGGCCGAGGCCCTGAGGTGACAGTGCCAGCCGTGGGGCGCCACTCAGGACCCTACCACTGCGCTGCCGAGAATGAGATCGGCCTGGGGGAAGACTCGCCCGCGGCGGACCTCCATGTGGAGTGTGAGGGGACACCGCCACCAGGGCAGGGGGCTGGCCCAGGGTGGCGGGGCATGGGACGTAGGGATTTTCCTTTCTTGGAGATGTTAGTCCCATTCCAGCCAGATGGGACAGGTTGGATCAGAGGGGAGAGGAATGGGATACTGGGCCTTTCTTCTCTAGGGGGCACTAGCCCCCATCCAGGTCCGGGAAAGTGGGCTGGCTCGGGGGGGCAGGGACTGTGATGTGGGGCCTGTCTCCTACAGGGGGTCCAGCCCCAGCTGGGCACTGGCTGGCTCAGGGGTGGGTGGGGGGTCTGGGCTTGGTGCCTCACATGTCCCGTCTCCTGTTGCAGACCCCCCGGAGCTGCTGCCACAAGGGAACTGCACAGTACGAGGCAGCGAGTCTGAGCGGGTGACCACATGTTACTGTGTGGCCACGGGGAACCCCCCGCCCCACCTTGAGTGGCACCTGCCCAACCGCACTGTCCCTGGAGACTTCGAGGACTCCGACCTGCAGGCTACCATGTGGGTGCAGGACCTAACTGTAAACGGGGAGCTGCGGGGCCCAGCCAGGGCCCTGGCCAGCGTGTCCTGCACTGCCACCAATGCCTATGGGCTGAGCCAGGCTACATTGCTCGTGATGCGTGCAGGTACCGGGGACTGGGGGGAGGCTAGGCAGGGGGTGCCTGTGCAACATTACCATAATTACTCTTCTGCACAGGTTGGCACCAGTATCAATTGCCCATTTATTTGGAGTTATCATATATAGTCAGACCAACATATAAGCCACCCATCTATTTTACCCCAGGACCAGCGTAACTTAGTAACTGCTGAGTAGCTAGTGCACCTTTACCATATTTGCTCATATATACACACCAATCTGCGTACAAGATGCCTGCCTAATTTAGCTAAGTGGAGGGGAAGATAGCCCCTTCCCAGCCATGCATTGGGTACTGGGCCTGTTGTTACCCACACATACCTGTGATGTGCTGCGTGGCACCATTAATCCTGCTGCTGCCAAAAGCCATGTCTGTCTGTCTGTGTTTGCCTGCAGGGGACAATAATTTGCTGCTCATGGTCTCCAGTGGAGTCATCGGTGGCATTCTACTCCTCTCTGTGCTGGCGATCGTGGCCTGCAAGGTAGCCAGAGCCAGGTGAGGGCAACAGGCCATGAACTTGGGTCTGGTGGCTTGGAAACTGCATGGGCAGCAGACCGTCCCCACTCAGCAGGGGGGTGCTGCAGCAGGCACAGAAAAGAAAGAGGCGTGAGGTGGAGGGCAGACTCAGCCCTAGTCTACACTTGAGGGGCTTTACAGCGACAGTTGACTGGAAGATATGCAAGGCACATAAAATGCCTTGCATATCTACCAGTGACTTTCTAACCCCTGGGACACACTGCTGAAAGCCAACCACAAATGGCTTGTGGCCAGCTTTCAGCTATGTCTTCTAGGGGGTAGGAATCTAGCACCAACTTCTGGAGTACAGCAGCGAGTTCATACTCGCTGCTAATCACACCCAGAACGTCAGATTGATGGCGGTGATTTTTGTCACCATCAGTGACGACATACCCTTAGGCTATGTCTATGCTGCCAATTTAGTTTGAATTGAGGCTTAATTCAAACTAAATTGGTCTCTGTCTACATTAGCCTTTCATTAGTTTGAACTAATGAAAGCTTAGTTCGAACTAGTAAGTAGATGTGGTTAGTTCGAACTAAGTGCAATGTAGACTTGAACTAAACCTTAGTTTGAACTTAAGTTTGAACTAAGGACAGTTAGTTCAAACTAAAAACATGGACTAGTTCGAACTTATGTTAGTTTGAACTTGTCTACTTTGTTAGTTTGAACTAAGTTTCTGTAGTGTAGACCCTTAGAGATGCCCAGAGAACTGGATGAGGAGGATGGAGGAGGGATGGATTCAGGGACACAGGGAGATACCTGTGAAAAGCAAGGGAGTAAGAGGGAGTTGGCCAGAATCTGGCTGGTCCCTGCAGTGTGAGGCTTCTTTAAGAAATAATTAACACATGGAACTCCCTGCAACTAGATATTGGGGCTAACCCAGAGGGCTCCCTGCACGTGGGTATTTGCAGGGTTAACTGTGAGACTCCTTGCCATTGCAGATTATCGGGACTAGTCCACCGGATTCCCTGTCACTAAATTTGAGAAGGGTTAACCCCTGGAACTCCCTGCCACTGGGAATTAGTGGGTTTAAGCCCTGGGACTGGTTGCTGTGGGAGAGCTCATCAGCAGCTCCAGGGCTGTGAGAACTGAGCTAAATCCCATTCCCTCCTGTAGGCAAAACGAAGAGGAGGGACCCTCGACCTATGACAATGAAGGCAATGGGGAGCAGAGGCCGCCCTTCATGGGAGAGAAGCCTAGCAAGGCGAAAAAAAAGGAGCAGTTCAACCTGTACAGCAAGACCAAGGCAGGGAAAGAGGTGGGAAAGGCCCAGTTCCACCTGCTGTTGTCCTGGGCTATGATGGGAGGGATCTCCTTGTTCCCTGCATGGGAAACCTGCAGGGTTGTGGGGGAGGCTCTCCCCAGACAGTCAGGGCTGGCCCCAATGTCCCAGTGTGGCACTACGGGGTGCTGTGCAGCAAGGGGGTGGGATGTGTGGTCAGGGCCAATCTCATCCAGAGCTAGGGGGCATAGTGTTGTAGCTACCATCACTGAGGCCCTGGCTGAAGCGTGCCAGTAGTAACCAGATGTCTCCCCTGTGTGTTAAACCAGAGGGAGGATCCTGGCATCCTGGCCAAATTCCCAGATAGTTAATGACATTTGCCTCCCTAAAATCCATTCTGTTGCCATAGATACATTAGTCTTCATTTCCAGCCCCTGGCTGCATCGCGGCACCAGGCAAGCCGTCCCCATGCGGTGTTGTGCGTGGCTGTTCCCCAGCTGACCTGACCAAGAGGCAGGCTGCATCTTGGTGCCAGGCGAACAACCTCCATGCAGTGCTGTGTGCAGTTGTTCCCCAGCTGCCCCACCTCAGTGGTGGCTGCATCTCAGCAAACCCTCTGAGAGTCAATCCTTCCTTTTTGCATCTTCAGGATCTTGGCATTGGCGACTACAAGGCCATGGAGAGAGTGGAGGACTATGAGAATTTAGCAGCAGGAGGAGCTGAACATTATGGGAACATTGGCAATTGGCAGCCACATTTGCTGTCTGACCAGATCTACTCCAATGTCTAATCCTACGGCAGGAGTGGAAAGGCTGGAAATGCTTCTCAATATCTCTTCTGTTTAAACAAGTGCTTGTATAGCTAGAAGTACTAATAGCTAGAGCCATGGGGGTGAGTGGTGGGATGGATGGTGGGGAAATAGTGACAGGAGCGGGATATGCCTTGAACCAAGTGATGGCAGCAGCTGAGGTAAGAAATGGAGTCACTGGGAGCGACATGATGTTGGAGGCTGGATATAGGAGAGGGGAAAACTGGTGCCAGAAGTGTGATTAAACTAGAGAGATTTGGTGCTAGCAATGGGATGATGGTACAGTGAACTGCTGCCAAAAGTGGGATCACTGAAAAACTAATCAAACCACCCATATTTGCTCACAGCCATCTGCCCCAGACAGCAATGGTTTAGTCACCATGTGCACTAACAAGAAAACCTACGCCCCCACCAGCCCTGGGCCACATACCGGGCTTCACTGGGCATACACTGATTTCCTCATAACTGTGTCCACACGCCCCAGAGATGCCCAGTCAGATCTGGAATCGCTTCATGATGCAACACTAGACTCCCAGTGGGGCGACACCCTAGTATCAGTTGGTCCCTGTGTCAAATCTCATTAACTGCTTTCATTCTGGAACAGAGTGAAATGCATATAGGGTTCTGGAAGATCAGAAGAAAGGATTTTTCCATAGGATCTGATTTCTTAAAGATTGAAAAAAGATCCCAGGAGGGGGAAGTCTTGAGGTCCTGAAAGGTGCAAAGATCCTGCAGCACTAGGGTAAAAGGGGTTGGCTTGAAACACTGTAAATAAGGAACTGATCACATTTATGCCCAGCTGCAGATTTGCTGCTGGGTTTAATAGCATTAATCTCTGGAGCTCCATGCTGCTGGGTGTTAATTGGATTGACCCTTACAAATCATGGCTATAGCATTCTCACTATTCTTTTCTGAGCTGAGATAGATCCCTGCTGTTCTGCCCCACATCGGTGGTGGATTTTATTGTAAGATTTTCAGAATATATGTATCTATTTTTCTACTTGCAATGAATCCACAGTGGTTTGATTATAATACTGGGGTTAACCTGTAGTACTCCTGGCCACTAAGTATTAACAGAATTAACCTATGAGATGGCTTGCCCCTGCTTGTTAGCAGAGTTAATACATGGCACTCCCTGCCACTGGATATTAGTGGGGTTAGTCCATGGTCCTGCCTGCTGCTGGGGATAAGTGGATTTATCTTGGGGGGGTTGTCATATTGTGTTAATCCAGGAAACTCACTGCTGTGGGATGGTTATTATAATTACACACAAATCTCAGTGACTCAAATGATCATTCCCTAGGGGTGGAGTATGAGATGGGGGCCTTTCCCCTCTCAATGACCAGCTCTGATCCAGCCCTAGGGCAGTAGCTGACTGGTTTGTGGGGTAGAAGAATGAGACACAGGTATTTTTCCCCACTGGGAGAGCATGAGCTAGGAAATTGGAGCTGCCAAAGAAGCAGACCCATTGGGCGGAGATGTGGGGGGGTACAACGGGACCTTTACCCTGGATACTTCCATGGAGCTCCCCAGAACATGAGGTGTTGTGTGGGCCTGCGATGGGCCGACGTTAACCTCTCGGAGGAGGGGGTGCTGCCGAGAGTGGGGAGTGGGGAATGTTGCTGGCCCTGAGGGAGAGGTTAATATAAACCCAGTTGCCCTGGCTTGTCACAGTGGTCCCTCCCTGCCCCCATGCTAGGCCATGTCCCCTCTTAAATCCAGGATCACTGGGGTGGTTCCCCCACACCTCCCCAGAGATGAGCCATCGTGTCCCCCGGCTGCATCAGCAGTTGAAGAAGTCGAGTCGCTAAGCCCTGATGACTGCAGGGCTGGTCCTTCCACGTGGTGTCGGAGACTTTCCCGGGAATAGATATCAGCCCAGCCTTGGCATGAATAGACAGGCGGGCAGCTCTCTGTGCCACACAGGGCTCGCCTCTGCAGTGGCCGCACCCCCACTCTGCTGTATGACGCTGCCCTGGCTGGCTGCGCTGCTGTTCGTCCAGCTCCAGACACAGCCCTCCCCTGTCTGTCCATCTCTCCGTCCATCCACCCCTTCATCTCTCCGTCCGTCCCCTGCAGTCCTCCCTCCAGCTGGCCATGTCATCCACCCTGCTACACCCATATAAACGCATCCAGACAAACCCCGCAGCCCTCCATTTACCCCGACACACTCCAACATCCCCCCCAACCATCCCCCTCCAATCCCCCCATCCCAGGGGCTGCCTGGTGTGGGGCTGGGGGGTCCCCGGGGAGGGGGGAAGGTTCCATGGCAGTTAGTGACACAGAGACGCTGGGGTCTGAGTATGGGTCACCCCCCCACACCCTCCTCCCCCCATCTTCAGCCCCCATCCCCAAACACCCCCATCCCTCCATCCACTGCTCCATCCGCCCATGCCCCACCCATATAGTGCTCCATCCCCCCCAGCCCTCCTTCCATCGCCCCCACAGCCCCATCCCTCTGTCCCCAGCCTCTCCATCCTCACCCCATCCTCCCTCCATCACCAAATATACCCCCCTCCCACATTCATCCCCCTCCACCTTCTCTGCTCCTGCGTCCATCCTCCCCCTCTCCACCCCCCCACCCTTCTGTCCGTCTGCCCAGCTTTTTCTGCCACCCATCCATCTGCCCAGCCCCACACCTGTCTATCTGGTGCTGACCCGGGTGCAGGCCCCAGGCTCTGGCTCAGCCCAGCTGCTCTGGGTCAGGCTTTCTTCTGACTCTCTTCCCCCTGTCCCAGGTGCTCCCTGGATCCTGGCCACTGGAGCCCCGAGCTCCCATCGTGATGGCCTTTCTCAGGATCCCCGGTGCCGCCCTGGCCCTGCTCAGCCTCCTGCTGTTGCTGGCCGCCCTGGGCTCCGACCACTGGCTGGAGGCCAGCAGTCACCTCGTCTCCTCCTATTCTGGGCTGTGGAAGATCTGTGTGAATTCAGGGTGCTGGGCGTTTGCTGAAGTACCAGGTAGGGTTAGCCTGCCTCCACCAGGACACCCCACTTACACAGCCAGCTCCGTTGCCTACAGCCAGGACACCTGGGTTCTTTCTCTGTTGTGGGAGGGGGGTGGGGTCTAGTGGTTAGAGCTGGGGTGTGTGACTGGGAGCCAGGATGCCTGGGTGTGCTCTCTGCTGTGGGGTCTAATAGTTAAAGTGTGTGTGGTTGGGGGGGGGTGTGACTGGGAGCCAGCACTATTTGAGTTCACGGCAGGATTATGCTCCATTTAGCCCCCGGCCCCTATTGCCTCTGCAGGTTACATTGAATCTACCAGGGTTTTCATGGTCCTGGCTGTGAGCGCTGGGTTCCTCACCGTCTTCGCTATTGGTGCCTCCTTCTTTCGCTCCCACCTTGGCACCACATCCCTGACCCTGGTCTCCGCCGTGGGCAGTTTCAGCACAGGTATCGCACCAACAGGCCTTCCTCCCCAGCCCCAGCTGCTCCCAGCCTCCTGGTCTCAGCGTTCAGGGATCCTTGTACCCCCTGAGCAGACTTGAGGAGCCCCCATCCTGCTCTTGGTTCTGGCAGCTCCCCCGGTGGCTACACGTGGCGGGGGCCATGGGGCTGCCTGGAGGACGCACTAAGAGGGGTCCATGCTGTTCTCTTTGGCCCTAGGGCTCTGTGCCATGATCGCGATGGCTGTGTACACAGCGGAGTTTGCTGAGGCCTTGAATGTCACTGAGGGCCAAGTCTCCTTCGGCTGGTCCTTCAGCCTGGGCTGGGCCGCCTTCCCCCTCTTCCTCATCACTGGTGAGTGCAACAGAGAGGAGTATCAAAATGCAGTCATCTCTGGGGTGTGGCGCAGGGGTGTTTATACAGGGACACCTCACCCAGCACTGAGGTGCTGCTTCTTTTGCAGTGGGGTGCTAGGTATCAGTGGATGATGCTCCCATTGGGCCACTGCTGCCCTTCATCTCTTTCTCTCCTCTGCAGGTATGATGCTGCTGTGCACCCTAAGAGCCTCCTAGAGCCTGGTGCCAGGGATGGAGCTGGGAACTACAGGGGCAAATGGAGCCTGCAGTGTCGCGGGACTGATTCCTCCAACAGCCCCAAGCAGGGGGCAGAGTGTGTGTGTGTGTGTGTGTGTGTGTGTGTGTGACTGAGGTAGAGCCAGAGAAAGCGACTGCTGCCCCCTGCTGGAGATGTGCCCTGCTTTGTGTTGTGAGCCCCCCCCACAAGTCCCCTGCCTTATGTTCCTCTCTTTTCCTTGAGTTTGCTGCCATCCCCCCCACCCCCTTTATTCCATGTTGATTAAACCACCTGTTCTCAGACCCTCCTGGCTGGTGATTTTTTTCCTCCTCTATAGCTGTGTAATTGTATCAAAGGTGGACAGGACTCCTGGGTTCTGTCCCTGGCTGTGAGAGGGGATGGGGGGTCTAGTGGTTAGGGCAGGGGATGAGTGTGGGGGCTGGGAGCCAGGACTCCTGGGTTCGCTCTTCAGCTCTGGGAGGGGAGTGAGGTCCGGTGATGAGAGTGGGGCTAGTGTCGGGGGTTGGTTCTAGGCTAAGCACCGGCAGGGCTGGTTGGTGAGAGATAGGAGACACCCTGGGGAACAAGGAAGGGTGGGACGAGGGCTATGTTCCCGCCAAGCTGTGTGTGTGTGTGTGCGTGTGCGCGCACGCACGCACACAGGTTGTGAAGCCCGTGCACACAACAAAAGAAAGCATGCACAAAAAAAATTCAACAGGGCTAATATTTTTGTGCTGCTTTAAGAAGGCAGTTTCAAATAGCATGTTTCAAATAAAGTTTTGTAATTTATAAAATCATTTCTATCACCATATCAAAATAAAATTTACATATTATTTGCATCATATGTTTCATTGTGCTCACAAGTTTGAACACAGTCACTGGAGTGTGCCAAAATTTGGATACTAGTTCTGAAAATTTGCACAAAAGAAATTTTTTGTGCACACAGACTATGAAAAATCAGGGGCAACATTGGACCAGGGGTCTGAGCCCTTAGCCAGGAGGCGAGGCCATGGGGGTGGTGGGGACGGGAGTCCACCTGCAATGCAGGAGAAACAAGTTGGGGGGGGGGTAGCTGTGGGGCTGTGTTAACCCTTTGGGGGGGATCCGATGCAGAGAATGGGGGAGGGGAGCTCTCCAACCCTGCCTAAGGGGGATGTGTGGGAGGGCTTTGGGGGCTGGGCTTGAGAGGGTGAAATTACCAGGGTCCCCAGCGCAGCTCTGCCTGTCCAGGGCATTCAGCCATCTGCCTGTCCTCCCCCCCCCCACCCTCTGGCCTCCGTCTGTCCATCTTTGGACACCCTGCCCCGACTCCAACCCTCCCCACATCTGGCAACATTTACAGACTCATCTCCCCCATCCTTCCAACCCAGCACCCCACTTCACCCCAGGGGCTGCCTAGTGGGGGACTGGGCTGGGCTGGGGGGGGTCTCCGGGCCCCGCACTGGGTCCCCAGGTAGGGGGGGGAAGGTTCCATGGCAGTTGGAGACGCAGAGACGCTGGGGTCTGAGTATGGGTCACCCCCCCACACACCCCATCCTCATCCCCCATCCCCAAACACCCCCCTCCCTCCATCCACCCCTTCCATCCGTCCATCCATCCATGCCCAGTCCACACACCTCTCCATCCTCCCCACACAGCCGCATCACTGTTCCCTCTAAGCTGTGCGGCTGCGCACACGAAAAAAATCCTGCCGTGTACAATTTTTTCACTCCCACGCATGAGGGATTGGCCAGAGGGGGGCGGCAGGACCCAGGACAGGACAGCGGCGTGGCCAAGGATCACCAGGGGGTGGCGGGGAGGCCTTGGGTCAGGTTGGGCCAAGCCGGCGGTGTGGTTGAGGATTGCAGTGGCGGGGGAGGATTGTGCTGGGCCAGCAGCATGGTCGGCAAGAGGCTGGGGGGGGGGCGGGGGCAGCAGGCCAAGGATCACCGAGTTGTACCTGAGTCAGGTATGTGTTTTTTCTTAAAAGAACAGCATTAGTTCTTTATATCGTTGGATTGAGCACGTGTGTTTTAGCTGTGCATCAAAACGGACTGCTAAACCAATATTTAGTTAGATGGGCGTTCTTCATATTACTCTGTTGGCTTTTCTTTGGCCTCTTAGTGGAAAGGTTCTCTGTTAAGCTAAATCATATTTCCTGTATACGCCTGCTGCAACTGAAATATTTGACAGAAATCAGGGTAAGCTTCTGTGTTTCTTTTATCTTTCTAATCACGATATAGTTACTGACTTTTCAGACAAAATAAATGCATTTTAAAATGTTTTAATTTTACTTTTTTCTCCTTACATTCTAGTAAGCTATCCTGAAGTCAGATTCAAGCCCATTGTTAATGAAGTAGAAAACCATACAAAAACAATGTAAATTACTAATCTAATAGTCTAAGCTGAGAAACAGACAATTTTAATATGAACAGAGACCTCTTAGAATGAAATCACAGGTATGCCATATGTAAGCCATAGGAGCCAATAGTCCCATTCTGGTCACCACAGATAATACCTCAGCTTGATTATGTGTCTAGATTTGGGTGCCACACTTTAGGAAAGGTGATGACAAATTGGCAAGGGTATAGAGTGGAAAAACAAGATGACAAAAAGTTAAGCAAACCTCTAACCTATGAGGGAAAGATTTTTTAAAAAGCATGTTCAGTTTTCAGAAAAACAAATTGAAGGGGAACTAATAAGTCTTCAAGTATGTTAAGGGTTGTTATGAAAAGGATGTTGATCAATTGTTATCCACAGTCTCTAGCATCTGCTGAAGTGAGACTTCACCCACTAAAGTTCATGTGAAAAACAAATTCCTTAGTCTTTAAAAGTTCCACAGGATTCCTTGTTTGTATGTTGTTTTTTTTAAGTGAAGGGGAAGCCTGAGTGGAAACAAGGGGAACTGAGAGGTAGGTGGTTTTCAAGGCGTATAGTACCTTGCAGAAAGTGGTGGAGGACCAAGCAGGAGGTGCATGCTAAGGGCTTGGTTACTTATGCAGCTTGAGTGGAGCTGAGGTGGTAAAGGAAGCAGAAGATGACAAGTATGGGATGTAAAGGATAACCAGAAGGGGTTCTACAAGTATGTTAATAACAAGAAGAGGATCAGGGATGGTGTAGGTCCCTTGCTGAATGGGGCAGGCATCCTCGTGACAGAGGATGAAGAAAAAGCTGAAGTGCTCAATGCTTTTTTTGCTTCGGTTTTCACAGGCAGGGTCAGCTCCCAGCCCACTATCATGGGTGTGGCAGATGGGAGAGGAGACAGGCCCTTGGTGACGGAAAGTCAGGTTAGGGACTGCTTAAAGAAGCTGGATGTGCACAAGTCCATGGGGCCGGACGAACTGCATCCAAGAGTGCTAAGGGGATTGGCCAATGAGATAGCAGCACTACTGGCCATTATCTTTCAAAACTCATGGAGAATGGGGAGGTGCCAGAGGATTGGAAAAAACCAAATGTAATGCCTATTTTCAAGAAAGGGAAAAAGGAGGATCCAGGGAATTACAGACCTGTCAGCCTCACCTCAATCCCTGGAAAAATTATGGAGCAGGTTCTCAAAGAATCCATCCTCAAACACTTAGAGGAAAATAAAGTGATCAGGAGCAGTCAGCATGGATTTACCAAGTGTAAATCATGCCTGACTAATCTCATCTCCTTCTATGATCAGATGACTGGTTTTCTGGATGCAGGAAGAACCGTTGATGTGATATACCTTGATTTTAGCAAGGCTTTTGATACAGTTTCCCACAGCATTCTCACTGGCAAATTAAGGAAGTATGGGTTGGATAGGCGGACTATAAGGTGGATAGAAAACTGGCTAGATCAACGGTTTCAGCGTGTAGGAATCAATGGTTCCATGTCTAGCTGGCAACCAGTCACGAGTGGTGTGCCCCAGGGGTCGGTCCTGGGGCTGGTTCTGTTCAACATTTTCATCAATGATCTGGATGATGCAATAGACTGCATTCTCAGTAAGTTTGCAGATGACACCAAGCTGGGGGGACCAGTAGACACGTTGGAGGGCAAGGACAGGATTCAGGGAGACCTAGATAAATTGGAACAGTGGGCCAATAGAAATCTTATGAAGTTCAATAAGGACAAGTGTAAAATCCTGCACGTGGGACGAAAAAACCCCATGCACCGTTACAGGCTGGGAAACATTCAGCTAAGTAGCAGCAGTGTAGAAAAGGACCTGGGGGTCATGGTGGATGGGAAGCTAGATATGAGTCAGCAGTGTGCTCTTACTGCCAAAAAGGCCAATGGCATACTGGGCTGCATCAAAAGAAGTATTACCAGCAGATCAAGGGATGTGATCATTCCCCTCTATTCTGCACTGGTGAGCCCACATCTAGAATACTGTCTTCAGTTTTGGGCTCCCCACTACAAAAAGGACAGGGACATGCTAGAGAGAGTCCAGAGGAGGGCAACCAAAATGATTAAAGGGCTGGAGCACAAGCCCTATGAGGAAAGACTGAAAGCATTAGGCTTATTTAGTCTGCAGAAGAGAAGATTGAGGGGGGATTTGATAGCAATCTTCAACTACTTGAAGGGATGCTCTAAGGAAGATGGAGCTTGACTGTTCTCAGTGGTAACAGAGGACAGAACAAGGAGCAATGGTCTCAAGTTGCAGTTAGGGAGGTCGAGGCTGGATATTAGAAAAAACTTTTTTACTAGGCGAGTGGTGAAGCCTTGGAATGAGCTGCCGAGGGAGGTGGTGGAGTCTCCATCTTTGGAGGTGTTTAAGGCCTGGCTGGACAAAACCATGACTGGGATGGTTTAGTGGGAGTGGTCCTGCCTCTGGCAGGGGGTTGGACTAGATGACCTATGAGGTCCCTTCCAGCCCTAGGATTCTATGATTCTAAGTGAGGGGGCTAAGTCATTTATGTAAGGCCTTGAAGGTGAATACAGAGGCCAGTGTTTAGTGCAGAAAGTCACAGGAAACCGGTGTAAAGGTTTTAAGTGGGGCTGAAGATTAAGAAAGTGGAAGGTAAAATGGATGATTGACTTGCAGTATCATTCTGAAGAGAGGTGGAGCAAGATGTGCGTCCAGAGGCTGGAAAAGAGGAGGTCACAGTAACTGAGAGGTGCAATCATTAGTTTCTGTAGAGGTGGGTGGCAGAAATAGAAAAGAATACGTGTTTTTAGGCAAGATCTAGTAAAAGAACTAACAGGATTCAAGAAGCAGCTTGAATATGAGAGGAGAATGAGAGATAGCGACAAGGAGGATAGTGGAATTTCCAACAGTGACTAGCAGGGAAAAGAAGGAGGGAACACTTGGGATGGAAAGTAGTTTACTTTAGTAGTCCTGAGTATTAGATGACAGACTGCTATTTCGGAAGAGAACCTGGAGAGGCAGTCATAGATGGTAATCTGAGTGGGGTAGGATAGTGATGGAGAGGCAAAAATTGATGAGCCATAATGTCACATAAGAAAAAAACCACATTTAAACTACTAATAAAACAATTGTAAATAACAACTTTTATTAAGTTTTGTTCTATATTTTTCAGTAATTTCTGTCATGTGAGTTTGCACAAAAATTTTATTCAGAAAAAGTTTTGCACCTGGGCTGAAAATTTTGCATGCAACCTGCCAAACCTTAGAGGTTTGCATGCAACCTGCCAAACCCATCCATCTGTGCCCACATCCCCCGTCCCATTCTCCTGCACCAGGCGTTTTCACACTGACGGAGGGAGGATCGGGGGGCAGGCAGGATACTAGGCCACTTCGTCAGGTATGGGGGGAAGGTGGTCACATTGCCTCCACCCCAATTCTTCTGGTTGTCTAAGAGAGTAACCAAATTTGTAACTCAAAGGAGGGGGGCTCAGTGTAAATAGTTTGAAACTGCAGCCATGCGCCCATCCCCTGATCCACACATCCCTCAATCCCCATTCCACACCCTAATCCATTTACTTCCCCACCCCATCCCCTATCCATCCACCCTCTTACCCCATCCATCCACCAACCACCCATCATCCATCCCCATCCCCACTCCTCATAAACACCTCTCTCTGTCCCTGTACCCCATCTTCCCACCATCCCTCCCTTACCACCTTACTCCTCCTCCACCCACTACCTACATCCAAATGAGCGTGCTCTCTCCATCCAGCCCTCCCACGTCTACCCATCCGAATGTCAACCCATTCATCCATCCCTCCCACCACCCACCATCTGTCCCTCCCTCCTCAGACACGCATGCCCCTCTGTTCCCTTGTATAGCCATCGATCCACCAACCACCCATCATCCATTCCTGCCCATAAACACACCCCTTTAGCCACGTACCCATCTTCCCTCCCTACTTCTCTCCTCTCCCACCAACTCCCAGCCACCACTCCACTCTTCCAGCCCTCCCATGTCCATTGGTCCCCAAATCCACCCATCCCCACACCACCCACCATCTGTCCCTCCCTCCACAGATACGTATGCCCGCCTGTTCCCTTGTATATCCCTCCATACACCCCTCCACAATCTCTTCTTTCTTCCCTCCAACCCCCCCCCCATCTTTTAACTATCGGTACCTGCTCCAACACACACCCACCCACACAGACTGCCAAAGGCTGGCTCAGATCAGCTGCTCCAGGCTGGGAGTTTCCTCCAACTCTCCTTCTTCCTGCCCCCCTACAGGTGTTTCCTGGATCCCAGCCCTGCCCTGGCCCCTAAACTCACCTGGGATGGTGCCTCTCCGGATTGCCAGCCCCACCCTGGCCCTGCTCAGTGTCCTGCTGGTGCTGGCAGCTCTGAGCTCTGACCGATGGCTGCTGATATGGAAGAACCATCACTTGATCCATTCGGGGCTGTGGAAGATCTGTTTGAATATGAAGTGTCTGATCCCTTTGAAAGTTGGAGGTAATGACAACCTGAGGCACCCAGGGAACCCAGGGCAGCCGCTAGACACATGCAGGACTCCTGGGTTCTGTCCCCTGCTCTGGTTGGGGAGTGGGATCTATGGGTTAGAGCAGGGTTCTCAAACTCGTGGCCCATGGGCTGTGGCCCTTGAAGTTATTTTCTGCAGTCCGCAGTGGCACCACTGTTATTGATATTTGCAATATCGTTGTATGAAAACAGTGGTGCAGCCCTCAGGCTAACATACTAGTCCTCATGCTGCCCTCACAGTGACTTGAGTTTGAGACCCTGAGGTTAGAGTTTGGTGAGTGGCTGGGAGCCAGGACTCCTGAGTTCCCCATTGTTTGTTGCTGTATTATTCACCATTTCATCCATGTTCTCTCATATCTCCATAGATCACATGAAGGCCATCCGGGGCTTCCTGATCCTGGCCACGCTGGCAGGGGTCCTCTCCCTCTTTGCGCTCATCGCCTCCTTCTTTTGCTCCCACCTCAGCTCCGTGTCCTTGATCCTGGTCTCTGCCGTGGGCAGCTTCAGCGCCGGTACCACCACCTCAGGGCCCTCTTTCCCTGGCTACTGTCAGCCCCTGGGGGCACGGATACCATGGCTCCCCACAGCCCAGCCAGCTAGGGGGGCCTCCCAGGCACCTGGCCGTCCTATTTTGGGATCCAGCCCAGTGAAGAGGGCGGCACCACTTGCCCTATAGTCCTGGGCCCCTTAAAATGCTCTGCTGCTGCGCTTACAGCCCAGACACCCCCAGCCAGCAGACAAGCCTTTGTCCCCCTGAAAATGGCTCCCAGGATCTGTGCTCTACCCCCAGCAGCCTACCCACAGCCCCACAGCCCCCTCCTGGCATGGTCACCCCAGCACACCCCGAATTTCCCCCGAGCCACCCAGCCAGCCTATTCCCAGCAGCACTGAGATCCACTGTGCCTCAGAGTTGAGAAAAGCACCCAGGAGGTGGGTTGCCTGAGCAGGTATCCACAGTCTCTTCATCTTGTTCATGGTATCAGGCCTGCTTTTCATTAATCCCCAGGAGTAAGGTTTGACCTACTTTCCAGGGCATGGGATAAAAATACAAGTGCAAATCTGAGCCAAATTCAGCTGCTATAGGTTTGGGGCATGGGATGGGAGATTTCTTAGCCACCTTTCTCTCCCCAGTCATGGCTGAGTTTCCCTCCATTCCAACCTGCTGCAGATGACCTTGTGGTCGGTTTCGTTCATCACCCTAGATCTTTGCCTAACCGTGTTTCTCAGCTATATCCAGCATCTAGAGACGGCAGCCTCCTTTGACTCTCGGCTGGCTGCCTGCAGCATGCAGGGTTGCCCAGCCCCTCATCTCACTCTGACCTTCCCCACCTCACCACTCTGACCTTGCTGGTGAACGCCTGCTGTTCTGAAACCATTGCTTTCAGTCACACTTTGTTTAACTGTGTTGGAAGCCAGGAGGAAGCTGCCTTCCTGGCTTCCGGAGACAACCTCTTTTGCCCTCTTTGTTTGGTCATGAGCTTAAAGCACAGTAATGGCACATCGCCAGAATTGCCCAAAACACCCATACCTCCTTTGCTGAATGCTACTGCACTGGTGGCACTTGAGATCTGGCCTCCACACTCGATCGATGGCTTTGTCCACCCATTATGTCAACACCTTGTCGTTGTCTGCAGTGTCCCTGATCAAGGGCCAGCTGAGATGGCAAATGGTTGGCCAAATGCATTCTGCGAGCACATTTTTGGCCTGCAGCCACAGCTCAGTACTCCTTACCCCTCCCATATAGTAAGGTGCTGTGTGATCTTACCTTTCCAATGATATGTCACATGCAACCTTTTGGGGGTAGAGTGTGGCACCTTTGTCTTAGGTGTAGTGAGTGTGTCAGGCCTGATGTGAGGTGGTGACAGAGTAGAAACAGCCAAAGGGCAGCCATGTCCCCCCATCTCTAAGGTTTGGCAGCTCCCCCAGGACTGTGGGGGGCAGGTGCTCATACTGTTCCCTTTGACCCTAGGTCTCTGTGCCATGATCGCGATGGCCATGTACACGGTGGCAAACGCTAAGGCTTTGGCGGCTGCACCAGTCCTAGTCACCTATGGCTGGTCCTTTGTTGTTGGTTGGGCCGCCTGCCCACTCTTCCTCCTTACCAGTGAGTGCAGCAGAGCGGGAACGGGTGGGATAGTCTAGAAATGCAGTCACCTCTGGGGTGGGATGTGTGGACTATTTATACAGGGCCCCTTTGCCCAGCACTGAGATGCAGGCACTCTGGGGTGGGGCACTGGGGCTATTCATACGAGGACCCCTCTCCTAGATCTGGGGTGGGACAGTGGCTGGGGTAGCAGCCACACAGCAACACATCATGTGGCTGGCTCACCCAGTGCTGAGCTATCCCTGTGGGTCCCATCCTATCACTGACACAGTTTTCTCTTCTCTCTCCCCAGGTGTGGTGACGCTTTTGTCTCAATGGTTCTCCCCAAGCTGAGTGTGAGGCCCACAGGGACCTGGGGCCAGAGCTTAGTGTATCTATTGTCACTGTTTCCAATGACGTTAGCCCAAAAGGTTACCTCTAAAAGCTTAATTCTTAAAGTAGTAGTTATTTCAGCCCAGCTAGTGTTGCAGTGTCGTGATGAAGGCAACATGTGCAATGTGCAAAATCTGAGCTTGGACTGAGTCAAGCTTTTTCAAATTCATTTTTGATACCAAACTCAAATCATATCGTTGTGCTCAGTAACGGGTGTTACTAGTGTTCTCTGCAGGCTTACCTCTGCTTTCTTCTTTGCAGCCCAGGAATTCCAGAAATACATTGGACTAGGCTGATTTCGTCTTTACTCTTGTCTCTAATAATTTCAATATGGTCTTTCCACATGAGCTTGCTGTTTAATATCACATCTAAAAATGTGACACTTTTAACTATGCTCATTTTCAGCCCATATAGCTACAATTTATAATCCCTTTTAATGGGCCTTTTAGTGACTCTTATTCCCTTAGTTATGTCAGTTAAGATTTAAAGCCAATTTTCTCATTCTGTGTCCTTGCCTCTTCTCCCCAGCCCAGAAGCCTGAGTTAGCCACATGAGCTGCCTGTCATGTGATGTTTCTCCTTCTCAAAGTGCATGGGTGAGCTAAAAATGTGACAGGTGGGTCTGGATCATTTCCCTTAAAGGGACCAGCAGAAATAACAAGCAAAGCTTCTTCTAATCTTCTCAGGATCTGTCATTACCTGAGATTCCTTCCCCAATCTGCCACTCTAAGAAACTCTGCCCACAACTTTCTTACAACCTTGTAAAGTGTCCATGCTGCCTCTAAATGTTCTAATGTCCATTTAAACACCAGTTCAAGCAATACTGATGCCACGTTCACATGTACACAAGCTCTTGGGAACTGATGTAACCCTTCTGCCAGGGTGGGCTGGCAGGACAAGGGCCGGGTTCTATATCTAGGGGTTTCCCAATAGTGTAACACTACCAGCCAGCTTAAGCCCCCATCCAGGTTTCTGGGGAATCCTGCAGTGTTCCCTGGGCACCCCAAAGGGGTAAGGCTTCCCCACTCACAAGCACAAGTCTGAGTGTAGCGAACAGAACTTTTAATAGTAATAAAATAAAATGCAAAAAGCCAA
The DNA here is from genome assembly GCA_007922195.1 of Podocnemis expansa. Classification (NCBI taxonomy): domain Eukaryota; kingdom Metazoa; phylum Chordata; order Testudines; family Podocnemididae; genus Podocnemis; species Podocnemis expansa. Next base: position 338,714 of record ML682132.1, read on the forward strand.
ATAACAGAGATCAGCACTAATCTAGAAAAATTAGTACAGAGCAAAGTTCCTAAAAACCCACACTACATAACAGAACATACAAACTTAATGGTAAAACTAGCACTGATCTGGAAAATCAGTGCTAATTAGGCTCCCAACCAACCCTAGGGTATGTAGGGAGTATCTTTTCTACCAGCTGTCCACCAACACCATCAACTAGTCACTCACTCCATCCTCTAGAACACTTCCTTGGTTCCACCTGCTGTCTGCTAGCTCTGCCCACCAATCATTCATACCACCCAGCTCACCACTCTCACCATCTACTTACTACCTCTACCCTCCAATCATCTTAGCTCAGAAAGAAATTTCTTTCTAGGGACTTTTGGTCAGAGAAAGAAGTTGTTTCTCTTCTTAGTGATAGCAGCTCTTAAGTAGCTATAAACAGCTAACTGTACCTAAATAACAAAAACCTCATAAGCAACTTAGCCATAGCTACCAACAGACAAAACCAACACTAGACATAAACCAGAAAAGGCCCCCCTATTCTTACAGGCTGAAACATTCAGTCACCCTTCATACAAGCATCTTCTAAAGTAAGGGTAATTTTTACCCTTTAACTAATTGAGACAGATTGACTAACTAATTGAAACAAACAGAGAGTAGCAATTCACAAAAAGACAGTATTTTATATTTCCCTTTAGTAGAATTACAGATATTGACAGATTTGTGATCAGATTAACCCCAAATACCATTACCCACTATGTCCTGCACCCAGTATGCTAATTAGCTAATTGCGCTCTTTCTATTCATGCTAATACAGGACTCACACAGATTAGTTGCCCCCCTTCAGAAGCTGTTAGGCACAGCTCCTAAGCCTGCCTTACACTGATTTAAGCAGAACTAGAATCAAACCTGCTCTGAAACTGAAACAGAAAATGTTATGTGATCAGAAGCTGCAGGCATGCCAGTCACTAGAGAGGAAACTAAGTGGAGCTAGGGTTACCAGAAATCCAGCAAAAGAAGAACATGTTCTCCTTTTTACTTTCACGTCCTCTGTCCAACAGGAATGTTAAAAAAAATACACGATTTTGTCCAACTTTTTCATTACAGCGGTTAAAGTTTGCTGGAATGCCCCAGAACAGCATTCCAGGGCCCCCTATTTTTTCGGGGAAATGTTCTGAAGCCACCTAAAAATAGAAGAACAGACCAGAAAGCAGCATGCTGGTGCATCCCCCCAGGGCCGGCTGAAGGGTCTGCAGGCTGGAGCAAGCCCGTTCATCCCTCCCCCCTTTCCCAGCACCTGGGGAGTCCCCACCCCTACTGGGCCTGAGTGGGACGTGCCCCCTCTTGCTGGCCGGCCAGCACCATAGTTGTAACCTTCCAGCGCAGCTGTGAGTCCCCATGGGCCCCTTTCCTACCCTACTGGTAAGGAGGCCTGGAAAGGGGTTTGGGGACAGTCGGACATTTGGGGAAAGGGCGTGGGGTGGGATGGGAAGAAGGGATCAGGATTGTGGGCTGGGGAGGCGTGGAGGGGGTTGGGGGATTAAGTGAAGATGGAGAGCTGGGGCATTGGGGGTTAAGAGAGCTGGAGTGGGGACCAGGGGAAAGAGGAATGTGACAGGGGCAGGTGTTTGGGGGGCAGTAGCTGGGGTGGAGGGGCAGGCATTTGGGGGGCATGCATTCATTAATCATTACCCATTTTCCATGACATAATATGGTAATGATAGTTACATTAATACAACATTTTCTCAGTGTGACCGCCAAGGCCCTCCTTTCCATTGTTCCCTGTCCTCCTTTCCATGCTTTGATATCTGGTAACCCTAGGTGGAGCCAGAGTGTCAGCAGCAACCAAGGCCAGCTCGAGGGCTTGTGGCGCCCCAAGCCTTTCGATTTTGCATCCCACCCCTGGGGGTTGGGGGAGGGGCAGAAGGCAGACCCGGCCTCTTCACTCGGCCAGCCTGCCCCGGCCCCAGGACAGGGAACAGCCAGCCCAGAATCTGGGCTCTGCTCTCCTGCCCCTTCCCTGGGCGGTGGTGAGAGCAGAGCCCGGCCTCTGCGCTGGCCCACTCTGCCCACAGGGGTGGAGTGGCTAGCTCAGGGGTGGGGCAGGAGTGCAGGGTCCAGCTTCTGGGCTGGTCTGCCTGCCCCTGGCGCCCCTAAGCTTAAGGTGCCCTGAGTCAAGGCCTCATTGGCTTATGGCTAGAGCTGGCCCTGGAAGCAGCTGCGCTTTTGCTTGTTTTTTTGGCTGGTCAAACTTCCTGATGAAAAAAAATGAGTCAAGGCTTTAAGGGAGCCAGGGGAGTCTCTGTCACCTATTTTTAATCCAGGGGAAGTGTGACAAGTCAAAAAAAAAAAAAAAAAAAAAAAAAAAAAAAAAAAAAAAACAACAC
>ML682132.1:341182-384920 GCA_007922195.1 Podocnemis expansa
CAAAAAAAAAAAAAAAAAAAAAAAAAAAAAAAAAAAAAAGCAAGCAGCACATCTGCTTTATATGAAGAAGGTCCTGGGCTCAGACCCCAGGGACTTGGACTAGATCAGGGGTGGCCAAACTTATGGAACTCAAGAGCCCCACATAAGTTGATTATTAAACCTTCAAGAGCCACCCTGAGGCCTATAGCCATATACTTTTACCTACTCCAAAATTTATGGCTATGTCTACACATGCATTGTTATTTTGAAATAAGGATTTCAAAATGAGTTATTTCGAAATAAAATCCTTATTTCGAAATAAGTTAATTCAAATTAACAAAATGTTAATTCGAATTAAGGGAAAGCCTGCAATCCAAATGGCTGTTATTTTGAAATGGTTATTTTGAAATAAAGCCGTTTGGACCTGTTGTTTCGAAATGATTCTATGATTCTATGATTCTACTTCTCCCCACCTTCCTGACCCCCTCCTGATCTCCTAGACTTTCCTAAATTGATTTGCCAATGTTCTTCTAGGAGCCACAATTTTTCATTCAAGAGCCACACGTGGGTCCCGAGCTGCCGTTTGGCCACGCCTAGACTAGATGATCTCATGAGGTCCCTTCCAACCCTATGATTCTATTCTATTCTAAAAGCAAAGCGTGGCTGCTACTGCTGCTTCTTAACTCACTACCTAGCGACTGGAGCATCTGCATCAGGTAGCTTTTTCCAGCTGGTCACTTCTAGTCACGTGGGCAGAAGCCTCCTGTTGCCAGGTAGAAAGTTAACTAGAGTGCATCAGCAGCAGCCGCTCTGCTTGACTTACTACCTAACAACTGGAGCATCAGGCAGCTTTCAACCTGTTGCTTCCTGAACTGTACATCTGACTTCTGGTCCTGTGGCTGGAAGCTAGCACCAACCAAAAGCTGCCTGAGACAGCTCTGGTTGCTAGGTACAGCAGGATGGACAAACTTCCAAAGTGGGTAGGTCCAGATCCACCCAGACTCACCTATATCTACCCTCTTCTTTCACCAGTCTAATTAAGGCCATGTCTACACTGAAAACACTGAAGTTGCTCTGCTCTAGCACTTCAGTGTAGACACTCAATACCATGGCAGTTGGGGCTCCCCTATTGCTGTAGTTAATTCACTGTCCCAAGAGTAGCTAGACCTCTGGAAGAATTCTTCTGGTAGGACTTTTAAAGACTAACAATTTATTGCATGAGCTTTCATGGGAGAAAATCCCACTTCATCAGATGCTTGAACTCACAGAGTGGGAGCAAAAACTTCCAGAATGGGAGCAAACCAAATGCATTTTGTTTTGCTCCCATTGTGTGAGTTCCCCATCTTCAAGCGTTTGAGGAGGTAGAATTTTCTCCCACAAAAGCACATGTGATAAATTTGTTAATCTTTAAAAGTGCCACCAGACCCCTTGTTTGTTTTAAATAAACTGAAGACCCCCTCTGGCCCTATGGAGGTGGGGACTGCAAGGTGTGGGGTAGCATGTGGTGCCCAGGGGAGTCCAAATGTGGGCTTGGCCCAGGGCACTGAACATCCTCACCACCAGGGCCATTCCCAAGTGGGGTGGAGCCCGGCGCCAATTGGTCTGTGGAGGACCCTTCCCTGAGCTGTGAGGGCAAGGTGGGCCAACCCAGAGGACAGGTCCTGCGCTCCCACCCCTCCCCTGGGCCAGCCACTCTGCCTTGGCAGTGTCATGATCCAGCCAAGAGGCCAGGCTCTGCTTTCCCACCCCACCTCTGGATCAGGCATCCTCGCCCCGCAGGGCAGACTTGCCAGCCCAGGAGGGGGACAGCAGAGTGAAACCTGGCCTCTGGGCCAGCCCACCTCACCTCTGGGTTGGCTGTTTCGCCTTGAGGGCGGGTATTCGGCACTGTTCCCTCTAAGCTGTGTGTGTGCGTGCATGCACACAGGTCATGAAACCTGTGCACACAACCATGGGTGTCACTGCCCCGGGGAAGCACCTGGGGCACTGGCCCAGGCCACGCCTTCTGTCAGGAGGCCACACCCCTGACCACAGGCCACACCCCCAGCTGGGGATGGGGCCGGGAGTGGCTGCGAGCAGCGGAGCCCCGGATCCCTGGCCGGGGATGGGGCCAGGAGTGGCCTCCACAGCCACGGGCGGCTGAGCCCCGGATCCCCAGCTGGGGACAGGGCTGCTGCGGCTGTGGGTGGCTGGACCTCAAATCTCCAGCCCAGTCGGGCCGGAGAGCAGGAGAGGCGGGTCCCGCCAAATCCAGGGCACTGGCACCGGGATTCAGGTCAAATGCCCCGTGTGCCCAGCGCCAGCAACGCCCCTGCACACAACAAGGTAAAGTGAGCACAAAAAAATTCAATAGTGCTAATATTGGTGCTCACAAAGAAATGGTTTTGCGCACACAAAGAAATTGTTTGCACACACAGTCTACAAGTAATTAGAGGGAACATTGGTTTGGTTTTCCCATCCTGCCCCGCTGCATTTGGTGTCCCCCCTAAGGCAGTGGGGTGGGGGTGGAGGACAGTTTGGCAGGGGGGAGGCAGGACCTGTAGAACTGTGGGGCCCAGGGTGGTAGCCCCTCTTGTCCTCCCGCCCCGGAGGGCGGTGCTGTTCACCACTGTCCACTGCAAGTCAGATCCAAGCCCATCAATTTGCAGCAAGGATGCAGTTTGAGACTCAGACCTGAGTCCGAAGGGCTGAGCTGCGCAATACGGACATGTTAACATGACTGAGACCTGGGTCCAACCCATGTAAACCCAAGTTTGCAGTGCAGCGTCGTGGACCATGAGCCCAGGTCCAGCAGAACATGTTCAGCAAGTGGCATAGACGCACTCCCCGCCCCAACACCACGTTCATGGTATCTTCTGTGGACAGTCCTGCTCTTGGCCACTACTCAGTGTGGCTGGTTTGAGGCCACTAGTGTAGCTGTCCCAAAAAAAAAACCGCTGGAGTCAAGGCCGTGCTCTCCCCACCCAGCAGCACCGCTTGTGGCACTGCACTTACATCAGGGGCTGAAAGCTGATCGCAACAAGGCCTGTGGGGGCACATTCCCAGTCCTGCCACTAGAGGGTGCTATTTGCTGCAGCTGTCCTGGGATTGGCTCTGTGCCCTGACAGATGCTGAGCGCTGCATGGGATGGAAGCTGGTGTTCCTGCTGAGCCAAGGTTTGATCCAGAAGCTAAAGGAGGCGTGAGCCACCTTTCTCTGTTTCTAGGTATTTACAGCTAAAGTGCTATATTTTTCACTTCATTCTTCTGATGACATGGGATTGTGCCTACGGAAGCTCATGTGAAAAATAAATGTTAGTCCTTAAAAGTGCCACAGTTGCCTTCATTGATTTGCTCTTTAGGTTATTTCTCAAGATCCCTTTTAAAAACTACTTATGCCGTTCTAGGTTTGTTTGTTTTTTTAAGAGTCATCCTCTGATGGCTTTTTCTAACACATAGCTGGCCAATGCACTATTTTAAAAGGGATAGCCGTGTTAGTCTAGTCCTGTGAAAAAATAACAAGGAGTTGTGTGGCACTTTAAGACTAACAGATTTATTTTTTGCATGAGCTTTCGTGGGAGAAGATCCCACTTCCTCAGATGCTGGGATCTTCTTCCACGAAAGCTCATGCAAAAAACAAATCTGTTAGTCTTAAAGTGCCACACAACTCCTTGTTGTTTTTTCGATGCACTATTGCCAGCCCCAAATGTTTAAAAATCATAAGGCTCACCAAAAATCATGGGGTTTACTTTAAAATTATGAGATTATGTATAAATAGTAGATTTGGTAGTCTTATTTACCCTCTTCTTTTTCAGCCTTTAGAATGCACTGGGGTCACATTTTAAAGCTTGCTCCACAACCAGGAGGGCTAGAAACTTACTTATTAAGAATGAAAGCTGAAATCATCACTTGATTTGAAGAACTGGGGCTTTAAGGAAAGCAATAATTATCATGAGACTCATGGCAAACTCATCAGAATTAGCAACACTGTCAGTGTAATGTTTTTCTCGGTTTTGTGTAAAATACAGAAAGAGAAATTAAGTTATCCGTTTGGTTTTAAAAAAATTAATCACACACACTAAATTACCTAGGGACCCTGAGGAAAATATGATTAACAGATTGATATACAGTGAATGTAATTAGTTTGAAACCTGCAAGAATTCAATCAGCTTTGTAGAGGAACCATACAGTGCTTATGGAGTCTGCCAAATTGCTAGCCTGGGAAGAGACCTGACTGAATGCAAGTGAAGGGGAATGGCTATTACACCAGGTCTGTTTTCAGACTTTACATATATAAACTTTAAAGAGCATCAGAAGATGTTCGTCTGTCCTTGTTAATGGCTATTTTGTGCTGCCAATTGTACTCCTTCAGAGAAGCCAAACAGTGTTAAAGCTGAATGGTCTTGGAATTGCTCCACCACTGAAATAACAGCAGATTGAAGTTTTGGTTAATTTTTAATGACTTTAAACTCTCACTTTTGGCTGTAGTTTTTAACAACTGTGTCTCTCCCCTTCCAGAAATCTCTGAAAATAAGTTTTTGAAAGACTCTGACTAGTCAGTGTTAATATGGTAGAAATATGCAGTTCTTCTTCAAGAGCTTTTGTGTGAGAAAATCCCACTTTGTCAGATGCTTAAACTCACAGAATAAGAGCAAAAACTCACATAGTGTGAGCGAAACAGATGCATCTGTTTTGTTCCCATTCTGTGAGTTCCCCATCTTCAAGTGTCTGAGGAAGTGGAATTTTTTCTCACAAAAGCTCATAAGATAAAAAATTTATCAGTCTTTAAAAGAGCCACAGGACTCCTTGTTTATTTTAAATAAACTGAAGCCACTGGATACCTAGTTTTAAAGCCATAGTGTCCCCGAAAAAGAAACAACAAGAGTGGTGATTCCTATGTTACACTCAGTAACTTCTACAGCAGTAAAGCCATCACGAAGAGAAGTAACATCTGCTTTGAATATAATTATTAGCTCTGGTGTCTGTTTTCTGCAGTAGTCAGCCAATATTGCCTGTTTTTCACAAGACCACCCTCTGAATCTTCAGAGAGATCATATATCCCTTTCAAAAGCAAGATGTACTTCAAAACAATATATGTACTAGTTAGATCACAAGAGCTAAATCATACCTTCATTTATACTCTAGAAGAGCTAGCAAGTATATATGGAAAACAAGACTTAGAAGCAAATAGGGTCTTACTTTGAATTATTCCACTTTGATTTTAACCGGGTGAAACTTTGGGCCTGTCTTTAGAGTATTATCTAGCTAGTGTAATCTTAGTTCTTAGTAGTATACAGCTCAATACAGGTGCACATGATTTTCCATAGAAAAACTATATTACGGAACCACACATCTAACATTTTTGTCCTAAATCCAACTACTTCAGCAATGGATGTCAGCTTCTGCTAAATGAACAAAATTATCTTGATTTCAAAAGATCGGACCAAAGTATGCAGATTCCAAAGAGAGAAAAGAGGTAAAGTCAGGGCCAGCTCAAGGGTTTGTGGTGCCCCAAGCCCAATTTTGATTTTGTGCCCCCCGCCCCCCCCCAAAATCTCATTCATGGAGGTTGAAAACAGTTTTCCAAAGTGCATAAATCTCAAGCACCTGCCTGCAGAGGGATTTAAAGTGCACTCTGCCTACGTGACTTCAGCTGCAGGTTGACTAACAGTGCCTGAGCTGCTAGGAAAGAGTTGAAGAGGCAGGAGCCAGCCTGATCTTCAGGGAAGACAGGTGCCCCTAAGAACTGTCACCTGAAGCCATGTCTGTCTCTTGCCTCACAGTAGAGCTGGTTATAACACTTTTTATCTTCTTATTGTTATTTTAATGAGAAACCAGGGGGGTGTCAAACTCATTCAAATAGTGTAGTAGCTAGCACTGCTGCTTAACATACAGAAGGTCCTGGGTTCAATTCCCAGGGGATTGGACTTGATGATCTCACAAGGTCCTGTCCAGCCCTATGATTTGATTAATTGATTGATTGATTCAACATAGGGGGGTCACACTGGAAGGCAGGACACCTGTCACAGGTCATGTGTCTGCATGGGTTCCCCAACTCCTTCTCCCTCCATCTTCAGAGCAAGAAAGTGTCATTTTGCAGTCCATTTTCTAATCATAACCCAAAAAAATAGATCCTGATCTGACCCGCAGGCTGTGAGTTTGACACTCCTGAATCCATCCACGACAGGCATAATTAGGCAGTTTTTGTCAGTCAAGGCCCACTGCTTTCTCCTAACATTACAAAACCAAAAAGAGATCAACCTCTTGAATAAATATCCACTGTGAATTACTTGCTTTAACTAGCACTTCCTCCCATGAATAAAACAAGCAAGAAGTCCCGTGGCACTTTTAAAGACTAACATATTTATTTTTTGCATAAGCTTTTGTGGGTGCGAAAGCTCCTATGAAAATAAATTTGTTGTCTTTGCCATAGGATTCCTTGCTTGTTCTGCTGAACTAGACTAACACAGCTACCCCTTTGGAATTTCCTAACATGAATGTAATCTAATACATAAAAGGAATAAGGTGCTCAATGAGAAAGAAAGAAATACAAAAGGAATTTAAAAATCTGGCGTCCAGGCAGAATCTTTCTATCCTGAATATAATCTCAGAATCTAGCTTTCTGCGAACAACAGTTTAGTCATCTTTTTGCTAGTGATTGCTCTGTTTCACTTTGGAAAACTATATCAAAAAAACCTTTAGTCACATGCCTCAATCTCCAATATACCCCCAAGCCTTACGAAAAGGATGACACTGACCTCACCCTAGTTGGCACCTGCACTTTCTTTGGATGTGAAACCCACTTGACTCCCAAGCCATCCACCTCCCTTTCCTTAAAATGAGTTAAGGCAACTGCATCAATGGCAGCCACGCAGCACAGATCAGTAGGTAAGCCAGTCAATGAGTAAAAAGGAAAATATGTGTAATAAACAAGGAGTCTTGAGGCACTTAAAGACAATAAATTTACTTATTGCATGAGCTTTTGTGGGAGAAAATCCCACTTCATCAAAGTGGAATTTTCTCCCACGAAAGCTCATGTGATAAACAGATTTATTAGTCCTTAAGTACCACAGGACTCTTTGCTTGTTTTGCTGAACTAGACTAACACGGCTGCTCCTTTAGAACTTGTCAAATATGTATGTCACCCTTCCAGGGCATGAATTCTGCCATGTTATTTTTCAACCCTAATTTCCACTGGATGTTTCCCCTCTGTGTTCTTCAAACAGGTAACCGAGATGCTGTTTTATGGAGAGGAATCTTCTGACGTTTTGAAACTGATATGGAAAGGGAAAAGCATAATGCTTAAAGACAGAGTAAGGGAGAAAGGGAAAATCTAGCCTCGACTAATAAAGAGAATCATCTTTCCATACATGTTCATCGCAGGAGTGGAAAAACTCCCCCAGTGGATTTGGAGCAGGCTCACCTCACCCTGCGCTATGAATCAGAAGCAATCAGTGCTGGCCTGACTGCTTAAATGACTTCAGAGGGGACAGAACTGAGCAGACCTGGATCACAATTTTTAATGTGGATGCACATTAGAGAAGAATGAAAACACTTCAAGGAAGAAATTATCATTTTTCTGTGTTTGTGGAGTGCCCAGCACAGCAGAGCAGTAATTCTGACTGGGGTCAAAGAGGCATTCAGCTGAGGAGCAGAGATGGATTAACACAGGGACTATTGGGGCCGAAGCCCCTATTGCTGGCCTGGAGGCCACAGGCTCCAGCCACTATAGCCCCTGCCAGATCTGCTCCCCTCCAAGCCCTCACAATGTCCGGGATGCTGAGAGAGCCCCCGCCTGGCCAGCACTTGGGGGGCAGGGTGTGGAGATGTCAGGCTCCCTGCTCCCACTCCACCCCTGGGCCATCTGGGCTGCCCCCCAGGGACGGTGCAGGCCAGCCCATTTACTCCTCTCCTTTCTGGGGAGGGACTGGGCCTAGCTAGCAAATAGTTTGGCTCCAGTGTGGCTTTCCAGGGCCCGTGGCCCTCGAGGGCCACACCAGAGGTGGTATCGCATGTCCCCCAGCCTCAGCCCCACCCTCAGAATGGAGCAAATGGTGCCAGTCTACCCCGTGCCTGGGGGCGGCCCAGCTGTGGGACAGGAGCACAGCCCCTGACCCCCCACAGCACCAGCCCATGCAGGGGTCCTGATGGTGGTGGTGGGGCTGGGCCTCCAAGCTAGGGCAGGGCCTCATGCCCCTTAATCCAGGCCTGCTGAGGAGACTCATATCCAGTACAAAGCCTAGGCCCAGCTTGAGCCATGAGTAGATGTGAGACGTGCATAAGCCCTTATGGGCAGTCTTAGGCTGTGTCCACACGTCCACAGTTAAATTGATTTAACTTGTATCGATTTAATAAAATCAATATAAAAACCATTAAATAGATTTAAGTTAAATCGATTTAACAGGTCCCCACTAGAAACTCAAATTGAAGAAGCATATCCATGGACAGGACTCACTATTTTGATTTAGGAGAGAGGCACCATGGGAGGTGTAGCAATATGGCCCCCTGGAAGGGCTATGCCCCCACCCAATATATAGAAACAGGAAAGCACCTGGGAAGGAGAAGGGCAAAAAGTGTTAAATCGAGTTAACAATTAAATCAAAATAGCATGTCCGCACTGTGTTATTTCAAAATAATAATTTTGATTTAACCATTGTATCGATATAATACTAGGTTTTATTATATCGATATGACTTTCCTTATATCAAAATAAGGGAGCTCCTCATTTCGAAATAAGGGGATGTTACCAACTTTGCCCACCAACTCGGGGTATGCTCATTTATTAGGGTTGCTTTCTCTATGGGGAAGATGGTACTTCTATTAGTATGCTGCTTGTGTGACTTGTGTTTCTACAGAGGTGAGTCTGAGTGGACTGGGTCTATCAGCACTCTCAGCTGACCCCTTATGTGTCCCTGAACTCAGTAGGCTGGGTCACACAGCACTTCTCTGCTGCTACCCTTATGTGCCCCTGTACCGCACCAAACTAGGCTTGATTATGGATCTTGAGCAGGCTGGGTCACACAGCACCTCTCAGCTGCTACCCTTATATGCCCCTGGACTCAATCAGGCTGGGTCAAAACAGCACTTGTCAGCTGTCACCCTTATATGCCCCTGGAGTCAATCAGGCTACTATCCCCATCAATGAGCAAACCTTACAGGGTTGTGGGCACCACAGGGATCTTTGGCTAGGTAATAGAAGCGTTGCTGCAAAGTGATATAAAGAAACCAAGACCACAAAGGAGAGGGAATGATGTCTTAAAAGAGTCTGAAAACTGGCTTAATAACACAAGTCATTTTATTGCTAGGTATCTAAAACTTGTACTACTAATAATAATTACAAAGGAGAGAAGAATACCCCAACATACCCAGTTACAGCATTGATAAACATACAAGGAAAGAAGAACATCCAGCTACAATATTACCTAGATTCTACTGTATCAGGCCTAGAGAGAGAGCGAGAGCGCGCGAGAGAAGGGGTTGTCTCACCACTCTGTAGCAGAAAGGTTTCCAGGTTGTGCAGATCAGGGTCAGAGGCTGGATGGAAACAAAGCTCCCACAGCAATCAGCAAGGAAGAAAAGCCAAATCCCAGTGGAAATGATACAGCTTTAGATCCAAGCATCAGGAGTCAGGACTCAATCCAGACTCACACAAGATTCAGAAAGGATCCAGTCAGGACTTGCACAGGACACACACACACTACTATGCGGGTAAAGGTTTTTTATAAGGACTTGTTTACGTGGCCAATACACATTCCTGGCTGGGTGTTATGGTTCAGAGAAGCTCACAATACAGTCAGGCAGACTCAGTATTTTGGGTATCAATTATCATGTCTGTGACTAGAATGGTCTGATAATTACTGAGTTTGTTTGTTTTGGTGTGAGATCCCCCATCAGGCAATGCTTCCCTGCTTCTTCAATCCCAGAGTTCAGTGCGGCTCTTGCTTTGGAGTCTGGTTCTCCATAGTCAATGCAAATGAAGCTCCATTGTGCTGATGGCTTTTGGATATGGGTAGATTAGGAAAAGGATGTTTCCCATTTCCTTCTGTTTTTGGTTTTCAGTTCAAGCAGAGGTTGGGGGATGTGTGGGGGGAGGGAGGCACAGGCTGGATCCTATGCTCTGATTCCTCAAGAACACAGAGCTAACACATAACAGGGATGTCATGTGGACCTACCATTTTTTACATCGAAATAACCAGTGTTATTTTGATTTAAACAGTGTGGGTGGACGTACCCACAATGAGTGAGCAGTGCCAGCAGCTGTCCAGGATGCTGCAATATGCCTGGCTGCCACATGTTCCACTTGCTAAGACTGCCTGTGACTGCCACCTCCCTTCTGACAGTGGGCTGGGAGGCAAGGCAGGGGGCCATCATGGGGGACAGTGGAGCTGGCCATGGGGCTGGAGGCTCTAGTGGGAGTTGGGGGGCTGGCTGCAGGACCATGAGGAGGCAGGGGGCCAGGATGCCACCAGCGAGACTGGTGGCAGGGCTGGGGGGGAGGGGTGACAGCAAGACTGGCAGTGGGGCCACAGACCCAAGCAGAGGAGTAGAGGTGGCCAGGGAGGCCTGATGAGGCTGGCGGTGGGGCCTGGGACTCTGGCAGCCATCGTGGTGTTTTGAGTTTGAAACCCCTGCTCCAACTGAAGGGCTGCTGGCTAAAGACTTTATGGGGGCTTGCAATTCCTCCTGCTCCAGAAAGCTCTAGCCAGCTGGCTTGCTGGTTTTACATTTTAGTTTTTACTGGCATGGAGATCAGAGGGACTTTTTTTTTTTTTTTTTTTTTTTTTACTGACACTAAGTTTTTACTAAAAATAAAAATACTAAAAATGCTAAACACTAAAAAATACTGTAAGCAATATAATGTCACAAAAGTATGTAGTCTCGCACTATTCTGTGCGCAGGAATCCAGAACTACACAGTTGCTTTACCTTCAGTTAATTGATCAGGTTCTTTGGGTGTGTGAAATAACAGAAATGATAAAGTCATGGTCAGAGTAGTTTTATGGTATAATAAGAGATTCTGAATGACAACAAACAGTGTCAAAATACAATGTTATATTCCTACCCAGTTTTACAAACATTTTCATTTATTTACAGACAGTTGGCAACCGTCCTTGTCCTTGCTATATGTGTGCCATACATGATTGTTGTGGACCCTGTGGGAGACAAAGGCTTTACTACAGTGTCTACACTGAGTGGGCTTCTCACACAGGTGCCAGCAAATGTGAGTGTGCAGATGCTGGAAACAGAGGGTTACTTACCTGTAAACCTTCTCCCACAAAAGCAGATAAAAAAAATTGTTAGTCTTTAAGTGCCACAGGACTCCTTGTTTGTTTGTTTTACTGAACTAGACTAACACAGCTACCCCTTTGGATCTTACCTGTAAATGTCCTCCTTCGAGAGGGACTGCTCACATACAATCTAATTTAGGTGTATACATGCTGCAGCACATGGTCTTCTGGAAAACTTTTTGCTTTAGCCAATCCCCATAGGGTCAGTTGGCAACATGCCCTTGGTCCTGTACTCTGGCCACAGTATATAGGTGGCACTGATCCTGCCCTCTCTTCAGTCTCTTCTTTCTGCTAACTCTGAAAAGCAGGAATGGAGGGAGGGTACAGAATGTATTTGAGCAGACTATCTCAAGGAAGAATGTTTACAGGTAAGCAACTTTCCTTTCTTCAAGTGCAGCTCACATCCGCACGAAGGCTATGTCATCACTTGTCTTTTGGACGATGGTGTAGTGTGAGGCGAAGGTATAAACGGATGACCAGGTTACTGCTCTGCAGATCTCCTGTATGGGAACCTGTGCCAGGAAGGCAGATGATGGTGCTTGGGCTCTAGTTGAGTGTGCCCTAACCAAGCTATGTAGTAGTACTTTAGCACTGAGGTAGTGGTCTTTGATGCAGCTCATTATCCATGATGAGATGCATTGTGATGTCACCACCTGGCTTCCCATTCATTTGGCAACCGTGACAAAGAGCTGGGTTGACTTCCGGAATGGTCTCATCCTCTTGGTGTAGGTGACGAGTGCCATTCTAATGTCCAAAGTATGCCACCTCCTTTGGTTCTCCATTACATGTGGCTCCTGGAAGAACATGAGGAAGAAGACAGGGGTGATGCTGCCCTGGAAAAAGACCCAAGGCATCTCTTGCACATGGAAGAAACAGACTGACTGAGCCAGACAGGTACTCCTAAGTCAACTACCACACGAGAAGCTCAAGAAAGAAAACAGAACGCCTCTAGTCATTACCTACAACCGCCACGTCAGATCTCTACAACACATCCTCAGGGATCTACAGCCTATTCTACAAGATGATCCCTCACTTTCAAGCCTTGGGAGACAGACCTCTGCTAGCTTACAGACAGCTTCCCAACATTTAACCGATACCAGCAACTACAGAACTAACAACAGAACCATTAAAGCAGGCACATATCCCTGCAACAAACCACGCTGCCAACTTTACCCACATATCTGCACAGAAGACACTATTAGAGGACTTAGTAATATAGCTATTCCATCAAAGGCTCATTCACCTGCTCATCCAATGTGATTTACACCATCATGTGCAAGAGATGCCCCTCAGCCTTATATATTGGACAAACAAATCACAACACTCTAAAACAAGTGGGTCAGCATTTCAATCTTCCTGATCACTCCATTAATGAGTTGTTAATTGCTGAGCTCTCACTGATGAATACTAAGTCAAGGCTTCAAAGAGAAGCTACTGAAATTGAATTCATGTGTATATTTGGTTGCATTGCTTCAAGTCTTAATTGGGACACTAGCTTTTTCTCCCATTACAACAGGTGATTTAACCTCATCTCCCTCTGTATGCTGTCCCCCAGTGCTTGAATCTTTACAGCTGTTTTGATTTGCTGTTACAGTGTGACCTGTTCCTATGACTTACACTTTCCTGCATTCATTTCCTACCATTCTGTAAGTTCCATCATCTTCAAAGCATCTGATGAACTGGGATTTTTCTCCCATGAAAGCTCATGCAAAAACTAAATTTGTGAGTCTTTAAGTGCCACAGGACTCCTTTGGATCCTATCCTTATGGAACACCTTGTAGAGCCCTGTCCAAGGACAAAGCCAACAGCTCGGATACACATCTAGCTGAGGTGATGGATGCTAGGAATGGTACCTTCCCCGAAAGGACTAGCAAGGACTGTGAGTCTGTGGATTCAAATGGGGGACCCATTAGCCCACTGAGTGCCAGGTTCAGGTCTCATGTGGGACTAGGTCACAGATCTGTAGGTAGAGTCTTTCTATCCCCTTGAGGAATCTTAATATCAAGGGGTGAGAGAAGAGGGTGACCCTATGGAAGGATTTGTGAAAGGCAAGGCAAAGATTGCTGCTAGGTGGATCCTGAGGGAGGCTATAGCCAGCCCCTCTTTCTTTAGGTGGAGAAGGTAGTCTAATATAATCTGGATAAGGGTGCCCTCTGGGGTGACTTGAGTCATTGCCCTCATTTAGTCATAAAGTGACATGTTTCCAGTTTGTCTTGTATGTTGAATGCTTGGAGGGTTTTCTGCTACCCATCAGCATTTCTTGGATCTCCCGGGAACATGCCTTTGGATTTAGCCATTGAGCTTCCTGTCCATCACGTGTAGGGACTCCACGTCTGCATGCAGTAGGCGCCCCTCATCCTGGGTTAGAAGGTCTTCCCTGACTGGGAGTGTTCTGGGAGGGATCACCAAGAGGTCGAGGAGTAAACTGAACCACAGCTGGTAGGGCTATCATGATCACATTGACCTTGTCCCTTTTGATCTTTAATAGAACTCTGTAGATTAGCAGAATGGGGGGGGCAGGGAGAGGCGTAGAGCACAGGACTTTCCCAAATGATCAGAAAGGGAGCCCTCCTCCCAGAGCAGTAACTAGGCTGGGGCAACCAGAGCAAACCCCCAATTGCTGAATTTTAGAGGGTGCAGGGGACAGAGCCAGCTCCCAGTGGTAGCTGGGGACAGATCTGGTTCCTTGCCAGCAGGAACGGTGCTGGGGATTGTGGTGCCCCCCCCCGACAGCAGAGCAATGCCAGCACATACGAGTGATGTCATCAGTGGAGCACAATGGCGCTGTCCCCTTTTGGTGCCCCTCAAATGCTGACACCCTGCTGCAACGCAGGGGCTGCTTACCATGTAGCGCTGGCCCTGCTTGCCACCCCAGCTGCCACTGAGGAGCTGGATCCAGCCCCTGTGCCCTCTAAAATTTGGTGCTTGAGGCTTCCGGTAGCAACTGGGGCTTCCAACAGAGGCTGGGGCCAGATCTAGCTCCTCACTGCCCCAGCAGTGGCGAGGAGCCAGGTCTGTCCCCAGTGTTGGAGAGCTCCAGCCACCTCTGGAAGGCACCTGGGGATGGATACAGCTCCCTGTTGCTGCTGGGGATGGATCGGGCCCTGGCCTGGATCAGGGCCCAAGTTTGGGGAGGGTGCCTTTGGGGTGGCTTGTCCTGGGTGCCAGGAAAGCTAGTTCCAGCCCTGAGCAGCATGATGCAAGAAACCAGCAGAGAGTCCAAGGGGGCTGATGTCTCTGGACACTGGATATAGCTAAGAAACATGGTTAGGCAAAGAACTCTTGACACATCTGCCCATTTGGAGCAGCCATGGTGCAGCCGAAATTGCCATTCCTGATGCTGAAAGCCACTCCAGGCACCTGCAAAAGAAAGAAAAAAAACCAAAAAAAAAAACAACCCACACAACAACAGCCAGAGCAGCTGCTCCCCATGGCATGCTTGGGAACCCGTATTCCAGACATCTTTTGATGGCGGGTGTCTGGGGAACCACCAAGCCCTACACTTCCCACTCCAGCCATAACCACTACTGAATTTTCAAGCAGCAGGCTCCTTTGTTGCTGGAGGGGACCACTGGCATGGGCTAAGGGACAGGAAAAAGGAACTGGCATGGCTGTTGGCAAAAATCATGGACCCCTGATCTACAGTGTTTTTATGTTCATCAGAAATACAGAAGCAGGGCTGTTCAAATGCCAGAAATGGTACTAGCATTGCTGGTGGCCCCCTGCAAGTGCAGCAGATGCCGACACATATGACTGTAGTAGTGCTGCACAATGATGCACTCCCCATTTTGGTGCCCCTCATGCATTGGCACCCCCCTGCACCGCTTACCGGGCTTACTGTATTGCGCTGGCCCTGTCAAATGCCACAAGGACCAGTTTTCAAACTCTCCTCCATTTGCAGTGACAGCTTGTTGCAGTTTGGGAATCAGTCACTGCCCAGTTAAGAAAAACGTCCAGCAGTGACAAACCACAGCCAAGGTAGTGTCCCTAGGGAAAAACCTTCAGAAAATCAGTTAAATAAGTTATCTGGCAGCAGGGCACCAAAATGCACCTATTTATATTACCCCAAAATTCTCATAGACAGACTAAAGTCAGAAGGGACCACTGTGATCATCTAGTCTGACCTCCTGCACAGTGCAGGCCACAAAACCTCACCCACCCACTCCTACAATGAACCTCAAACCCATAACTGAGCGATTAAAGTCCTCAAATCATGATTTAAAGACTTAAATCCCCAGAATCAACCAGCAAGTGAGCCATGCCCAATGCTACAGAGGAAGGCAAAAAAACCCCAGCACCCAAGCCAATCTGCCCTGGGGGAAAATTCCTTCCTGACCCCAAATATGGCGATCAGTTAAACCCTGAGCATGAGGGCAACTCCACAACAGCCAGTCAAGAAGAACTTCTCTGTAATAACGCAGAACCCACTCGATCCATTGCCCCTTCCCAGGTCACTATCATACCCATCACCAGTAGTAAAAGACAGACAATGGCCAAGCTACACTGTCCATCATATCATTCCTTCCATAAACTTATCAAGCTTGGTTTTGAAGGCACCTAAGGTTTTTGCCCCCCACCACTTCCCTTGGTAAACAATTCCAGAACTTTACTCCTCTGATGGTTAGGAATCTGCATTTAATTTCAAGCCTAAATTTTCTGAAGGACAGTTTGTATCCATTTGTTCTTGTGTCCACATTGGCACTGTATTCAAATAATTCCTCTCCCTCCCTTGTATTTATAAAGAGCAATCACATCTTCTCTCAGCCTTTTTTTGAGAAGACTAAACAAACCAAGCTCTAAGTCATTTCACATAGGGAAGATTTTCCATTCCACAAATCATCCTTGTAGCCCTTCTTTGCACCTGTTCCAGTTTGACTTCATCTTTCTTAAACATGGGTGACCCAGAACTGTACATGATACTCCAAGTGAGGTCACACCAGTGTCTTGTATAACGGTACTAACACCTCCCCATTTCTACTGGAAATACCCCTTCTGATGCACCCCAGGACCGCATTAGCTTTTTTCACTGTCACATCACATTGGGTACTCATTGTCATTCTGTGATCAACCAGTACACCCAGGTCCTTCTCCTCCCCCATGACTTCCAACTGATGTATTCCCAACTTATAAGAAAAATTCTTATTTGTCCCTAAGTGCATGACCTTGCACTTCCCATTGTTCACTTCCATCCTATTTCTAATGCTCCACTTTACAAGGTCATCCAAATCATTCTGTATGCTATCCCAATCCTCCTCCGTAGTGGCAATACCTCCCAGCTTGGTGTCATCTACAAACTTAATTAGCACATTCCCACTTTTTGTGGCAAGGTCAGTAACAAAAAAGTTCAATAAGATGGGTCCCAGGACCAATCCTTGGGGAACTCCACTAGTAACCTTCTTCCAGCTAGACAGGTCACCTTTCACTACGACCCTCTGTAGTCTCCCCCGTAACCAGTTCTTTATCCACCTTTCTATTTTGATATTAATCCCCATCCTTCCCAATTTAATTAGTAATTCCCTGTGTGGAACTGTATCAAATACTTTGCTGAAATCTAAGTAAATTAGGTCCACTGCATTCTCTTTATCCAAAAAAATCTGTTATCTTCTCAAAAAGAGGAGATCAGGTTGGTCAGGCATGATCTAGCTTTTGTAAAGCCGTGTTGTATTTTGTCAGTTACCATTTTCCTCAATATCCTTAAGCACTTTCTCTTTCAAAATTTTCTCTAAGACCTTGCATACTGCTGAAGTCAAACTAATAGGCCTGTAGTTACCTGGATCACTTTTACTCCCTTTCTTGAAAATAGGGACCACATTAGCAATTCTCCAGTCATAAGGTACAACCCCTTTGTTCACCAATACTTTAAAAATCCTTGCTAAAGGGCTGGCAATTTCATGTGCAAGTTCCTTCAATATTCTCAGATAAAGATTATCTGGACCCCCTGATTTAGTTCCATTAAGCTGCTGAAGCTCGGCTTCCACCTCAGATATGGTAATTTCCACTCCTACATTCTCATTCCCATTAGCTGCCCTCTCTCTGGCCCCAATCTCACCATCACCCTCATTAAAGACAGAGGCAAAGTACTTATTTAGATATTCAGCCATGCCTAGATTATCCTTGATCTCTACTCCATCCTCAGTGTACAGTGGTCCAACCTCCTCCTTCTGTGTTTTCTTTCTATTTATATGGCTGAAGAACCTTTTACTACTGGTTTTGATTCCCTTTGCAAGGTCTAACTCTGCTTGGCTTTTGGCCTTCATCACTTGATCCCTACATCCTCTGACCTCTAAAATGTGGTCCTCCTTTCTTATCCCTCCCAACTTCCTCTCCTTGTAGGCCTTGTGTTTCCTCCTAATTACCCGTTTAAGATGTACATTCATCCAGCTTGGTTTAGAACCCATGTCTGCAATTTTTTTCCTCTTCTTTGGAATGCTGGCTTCAGGTAGTTCCCGCAGATTTATCTTGAAGCAGTTCCACGCATCCTCAATGTTCATATCCATGAATTCTTTGGTCCAGTCCACTTCCCTAGCTAATTCCCTTAATTTTTTTTTGAAGTTAGCCCTTTTGTAGTCAAAGACTCTCGTCACAGATTTATTTTTGTTCACCCTTCCATTCAGTTTAAATTGGATTAGCTCATTATCACTAGAGCCTAGGTTGTCCCCTACAACTAATTCCTCTATGAGGTCCTCACTACTGACTAATACCATATCCAAGATTGCACCTCCTCCCATTGGTTTGGAAACTGCTCAACAGAGAAATTCATCTGCTATCACCTCCAAGAAAATCTACCGTATATAATTGGGTATAAGCTGATCCAGGCACAAGCCAACCCCCCAATTCTGAGCCCAAAAAAGAAGCTAAAATTGGTGACCCAGGTATAAGCTGAGGTCCCGTTTTGGCCTTGGCCCCTAACCTCCCACCCACTGCTGCTGGCTTCCTCTGGAGTTTGACATCTTCCCTACCCCAAAAATCTCTGCAGCTGCTTTTTGCTTACCCCCCCCACCCCCCTGCTGTCCATGCCTCACTCCTACCCTCCTGCTCTGCCCTTTCCTCACCCCTGCTGCCCCCTGCTCTGCCCTTTCCTCATTGCTACACCCCTGCTCACTTCTCAGTTTCCTGCTGCTGCCCCCTGCGCCACCCTTTCCTCACTGTTGCCCCCCTGCTCCCACCTGCTCTGCCCTTTCCTCACTTCTCATTTACCTCACTGTTGCCCCTTGCTGTGACCTTTCCTCACTGTTGCCCCTGTGGGGGACAAATTAATCAGGGCTCTCAACCTGGAAAGAGACCACAGATCCTCCCCAGTGATGAAGGCCCGTTCCCAGCTGAGACTCAAATTAGCAGAGAACAAGGTGTGGTTCAGGTTTTTACTATTCAGCTGAATAACAAAAGGAACTGCATCAGAGGGCAGCAAAGAAGTGCTAGCCCCTCCGAGCAGGCCCCCCCCCCCCAACAACTTGAGTGTGAGAGCGAGCCCTGAGGGGCAGCATCACAACACTTTTATCCAGTACAGTGTGATCATGCTATGATAATGCTTTCATGATTGACAATGTTTTAGAGACCCTTATATGGTTACATTAACACCTATTTAATGCATATTAATGATTAAAGAATGCATATAATTATCCCCACCTCGGTTTACTGTTCATAGAATCATAGGGTTGGAAGGGACCACACGAGGTCATCTAGTCCAACCCCCTGCCAAAAAAAGCAGGACCACTCCCATTAGATCATCCCAGTCAGGGTTTTGTCCAGCTGGGCCTTGAACACCTCCAGAGATGGAGATTCCACCACCTCCCTAGGCAGCTTATTCCAATGCTTCACCACTCGCCTAGTAAGGAAGTTTCTCCTAATATCCAGCCTGGACCACCCCAGCTGTAACTTGAAACCATTGCTTCTCGTTCTGCCCTCTGTTACTACCGAGAACAGTCGAGCTCCATCCTCCTTGGAGCAACCCTTCAAGTAGTTGACATCATTTGCATTATCCTGGGCAGCCGCAGTACCTGCAAACTCATTAATTTCTGCCTAGAGATGCTGACCTTACATTCTTGCAAGGCTATGGTGCCAAGGAGGGTGAGCAGGAGATAGGAGGTAGTACTCCCTTTTCAGTTAGAACAAAGACAGGACTGTCTAGCTTACATTCCTTGTCCAGATGGTCAGGAGAAAAAAGGCATGAGAAAGGGGAGATAACACACTAACTATCAACTCGAGGCTGCTTGCTAATGGAACTTAGATATATAACTTGCCCAAGAAATGACCCCACTACCATAGCAACCTGCAGCCTCTATAAGGCATATACTATAGCACCTTCCCTACTATTCTACAAAGGAGATCACCTAATATTTCCCTCACACCCCCTTGCTCCCACCTGCTCTGCCCCTTTCTCACTGCTGCTGTCTGCTCCTCCTACTGCCCCCTCCTCACTGCCACCCCCTACTCTGCCCTTCCCTCACTACTACCTCCTACTACCCCCCCGCTCTGCCTTTTCCCTCACTGCTACCCCCCCGGCTCTTCACTGCTGCCCCCCTACTCCCTTCTCAGTGCCCTGCTGTTGCTCCTGTTCCCCAACACCCTTTCCATGTCACCCCCCAACCCCTGCTGCTGGTCTTCCCAGCCTGGCAGGCCCACCCCCAAATCCCCAGTCCCTGTTGCTGCTTCCCTGGGCTCCCCAAAATCCCTGGGTCCTCCTGCTGCTCCCCAGACTGCCTGACCCCCCCCCAAATGCCCAAGCCCTGCTGCCCCTTCCCTGGCCTCCCTGAACCCCTCCCCAAAAACCCTCCCAGCCATCCCATCACTTTCCCTGACTCCCCAACCCCCTCCCCAACCTCTGGTCTCTGCCACTGCTTCCATGGCCTCCCTGAACCTCCCCCCCACCAAAAAAAATGTCCAGGCCAACACCCCCCTCCCCCCAGGTCTCCTTACATGGCCACTCCAGACACCGGGGTCCCCTCTTCACTCCAGCCCCAGCCCAGCCAACTGCCCAAGATGGCCACCCAGCAACACTGGGGCTCTGGCCTGCAATGTGGTCTGGGAAACTCCTGGGAGGGGCTGTCTACCCTATTCTCTTGAGTATAAGCCAAGCACCTATTTTCAAGCCAATTTTTGAGCACAAAATTTTCATTTTATAGGCAATGATATACAGTAGGCCCTTTTATTGCTGCTGCGCATATCCTCCAGTCTATATCTGGGAAGCACTAATCCAGGAGAAACTCTAGTAGCTTTCTCCTCCAATGTGATTTTGAGCCAGCTAGACTCTGTCCTTGCTAATTTAATCATTCTGAATTTCTTTGCATTCTATTGCATCATCGATATACAATGCCACACCACCACCTTTGCCATTACATCTGTCTTTCCTAAAGAGCACAGAGCCTTTAATGCCCATACACCAGTCATGACTATTATTCCACCATGGTTCTGTTATCCCTATAATATCCAGTTTCAATTCCTCTACCAGTAGTTCCAGTTCCTCCATTTTATTACCTAGGTTTCTCTCATTGGTATATAAATATTTTAGCTTTTGCTGCTTGACTTTGCTCACATTCTGTACCCAACATGGGCTTTTATTACTGCTGCCAACTTCACCCATCAGACCAGTATTTGTGCTTCCCTCCTTTGTAGCATCTATACTGCCTCTCACATCTTTGTCTTTTCTGATGTCAGTTTCCTGCCTCTCAATGCTAGTATCAGGTGTAGAGATTGAGTATCTCCCAACCATCTCCCCACACTCCTTAGTTTAAAACACCCTTAATCAGTTGAGCTAGCCTCCCTTCCAGAAGTCTGCTTCCCTCCCTACTCAGGTGAAATCCATCCCTAGCAAACAATCGTCTGTCCATGAACACCTCCCAGTGCCCATACATCCCAAAGCCCTCCTTGTAACACCACTGCCTGAGCTATCTGTTAAATGCCACAGTCTTCTTACAGCTGTGTTGTCCTCCTCTAGAGACTGGCAGAATCCCACTAAAGATTACCTGAGCCTCCAGCTCCTTGAGAGTCCTCTCCAGCCTGGCATAGTCTCCTTTGATACATTCCAATGAGAATCTGGCAGTATCATTTGTACCCACTGAAGGGCAATCAGAGGATTCTTTCCTGCTCCCATGAGGAGCTTCTTCAGCCTCAGATCCACATCATATCTTAGCTCCAGGCAAGCAGCACACCCTCCTGTTCTCAGGGTCACTTCTAGTTATAGGCCTGTCTGTCCTCCTCAGCAGAGGATCCCCAATCACATACACTTGCCTTTTCCTGGAAACAGTGTGCTTCTCCAGTCTATCCCCAGTTCTCTCTGTCCAGGAGTCATGATATCTACAGCTGCTGTTTGCAATCCTCCGCATCTGCTCCTGAATGCTCCTTGGGCTCTTATTTATCACCAGAGACTCAACTCCCCTTTGAATGGGACTAGCTGCTCTCCTCTTCTTCCTCACACTCCCACCTTTGGTGTTCACCTGCTGCACTCCTTCATTTGCTAATTCAGCAAACCTGTTAGTGAGCTCTATTTCACCTTCACTAGCTGGTCTTTTTCTCTGCCACCTTCTCACAGTCACATGTTTCCACTGCTCACTTTCCTCACCTAGCAGTCTCACCATGGAAGTGGTTGCTCCTGTTTCCACCTGCAGGTCTGAGTTTTTGTCTCCAGCCTCTCCAGTCCTCTGCTCCATCAACTGTTCAAACCCCCTTCTAAACTCAACCATAGTCACCACCTGCATCTCCAGCCCTCAGATTTTCTCCTCCAACAGCTCTATAAGGCAGCACTTGATACAAACAAAACTCTTTGGAGTTACACCTTCCAAGATGATGTACATCCCACAGCTTCCACATCCTCTCATCTTCAATGTTTCTTCTCTTGTTGGAGTGATTTCTGCTGCTACCTCCATCTCTGCTGTAAATCTGCCTTTCTCTTCCCCCCACCCCAGCCCTATTGCCTGCTTCTAGTGCTGCAGCTTGCTTGAGTGGCTGCCTTTATAGCTCCCCCAATAGGAAGGCTCCACCCCTAACTGGGGTCACCTGATCCCAAATGCCACTCAGCCCCTGCAAACTGAGAAAAAAAAAAAAAAGAAAAGAAAAGAAGGAAAAAAAGAAAAAAAAAGAAAAAAAAAAGCCAAACCAGAAAACAAACACAAAACAGAAAAGCAAACACACACAGCACTCTCAACTCCACAGAACTCCTCTACAGTCCTTAACTCCCTCTCAAACTCCCGTTAACAGCCCTGTTGCCAGCTGCCTGGCAGTGGAGAACTTCCATAAACCCATTTAAATAACCTTGAGAGAACTCCTGCTGAACAGAAGAAACCTTCAATACAAGGTCACTACATCACTTTTCACAGCCGCGCTGCCCTCATCTCAATTCTGACCTTCCCCACCTCACTGATTTGATCCCTGCTGGCCTTTCCTGCTGGCAGATGCCTGATGATCTGTATGGATACCATTGCCTTTGATGGGACCTTGTTTAACTGCATTGGAGGCCAGGAGGAAACTGCTTTACCACCTGTCAGAAGACAGCCCGTTTCACTCCCTTTGTTTGGTCACGGGCTTAAAGCACAGTATTGGTTCTTCACCGGAATTGCTCCCATCAGTGCCACACCAGTTCAGCCCCCCCTGCTCAATCGATGATCTGTGTCCACCTGTTATGTCAACACCCCATTGTTGTCCCTGCACTGTCCCTCATCATGGGCTGGCTGGGATGCTGCATGGCTAGCCAAACCCAGTCTGAGAGCACATTTTTGGCCTGTGGCCATAACTCTTTGCACTACAACCAACACATGCCCCTCCCAAATAGGAAGGCAGTGTGAGATCTTTTCTTTCCAATGATATCTTCCATACCATCTTTTGGGGGCAGAGTGGGTCACCCATGTCTTAGGGGTAATGAGAATGTCAGGCCTGATGTGAGATGGTGACAGAGTATAAACAGCCAAAGGGCAGCCACGTCCCTCCTGTTCTGAGGTCTGGCAGCTCCCCTTGGCACCTTTTGCAGGGGCACCTGTGCTATTCTCTTTGGCCCTAGGTCTCTGTGCCATGATCCTGATGGCTATATATAGTGAAGAATGTGAGGCTTTAACGGCTGCACCAGTCCTAGTCACCTAAAGCTGGTCCTTCAGTGTCGGCTGGGCCGCCTGCCCACTCCTCCTCCTGACCAGTGGGCTGGGGCAGGGGCCGTTTATACAGGGATCCCCACCAAATGCTGAGGTGAATCCACCTCTGGGCTGGGGCACTTGGGCTATTCATATAGGGACCCCATCATCCCATGTTGAGTTGCACTCTCCCGTTTCTGTTCCCCACTTTCTCCTGGAGTTGCTGCTAAATCGCACTTGTTCCATGTTGATTAAAGAAAGGGCCAGTTCTCGGAACATACTGGTTGGTGATATTCCCTCTCCACCCCTGGGAGATGGCTGTGTAAATGCACTGAAGGCGGCCACGAAGCCTGGGTTCTCTCCCTGGCTCTGGGAGGAGAGTTGGGTCTAGTAATTAGAGCAGGGAGAGGCTGGGAGCCAGGACTCCTGGGTTCTGTCTCCAGCTGGCTCTCGTGCTAAGTAGGTGTGGGGCTGATTGGTGCTGGCTCAGAGGCCACCCAGAGACCAGGGAAGGGGGCCTGGAGGAGGAAGCGACCTGAATGTGGGAATGCAGAGAGACCATGATGACAACGTTCCCCTTCCTCTGGGGATGGGGCATGGGGAAACAGTGCTGGAGCAGGGCCATGCTGGAGCTAACCAGGCAAAGGCAAGGGGCACTTAGAATTGGGGGATCATTTCATCAGAATCCTCTAGATCAGTGGTTCCCAACATTTTCTCTGCCGTGGCACATCTTACTACCTTTAATTAATTTGAGTCACACCACTATATAGTTTCCAAATGAACTCATGAATATTCATGAGCCAATGAGCCAATCCAGAGCTCTTTGAGAAGTTTTTCAAAAAGTGTTGTGGGGCACTTGCTGAGACCTGACAGCACACCTGTGTGCCGCAGCACACTGGTTGGGAAACACGGCTAGACAGCCAGGATCACCTAAGTGGCTGTCTGGCCCCAAGCCCCGTTCATCTCCTCACAGCCACGGTTGCAGTCCCACCCCTCATCCAAGTGTCCACCTCCCCCTCAGCTGTTCAAGGAGTTGGGGTCTCTCTGGGTCCCATGCTGGGTCCCCGGGGAAGTGGGGAATGTTCCATGGCAGTTGGTGATGAAGAGATGCTGGGGTCTGAGTATGGGTCACCCCCTCACACACACCCCTTCAGCCACCCTCCGTGGCCCCTCCATCCATCCCTTCTTTCCTCAACCTCCATCCACCTCCCCATTCCTCTTCCCATCCTGCCCACCCTCACTCCCTGGACATGCCCATCCAGCTCCGTCTGTCCGTTCAATTGTGGCCTTCACCCAGCCTCAAGGCCAGGATTTCCTCTGACTCTCATCCCCTTAACCCAGGTGCTCCCCGGATCCCAGAGCTGGTCCCCCAAACCAGCCCCGAGCTTGCTCAGCAATGCTGCCTCTCCGGATCCCTAGCACTGGCTTGGTCCTGCTCAGCCTCCTGCTGCTGCTGGTAGCCTTGAGCTCCAACCACTGGCTGGAGGGGAGAAGAGGCGAGGTCTACATCCACTCGGGGTTGTGGAAGATCTGTGTGAATGCAGCGTGTGCCATGCCCTCGAAACTGCCAGGTGAAGGCAGTGGGAGGTGCCCCAGAACTCACCACTGCCACTAACCCGCTCCAGTCAGGAGGCCTGGGTTAAAGTCCTGACTGTGGGGACGGCAAGGGGGTGGGGGTCTGTGTCTGGGGGGACTCAGGTTCTGTGCCCAGCTCTGGGAGGAGAGTTATCTAGGGAATACTGCGGGGGGGGCTGAGCATCAGGACTCCTGGGCTATGTCCACACATTGCTTTTAAATCGAAACAACTGTTGTTTCAATTTTAAAAAAGTCATGTCCGGACGACGTTTCATTGTTTCAAAATGATGAGCCCCATTATTTCAAAACAACTAACATTATTTTGAAGTGATAAAACCTACTAAGAAATCAAAATAGCCGTTAAATCGAAACGGTTGTGTTGAAATAATGCCGTTTGGATGTGTTATTTTGAAACAGCCATTATTCCAATTTAAACACTTTTACTCTTCTCCTTCCCAGGGTGCCTTCCTTTTCCTATATATTGGGTGGGGGCATGGCCCAGCGAGGGGGCCATCTTGTCACACCTCCCATGGTGCCCCTTTCCTGAATCAAAATAGCAAGTCCGGACTTGCTATTTCGATTTGGTGTTTTTGCTTAATTCGATTTAAGTTAAATTGATTTAATGTTTTTATTTTGAATTAACTTATTTTAACTTAAATCGAATTAACCCTGTTCGTGTGGACATAGCCCTGGACTCTATCCCCAGCTCTGGGTGGGAAGTCAGATCTAGGGGTTAGTGCAGGGGGCTGGGAGCCAGGACTCCTCGGTTCTGTTTTGGACTACTGCATGGTTATGACTCCGTTTACACTCCGGGTCTCTGTGGCCTCCTCAGATTACATTGAAGCCACCAGGCTGTTCCTGATGCTGGGCCTGCTCATGGGGCTGCTATCAGCCATCTCTCTCATTGTTCTGCTCAGTGGCTCAAGCTTTGACTCTCTCATCATGGTCTCCGCCATGGGCAGCTTCAGTGCAGGTATCTCTCTGTGATGAAGTAGGAAATCCCTCTTGAGCTAGTTTGGCAATACCCAATTTCTCTTTTCTGCTCATGAGCTTTGGTGACGGGACATGGGTGTGTGATAACTGTAAGAACCACAAGGGGGTAGAGGGCTTTAGATACACCTTACCCAGGTTGTGGCCGGTTTAGATCAGGGGCAGGTCAGCAAGCATGGGGAGGAGAACAAACAGCTGGATTCAAGCCCCAGGGGGTTGGACTCGATGATCTCATGAGGTCCCTTCCAACCCTATGGCTCTATTCTATTCTAGTAAGGAAACTGGGGGTCTAAGAAGCGGGATCTCCAGGGCATGACCCTGCTCATCTTGAGGTCCACTAGTATACCTCCTGGTTAACCTGCCAGTTAACTGTCCTAGTTGCTGTATGAACTGGATTGCTAATAAACCCTCTGACCTGCACACTGGCTGAGAGTCACTTCTGATTGGGACTGTCTGAGACCCTACTGGAGGGAGGACCCCCCCGCAAGGGAGACCAGACAGAGAAAGGATTGGACCCGCTGAGGCTAGATTTGGGAGCTTGCTACATGGTAGCGTGGAGACCCAGGGCCGGACGGGAGAAGACTCCACTGTTGCAGAGTCTCGATTGGCTGTGAACAGAGGGGATCCAAGAGTATTTTCTGGGGTACTTCGACACACTCCCCCAAAGGGCCTGTTCCCCTTCCCCCCTCCCAGTCCCCGGGTCCTGTGGCTCATAGATACCATGTATTCCTCCACCAGTCAGCCCTAGGGAGATCCATCTGGGTCTCCCCGGTGATGGAACAGGGCAGTGGTCCTGGGCAGCACTAAGGAGCACCCATGCTCTTCTCTTTGGTTTTAGGTTTCTGCATCATGGTTGCAATGGCCGTGTTCACCAATGAGTTTGCTGAAGTCGTAAAGACCACCCAGATCTCCTTTGGTTGGTCTCTGGGTGTCGGCTGGGCCTCCATCCCCCTCTTCCTGCTAACTGGTGAGTAAGCCAGAGGGAATATTCAAAATGCAGCCATGAGGCTGTTTGTACACAGAGTTGACTTGTCTTGGTGCTGAGATGCAGCCACCTCTGGGATGAGACCATCTATACTTAGAACCGGCTTGCCCAGCACTAAAATGCAGTCACCCCGGGAGTGGGGCGGCTGGGGAACAGCTGCACACACCACCACATGGGAATGGCCTGCCTACTTTTCTCCTTTCTCTCTCAGGTGGGGTAACACTGTTAGCTCAGGACTCCTCTTTGATCTGAGCACAAGGCCTGAGCTACCCCATGGGATGGTGTCAGGAGCCACCGTGGCCAAGTGGATCCTGCAATATTGTGTGGCTGATTCACCCAACAGCCCTGAGCAGGGGTGTGAGTATGTCCTTGCTGGCCCCTCCTGGAGAGGACAAGTTGTGCTCTGGGTGTACATGTTTCTGGACCCCTGCAACACCCCACAGCTTCTAGCTGCCCTTCCCCCACTGCTGTGACATCTCCATATCCCAGCCCCATTTTTGGAGGCCACTGACGTTCTTTTACAAGCATTAAAGAGTCCATTCCCAAAGCATCATGTCTGGTGATCTATTCCAGCCTTTTCATGTCTAAAGGGTGCCAGAACACCTGGGTCCACCCCCAACTCTGGGAGGGGAGTGCGATGTAGCGTTTAGAGCAGGGGGCTGGGAGCCAGGACTCCTGGGTCTGAGACAGGGGATGGGTTATGCTGCTTCAAACAAGTAGGAAATAGGAATAAAATCTCCTGCTCTTGGCTAGGACTAGTGTGAGGCTAAACAAGAGACTGCTCTCTGCCAGAGCTGAACCCAGAGAACAGTCTGGCTGGGAGGAAACCAGCAGGCACATCCCCAGAACTGCAGTTTGAAGCCTCACTGCCCAGAGCTGTTGCTGGGGAAGGGGAACCTAATGGTGCTGGCTCTGGGCTTGGCACAAGACTCATCAGCTTTGGGGCAGCTTCCCACTGGACAGGAGAATGATACTTGGCTCCCGTAAGCTTCTGGGCCAGGAATGGCCACAGGTCTGGGCTTCTGCTAGCCACTGGCACTAGAATCAGACCAATTGGACTACTTCCGTACCACTCCCCCAACTTATATCTGCCCATCCCTCCCGCATCTATCTGTAAGGTAGGCTTAGAAGCTTTGCCTAACAGCTTTGGTGGGGGGGGCACCTAATCTGCATGGGTCCTGTATTAGCATGAACACAAAAGACCACAGCTAGGTATTAGCATAGTGGGTGCAAGGCATAGTGATCAATGGTATTTGGGGTTAATCTGATCACAAATCTGTCAATATATGTAATTCTACTGAGGGGAAATATAAAATACTGTCTTTTTGTGAATTGCTACTCTCTGTTTGTTTCTAATCTGTCTGGGTTAGTTAAGAATAGACTTGTAGGAAAGGCAACTGCATGTTTCTGCCTGAAAGATGGGGGATGGAGGAGGAAAAAAAAAGTGGAGGCTATTTTGGCTTATCCTGCTATTGCTTTTTTTTAATCTAATGATGTTTGTGGCTAGGTTTCTTCTGAGGCCTTTGTCATTTAGAGGTAGTTGTTTGCAGCTGCTTAGGAGCTGGCATTACTAGAGAGAGAAGCAAATTCTCTCTGAGCTAACAATCAGTAGAAAAAAATCCTCTCTCTGAGCTGAGATCATTGAAAGGAGCTAGCAGACAGTGAAGGGAGTGAGCTGGGTGGTGTGAGTGACTGGTGGGTGGAGCTGGTGGACAGTGAGTAGAGCTATGGGACAGTGCTGTTGGATGGAGTGAATAACCAGTAAGTGGTGTTGATGGACAGCTGGTGTGAAAGACACTCCCCATGTACTCGAGGGTTGGTTGGGAGCCTAGTTAGCACTGGTTCTCCAGATCAGTGTGGATTTTGCTAGTGAGTTTACCTTATATGTTCTATTATGCAGTGTGGGTTGCTGGGAACTTTGCTCTGTACTGATTTGCTAGATCAGCACTGATTTCTGTTATTTGGCCTTTTACACTCTATTTTACTACTATTAAAAGTTTCTGTTTAATACACTCAGACTCATGCTTGCAATTAGGGAAGCCTTACCCCTTTGGGGTGCCCAGGGAACGGTGTAAGATTTCCCAGAAATCTGAGTGGGGGCCCGAGCCAGCCGGTGGTGCTACATTACTGGGAAACCCCTAGGTATAGAACCCGGCCCTTGTTCTGCCAGCCTGCCCTGTATATCTAACCCTGTATCCTTCCACCCCCACATACCTCCCTCCATTGCCATACACGCTTCTCTTTCCCTTCCATCTCCACATACGTCCCTCCACCTGCATATGCGCCTCTCGCCCCCCCCCCAAATCATCCCCATACACACGTCTCCATGATTCAGGGGATGTTGTGAAGGCCAGAGGGATAACAGTGAGTTCAGAAAACAACTAGATGTTCCTGGAAGACAAACTTCTCTTGGATATGGGCCAAGATGGACAGGGACGTAACCCCCTGCTCTGGGTGTGCCAAAACCCCTGAGTGCCAGAAACTGAGATAGATGACAGGGGCTGGATCCCTTGAAATTGTCCCTTCACTCCATTGTTCATTTCACTGCCAGAGGCTAGCTGGCCCAGTACGGCCATTCTTATCTCATACGAGACACTCCCACAAAATGTTCTTCCATCAGACTTTACATTGGTGTCCAAACTGAGCCCTTCCCATGGCTGGGTCTCTGCTAATGGACAACACTCCTGCTGAGCCAGGGCTCAGGAGCCAGCACTTCTGGGGTTCTAGGCTCCAGGCCTTGCAGGTTCATAGTCCCCCCTTGAGCCTCAAGAGCTGAGGCTGCCAAGGGCTGGGGACCCTAGATATCCAGGGAATTGCAGCCTGGGAACCTGTGTGAACTGACCAGATTGTACAGTGCTGCCTAGTCAGGTTCA
Organism: Podocnemis expansa; assembly: GCA_007922195.1. Lineage (NCBI taxonomy): Eukaryota > Metazoa > Chordata > Testudines > Podocnemididae > Podocnemis > Podocnemis expansa. Next base: position 370,906 of record ML682132.1, read on the forward strand.
TTCCTGCTGTGAAGGTGGCAAAGGTCAGGTTCATCCCCACCAGCAGCTCACCCAAAGGGCTTTCCAGGTCCTCTAGCTTTGCTGGAGCTGCCCCACCAGGCCTCTGGGGATCAAGTGGAGAACATTTCCTTTAAACTCTCCCCCATGGATTTTGGATCTGTGAAGATTTTTGAGTGTTTGGGGCTTTTTCTCCTGTTTTGGCATAGAGTCCTCCCCCTGTCCCTCCACACACACAAGTTCTCACAGGCTACCCTGAAGTGCATTTTCCCATCCGGTCTGAGTCATGGTGTCATGGTGCCTCAGATTCCCTCTTTGAAAATAATCCCCACAGCAAGTCTGTAAACTGGCTATCTCCACTGTGTTGGCAAGTTCTGAACTTCTAAAAGTTAGCTGTGTTAGTCTGTGTACAGCAAAAACAACAAGAGTCCTGTGGCACCTTAAAGCCTAACACATAGTTTCAGGCATAAGCTTTCGTGGGCTGCAACCAACTTCCTCAAATGCCAATGTCAGATGTTGCGTTTGGTGAAGTGAGTTGCAGCCCACAAAAGCTTATGCCTGAAACTATGTGTTAGGCTTTAAGGTGCCACAGGACTCTTGTCTCCACTGTGTGTCTGTGCTGCACCAGGCACAGCGGGGCCCTGATCTCGGGTAGGGACTGAGCACACTGGTTGGGAGTGTCTAGCTAACAGGACAGCTGTCCATCTCCATGTCTGTCTGTGTGCAGCATCGGGCCTCATGGTTCCATCACAATTCCAGCTGGGATAACACACAGCCAGCGATTTGAAAACTCGCTCTTTAATTCAATGCAATAGATAGTCCCAATTCCATATTCTTCAGCACCAGGATTTCTTGCAGGGCTGGGGGCAAGCGCCAGCCAGAGGATGGGTGTCCCTGTTCTGCATGAGCTGATACATCCCCAAACTCCTGGTGCATGACCACACACCTGGAACCACTGGCTGTCTGAGCTGCAAAGTCACACACCAGCTGGACACAGGGCCACATAGAGCTGCATCTTCTGGGATTCATGTGTGCTTGCACACCTGGAGCAGGGCACATCACCTCCAGCAGCAGGCAGCAGGGACACTCCTCCTTGCAGAGTGACAGAGTCCCTGCCCTTACACCGGCAGGGGCAGCTCCAGCTGGGTTTGGTCCTTGCACATCTGGACTGTGGGGCTGCGCCGTAGGCCGCTCCAACATGGGGGCACCTGGTTGAGGTGCTCAGCGGGCGTCTCAGAGCAGTGAGAGTGCGTGATGAGACTCACCAGCCCTGTGGGGGGACGAGAGATGGGAGATTTGGGGTGAGTGGTGAACTCACCAATCCTTCCATGGGGAGACCCTCTCCACCCAGCTATTACCCTCAGCCTTTCCTCCAACCTCCACAGCCCCAGTGGTCCCAACAGCACAGCAACCCTCAACTTTGTGCCAGAATCCCACCCAACAGACCTTCCCCCAAGCTGCATAAACCCTCCAACCAGGGTATCCATCTAATCCAATACCCCCCCCCCAGCTCTGCGTCTCTCACCACTCAGGAAGAAGAGGAAGGAGGCCAGGCAGGCCATGTAGAAGGAGACAGAGCGCTGGTGTTCCATCTCAGGGTGGAAGGCGGAGGAGATTGTGGAGAAGGACAACCCAAAGACCAGGACACTTGCCAGCGTTAAGATTCCTGAGGGAAGAGGTGGAAAGTTTTCGGCTACAACCCACCTTCTCTGGCCCCATATGGCTCTTAGCCAGATGCCCCCCCCCCCCCGAGAAAGTTGCAGCTGAGGGTCTGGTCACAGGCCCCATGTAACCGGCCCCCACGCACCACCCCAGAGGTGACCACTTCTCAGCGAGGGGCGAGCAGTACCTGTTAGGGCATTTGTGATAGCAGCCAGCTTGTATTTCCTGAAGGTGTGGAAGGACATGAGGACAGAGCAGATGGCGATGAACCCGAGCAGCGTGGATAGAGCCATCAGGGCTTTGGCCACCTCAAAAGCCACTGAAGGATAAAGGGCCCGGCTGGTTAATGAGGGGAATCTCCCTGCACCCGACCCCCTTTGGCCTGAGGCTCAGTGGAGCCAGCACAGCTGTGAAGGGAGCCCAGGGTTGAGTCAGAAGGGGTCTGAGGGGTAGGGGTTGCGGAGAGTTGGAGGGGAGAGCCCAGGGCTGGGCTGGCAGGGGCCAGGGAGAAGTGAGGGACATTGGCAGAATTGCAGGGACCTCAGGGCTGGGTGAACACCAGGCTGTGGGTTGGGGCTGACGGCACCAGCAAAGCAGAAGGGGAGCCGAGGGCTGGGCCAACACAGTGTGGTGGCTTGGGGCTGAGGACACTGGCAAAGCAGGGGGAACTTGGCTGACACAGGGCTGTGGGTTGGGGCCGAGGGCACTGACAGAGCAGGGAAGGGGGGAGTAGGAGATACCAAGGCCCGGCGAGGATCCTGTACTCCCCAGGGGCAGTTTGCTGCAGGACCAGTTGATACACATGTTCCACAGCCCCATGTTGGTCTCAAAGCTGGGGCTGCTGATCTCCATCCAGTACGGGGTGACCAGCGCCAGCAGCTGTGTCAGGAGACTCAGGCAGGACAGGATCTTGCTCACCAACTCGAAGTTCACCTTCTTCACCAGCCCCAAACACACTGGGGCAGGACGGAAAGGCATCAATGGGGGGGCAGAGATTTTCCTAACAACACACTGCCCTTCATTAGTTGGATCCCCCCATTAATGACCCGCTCCCCCAGTAATCCAGAGCCCCATGGAATGGTTGCCCCCCATAATCCACATTCCCTCGCTCCCCCGCCCCAATCCAGATCCTCCTGTGGCCACCTCCTGTTAGCTAGGCCACATCTCAATCCCATGCCATGTACTTGTTGCCGAGGCTGATCCTGGTGCCCTCTTGGGAAGGGGTGTGGGGGTCACACCCTGATCAGCCCCAAACCCTGACCCTGCAGCCTCCCCATCTATCCACGGCCCCGGCTGTCTCCAACTGCCGTGGAACCCTCCCTCCCTTGCCCACCCGCCCCAGGGCACCCGGCGCCGACCCAGCGACTGCCTGGCACGAGAGGGAGCCAAGGGGCACCTGGCCTTCCTCTGCAGCATGGCCCAGGGCACTGGGATCCCTGGCTAGAGCCAGAGTTGGCTAGTTCAGTTCTCACCCCTGTGGACTTGGAAAACAGCCTCTGGGGCCCAGGAGCATCACTGCCCCAGGGAGAGATGGGGGGCATGGGCCCCATGGCCACGATTCTCTGCCCGGGCTTGATACAGCCTCAGGCTCCTGCTGCCGCCAGCCTGGCCCCAGATCCCCAGCCGGGGAATGGGAAAGGCCGGGGCTGCCCCAGACATTCAGGGCAGTGGCGCTGGGACTTGGGGAACCTGCCCCATGTGCCAGGCACCAGTGATGTTCCTGCTGGGGGCTAGATATCTAGCAGCTGATTCCTACCCCTGACTGTGTGAGCCCTGTGAATCAGACCTTTGTAACAAGTGGAGAAGGCCTCCCTGGTCAAGGCTTTTGCCCCCTGAGGGAGCCTTCACTGCTGGGGCTCTCCCCTGTGGTGGCAAATCATGCCCAGAACCTTGTTAGGGCTGCAGCCACCCTACAAATCTCTGAATCCACACACAAGCGTCTTGTGTAACCTCACTGAAACTAGCAGCGTGGGCCGGTTCAATCAGGGGGCATTCCCGGTGCCCGTGGGGAGCATCTACAGAACTGGCTTAGGGGGTTTGTGCAAATCTGTGTCTGTGTGTCGGCAGATCCAGGCTCTGCCGAGCAATGAATGGAGTCATGGCCAGCTGTGGGGGAGATGCTGGCTATAGCAATGGCTGGCATCCCTACCAGGCTGATAGCAAAACCCTCTCTTGGAAACATGGAAGCTGGATTGCTGGGAGAATTCCCCCCATGATCAATCCCTGACTGCACTGGACTCAGGCTGGTTTAGCACCGTCTCCCAGTGGTGCAGGTGTGTAGCTCCTCTCAGTGGCAACCTGGGTTTCAGGTGTAGACACTGGGATGCATTGCTGTGGTGCTTGGGGTTCTTTGGTGCAGGGTAGACACAACCACCATGACTGCTGTTTCCTTCCAGGTGAATTTGGTGATGTTGGGTTATACAAGTGGTTTTCAAACCATGCGTTGGGACCCAGGACTGGGTCATAGACCCTCAGGTACGAGGACACGGTACCCTCTGCCATTGTCAAAAGACAGAAATGCATTGCTCAAAGATCCAAAGGGGTAGCGAGGTTAGTCTAGTTCAGGACTCCTTGCTTGTATTGCTCAAAGATGTAATTGCTAGGTCAGAGGCATAAATGGGTTTTTTTCACATGGGCCCTGGGAGAAGAAAGTTTGAAAACCACTGGGTTATACCCCTGAGGCCTTGGATCCAGCTGCCAGTTTTGACTCAATCAGAGGAAATGTGGAAGTGCTAGGGAGATACAACGTCCAAGGGGCATCCCTGCAGCCACATCCCAAGTGTGAATTCTTGCTGCATGACGAATTTTATTAAAGCAAGAAAAATGACCCAGCATATGGAAATCCTATGGTCCTAAGTCTGAGAGGCTGCACCAGGCCCTGAGGCCCCTGACTGGAGGCTTTGCTGTCCTACCTTATCCCACTCCAGGAAAGAGCCACATATTCCAGGCTGCCTATAGAGAGGCTGTGGGGAAGTAACAAGGAGTTGTGTGGCACTTTAAGACTAACAGATTTATTTTTTGCATGAGCTTTCATGGGAGAAGATCCCACTTCCTCAGATGCTTCAAAGATGGGTGAACCAGCCAACCAGAGACTAGCAGGTGTATATAAAAAGGAGCTGCGGGTGGGCCTGGAACTGGACTCAGAGGCAGCAGTTTAGTTGTTAGTTAGTGGCAGAGCAAGAATGTTGCTGGTGCAAAGATGGGAAGGGGCCTAGGGAAATGTGGTAGCTAATAGTTAAAGGGAAGCAGTAGATAGCTGCTATTTATAGGGTCAGTGGTTTAAGAGTTGGAGTTGTGGGTGGGCCCAAGCGGGGTCCCCCCCTTAGCAGCCACAGTGGGTGTAGGTACAGTCTCAAGTAAGGGTGTATCAAGTAAGGGTGTAGCACAGAGAGAGGGGGTGAAGACCTGGAAGAGGGTCATTGATTGCTGAACATTGTTACCCCACTCCTATCCCCAGGACAGGCTGACCAGTAACAGTGACACTACAGGGTCTCTGGATGGAGAAGCTTGGAGCAGGAAGCCATGGGGCACGGCTGCTTGTCAGAGCAGCAGGTCATACTTGAGCGGGCCCATGTGGGGCTCAGCCACTTTTGAAAGCTCATTGGTGGGCAATAACTGATGTATGGGGCTAGGCCCAGTTGCCTGTTTCGGGGCTGTTTGAGGTTTGTTTAAAATATGGCCTGTGGTCCCAGTAAACATGCTTGACAAACTTGACAGCCAGCTACCCCAGAGCACGAGTGCAGACACACAGCTGGCCAGCAGGGGATGCTTATGCAGCGAGTGGATCCCCATATCCTATGTCAGTGGTTCCCAACCTTTTAAAGGTTGGGGACCCCATTTGAACAAAAAAATCTTTGCGCCCCCCCCCCCCCCCCCAGCTGATTATGTAATCTGGTCTGTGCAGGCAGACTCTGGCCTGCGCCACTCTGGCGGCGCTACTGGGACAGCCAGCAAGTGGTGCCACTGGGAAGCCAAGCTGTGGTGGCTATGGCCCCCTGCCCTTGCCCTCCTGGGGAGCTGCCACAGCCCCATCCCCCTGTTGGGATCCAGCCACAGGCGGGGAGAGGGAGCCCTCGTGGGGAGCAGCAGGACTGCAGCTGGATTCCGGCCCTGACAGGGGGAGGCTCTGCAGACCCCCTGCAGCATGTCCGTGGACCCCCAGGGGTCCCTGGATCCCAGGTTGGGAACCACTGCCCTATGTAATATTACCATTGTAGAGGTACTCAAATGCTCTGAGATATTCCAGGGTGTGATGAATGCCTCACTAGACCATCAGCCCCATGGGGTGGTTCCGGCTAGGTCTTCCTATGGAGTTGCCCTGGGGCCTTCCCACTTTTACCCAACCAGGTAGCTCTCTTTGATAGAAGGCAGTGACCTTCTTTTCCTTCTTTGACCCCCCCCCCCAAGAATATGGGGTGCCCTGTATCTCACAGTCTCATTGTAATTCCTCTTAGTCTTGTTGGCATCTACACATGATGGGGGGGGGGCTTTAGGGATGTCACAATTGGGTGTTTCCTGAGCGTGTACAATACAGTGCTGTCAGTTGTGATTCCTTTCTCTGTAACCTCACCTCTTGACACAGCTCATGTGGTAACCTTGTGAGCTTGATGGGGCAGAGTAGTCCCACTCATGTCAAGTGTCCTTAAACTCATGCCCTGGTCTGACTAAGCTAAAATTGGACGGGTCTCGGTCTGTAGACCAGAGGGCGTCAGTAGGTGGGCTGCAGGCCAAGTCCGGACGGTCAGATGTTTTTTAATAGAATCCAAAATCTTCTCATTTATTTATATTTTAAAATTATTTTCTCTGGAGCCTGGACCTTGACTCTCGCTTGACCTAGAGAATGTGGACCTAGCCCAAAAATAGCTGACTGCCCCTGTGGTAGTCCTTGTGTTCCTGCCATGCTTCATTTCTATATCTAATACTCCCCAGGGGCTGCTATTTGTGGTTGGAAGTATTCCTGGACGTCTCATCATGTGCCATCACCTCTAATTCCCGGAGTGCCTGGGAGAATTCAGGAGGGTTCGTGACCTTCCAGCGCTCGTCACTAAATACTTCTCAGTCCTACTGTGCTCCTTAAATCTACATAATGTATGCTGAGAGTATATAACATAGCGTATAAATTGGCTGTGTGGCTTGGGAATAATTATAATATTATTTAATACCAATGTGACAAAATTGTAACATTTCCTGTCAGCCAGGCCATGTCAGGTGCTGTTGGGAAGGCTGTAATTTGCTAAATGTGTTGGTGTTGTGTGTCTATTGTCTCTGTACTGTAAGTTATGGAGGCATATGATAGATCTGTATCCAAACCCATGTGTTATGTGACCAGGTTTCACCCCCCAGGCAAATTAGCATGAGCAGAGATGACCTATGGAGGGACCTCACCTTGGCTTTACAATGAGCCCTGGGAGAGAAGCAAGGACAGAGCCTGAGTTATCAGGACATGTAGGGGCAGCCTGTGGTCAGGGGGTCTGCAATGCAGGAGCCTTTCCCTGTCCATGTGCTTTGTGAACTGTGTTTGAAACAAGCCACATGACAGACCAGCAACTGTCAAACGCAGCTTCCTCATCCCCATCTTGTCTGCATTTAGTGTCTGCATCAACTCATCTGCAACTGAAGCTGTGAAGCAAAGGACTGAGACCCATCCAGGGACAGGGTGAGCACCAGAGGGACTGTACGCAGAGCCGGTTTGCCCATAGATGTGACCTCGGTGGTCACCTAGGATGTTGGGCAATAGGGGGTGCCAAGGGTGCTCCCCCAGGGCCACCCTTTGGGGGAGGTGAGAGGGGCGATTGCCTCTGCAGGCCCAGCTCACCCCGCCCCTGGGGGAGGAAACATTTAGCTCAAGGGCAGAGCAGGCCAGCCCAGAGGCCAGGCTGTGCTCTCTTGCCCCTCCCCTGGGCTAGCTGTTCCACCCTGGGGACGGGGAGGGCCGGCCCATAGGTGGGGCAGGAGAGTGGAGCCCAGCTCCCTGGACCAATCCGCTCCACCCTGGATGGAGCACCAAAATTACAGGTGCCTAGGGCACCAAAAAGCCTCAGGCTGGTCCTGACTGTACAAGCCTGCAAAGTCCACTGTGCTGCAGAGAGTCTGATAGAGATGGGCTCTGTAGTCATGTGTATTTATCTGATTGCTTGGACTATTGACCAGTGCTCTTCTCGATCTTTTCTTTCCTTTTATAATGAACCTTTGGCTTTAGTCGCTAACAGCTTGACTGGCAGTGTGGGATATTGGGTAAGACCCTAACTCCTGTTGACCTGGCAACGTGGCTGATCCTTTGGGGGATCAAGAGGACATTTTGGTAAAGGGAAGAGAGTTTTAATAACTTCTCTCTTTATTGGACCTAGTGGCTGACCCGGAGACTGAAGTGCAGTAGGGGACTGGGTAAGTTTTAGTTTTAGCTTCTTGAATCAGTGTGCAGGGACAGAAGCCCTGTTTGTGAATTTACTGCAGTGTTAGCCACCAGTCCACTCTCACCAGTGCTGGGAGAATCTGCTCTCCTTTGGCATCCTGAAAAGGCCTCATTCACGCTTCCCAGATTAGCTCACACTAAACTACGTTGCTCAGAGCTGGGAAAGAATTTTGTGAACTGACTACTGGACTTCGGTTGACCTGACCCTGATGTGGTTGCAGTGAAGTAGAGGAACAAACTCCAGGTACCATCCTTCAGATGTTGCAGAGAAAACCCAGCCACTGCTGTGGGAAGCATCAAGCAGCAGAAGGGCTGGCTGGCAACATGTTCTCCCATACCACCCACAGCACTGTCCTGCTGGCACAGGTGTGGGGGCACCAGCCAGATCTGGATGCAAGATCCCAGCAACACCAGGGCCAACATCAGAAGGAAAGTAACCTCCTCCGCCAGCTGGAGAATCTTCTGTCGATGCCTCCCTGGGTGGCCTTAGGCCTTTGGCTCAGGAAGAGCTTGACCAGCTCATCGCCACCATAACCTCCAAATTGTTTGTAGTCTCTGCTCCCCAGGAGAGTGACCTCTTCCGACCAGCTTTGTCTGAATGGAGTTTTAGTTGTCTAAAACCACAATGTTTCTGCTTCTGCTCAGTTCACCGAGTGACCCAGATCAGTGACTGCTTTCTGGGGACAGGGTGGGGCTGTGCCCTTGGCAGTCAGGGCTGGCCCTGAGGCCCTCATGTAGTGCATGGGGGCAGAGCTGTCCTTAAGGGAGGCTAAAAGGGGCAACCGCCCTAGGCCTCGCACTTTGGGCAGGCCTTGCGCTTTTGGGGGTCCCACACAACTGGCGGGAGTAAGGGAGCAGGGACCTTCTTCAAGCTGAGGAGCTAGTCTGCCCAGGGAGCAGCTCTGGCTGGTCAGGGAAGGGGAAAGGGAATTCAGACAGGCAGCGTTTAGTTACAGGACCTCTTGACTTAAGTAGCCACCTTCCCACAACTGCTCCCTGAGGGGAAGAGAAAGGGCAAGTGTTGAGATAAAACTTATGGAGCCAGCCTCAGTCAAGCAAATGGGGACAAAGTCAGGAGAATGTCACATCCCCAACCTTTACAAAACAGGACCTTCTCTTTGAATTTACATCAGCATCTCCAGAAAGTCTTCAAGATATTAAAGAACTTTTTTCCTTCTACATTTAACAAGAGTTTTCAGTCTTCAGGGATGTCTTTTTGAGCAAACTTCTCTGTGCAGATAATGATCTATTATACCTGAGAGAGAAGACCCCCCAGGCTAGCACTTATATGGAAATACTGGGTTTTTACAGTTAATGGCCATCAATCAACAAATTAAAGAAGTTTTTTGTCCTTCCTTCTGCACTGTAAGTATGCCCCATTGTCATTGATTGCAGTCAGAGCACCAGTTCCAAAGCATGGCAAAGAGGAAAGCAGCTGTGGCCGTGTGGGTCTAGTTTAGCGAAACAAACAAGGAATCCCTGATGTAAAATAAACAAGGAGTCTTGTGGCACTTTTACAAGCTAACAAATAAATAATTTTTAAAAATCTTTAAAAGTGCCACAAGACTTCTTGTTCGTTTTACATCAGGGTATCTAAGAGGAGGCCAAAGGTCCCTTGTTTCTTCCTCTCATCCTCAAACAGTACCTGAGTTTCATTACTTAGATCACCTGCAAAGCAATGAGGAATGTATGAATACATATATTAAAATAAGACGGGAAAGGAGAGAGTCAGGCAGCATAAAGGAAATAACATGCATTAGACAATTGGAATCCAAGCTTTAAGGTGAGAGAGGACCTGGATTTATTTCTTGATATTATCCAAAAATAGCATCTCTCTCTCTGAATTTTCCATTTAACAAAAACTTGATCTAAGAAAAATTATTAAACTTGTAAAATTGTGTGCCCATCTTGAACAGAATATCAGAACCACAAAGAAGAGTACCTCCAGATGCTCCTGTCCACATGACTGTGAGGTTGATGAAATATCATCATGACACATTCAGTATTGCCTACCCCAAACATCAAAAATAGTCACAAGTCTGGCTTAAATATATCATTAAAATTCACTTAAAAATAAAGAGATGTTTAAAGAAATAATAAACAAGGAGGAGCTACTGTATTTTCTTTGACTTCTGGGTTTTGAGCCTTTAGGATAAAGTCAGGTCATGTTTTTCTGCTTCTCTCTGCAACTTTTTAGCCTGAGGACTAGACATTTATGATTTTATTAAAGAAAAATTATGACACTGCCCAGTGTTCCCTCTAAGCTGATGATGCAGCTGAACAAGTTATGGGTGCACAAGTTCATGGGGAGCCAGTGGGCAGCAGGGAAGAAGCCCGTTGGGGCCTGGAGAACCTGTGGGGAACTTGCTCAGCTCAGTGGTTCCCAACCTTTTTCAGGTTGGGGACCCCTTTGTAACAAAGAAAATCTTTGTGGACCCCCTCAGCTGATTATGTAATCTGGCCTGCATGGGCAGACTCTGGCCCGCACCAGTGGGACAGCTGGTGAGCAGCACTGCCACCACGATTGCCCGCACCACCGGGGAGCTGAGCCCTAGCAGCTGTGGTCCCCTGCCCTTGCCCCTGCTGGGGAGCTGCTGTGGCTCCATCCCCGCCAGGATCCAGCCACAGACGGGGAGAGGCAGCCCTGGCAGGGAGCATCAAGGCTGTAGCTGGATTCTGGCCCCGGGTAGGGAGAGACTCTGCAGACCCCCTGCAAAGTGTATGTGGACCTCTGTGGGTCCCCGGACCACAGGTTGGGAACCACTGGCTTAGAGGGAACATTGCCTGCAAAGTTTAAAATGGGGGGGCCCCGCACAAACTGATTCGCCCTGGGCCCTGCTCCCCCCTAGGGACAGCCCTCCATGAGGGTGCTGTGCTGCAGGCCCTGGAGTGGGGACTTTCCCCAGCAGTCAGGGCTGGCTCCGATGCTACAGCAGGGGGAGAGTTTAACAAGCCACTTAGCCTTGAACCTTGAATGGACCCTTTAGCCACATTCACTCCTTGTGCAAAATGGGTACCACCTCCTGGCATCCATCTGAGTGCTCCTTGCTTTTGGCTGGCTCCTGAGGAGTGCTCAGAATAGCTCAACACACGGCCTTGTTTAGCCTAGGGTTGCCAGATACCAAAGCATGGAAAGGAGGACAGGGTAGTACAAAAAGGAGGACATTGGAGGATACACAGAGAAAATGTAGTATTAATGTAATACTCTTCTGTTTTTAGGGGGCCCTGGAATGCTGCTCCCTAAAATAGTGTGTTCTGGGGCATTCCAGCATACTTTAGCCCCTGTAGGTAAAAATCCAAATAAAATCACTTGGTTTTAAAATGCCTGCCGAACAGAGGACATGAAGGTAAAGAGGAGGACATGTCCTCCTTTTACTTGACATCTGGTGACCCTTGTTTAGCCTCCATCTTTCCCCATAAATACAAATCTAGGTTTTGTTCATCCATCCATCCCCATACATATCGGTCTGTCTGTCCATCTCAGTACACATCCATCTGGCCATCCATCCCCATCCATTTAGCCACATCCCATCCCATCCATCTGTTTGTTCATCTGTCCATCCCTTACAAATCCATGTGTCCATCCATCCAACCCCATTCTCACTGCTTGCACTCTCCCTCTCCCTGTGCAGTGTTGGGCCTCACGGTACCTTTGTGATTCTAGCCAGGATGATGCACAGCCAACAATTTGCAAACTTGCTCTTTAATTCAGTGCAATAAATATTCCCCCTTCCATATCCTTCACCCCTGGGATTATTGGAGGGGTGGGGGATGTGTGCTGGTCAGAGGGGTGGGTGTCCCACTCTGCATGAGCCAGTACGTCCCCGAGCCTCTGGACACACGACCTCATGCCTCCAGACATCTGCTGTCTCATCCGCACAGTTACACGCCAGCTGGACACAGAGTCCCATGTGGCTCCATCTGCTGAGATTTGTGCATGCTGCCACAGACGGAGCAGGGCTCAGCCCCTCCAGCAGGGAGTGGCAGGAACACCTCCAAATGCAGAGAGACTCAGTTCCTGCACTTACACCGGTGGGGGCGGTTTTGGCCGGGGATGGTGTTGGAGCCGGACTGTGGAGCCACGCTGCAGGCTGCACCGCTGTGGGGACACCTGGGCAAGGCTTGTGGGGGGCATGTTGAGACAGTGGATGTGGGCGAGGAGGCTCACCAGGCCTGGGTGCAGGGAGGAGACCAGGGGTGAGTGGTGGGTTTGGTGGGAGTTTCCAGTCCTTCCATGTGGCAATGTCCCCCCAGTATCCCAGCCTCTTCGCCACAGTCTCCAGTGCTCCCAACCTCACCAGCACCCCACAACCCTCTCCCCTGCACTCCATCCCACACCCCTACCCCAAAGCCCAGAGCACCTCCTAGCAGAGTATTTATCCTGCTACGCCTCCATCTACCCCCATCCCCTGGTCCAGCACGGAGGGTCTCTCACCGCTCAGGAGGAAAAGTAGCGAAGCCAGGGAGCCAATGTAGAAGGCCCAGGCGTGCTGGGGCCTCATCCCGGGGTGGAAGGCTTCAGTGATGGAGGGTAACGAAACCCCAAACACCAGGACGCTCGTCAGCATTAAGAGCCCTGCAGGAAGAGGTGGAAAGACTGGGCTGTTGTATACAACCCCTGTTCTCCACCTCCACATGGCTGTTAGCCAATTGCCCCACCCTAGAGTTGGCCACCAGGTGAGGGATCCTTCTATAAAGAGCCTCCTCTGTGCCACCACGAGATGGCTGCATTACAGTGCTAAGCAAGGGGTCCCTGTCTTAATAGCCAGAAGCCCCACCCCAGAGTCTGCTGCGTCTCCACATCAGGTAAGAGATTCCTTTATTATCTCAGCTCTGGGTGAAGGATTCCCATGTAACAAACCCCCATACGGCACCCCAAAGGTAGCCACATCTTAGTGCCAAGTAAGTGGTACCTGTATTACCAGCCTCTGTGCCTCATCCCAGAAGTGGCCTCGTCTCAGTGCCAAGTGATAGATCCCCATATAACCAACCCCTATTCACCACCCCAGAGGTGGCCGCATCTCAGCGTGGGGTGAGCAGTACCTGTCAGGGTGTTTGTGATAGCGGCCAGCTTGTATTTCCTGAAGGTGTGGAAAGACGTGAGGACGGAGCAGACAGCGATGAACCCGAGCAGCGTGGATAGTGTCATCAGGGCTTTGGCCACCTCGAAAGCCACTGCGGAATCAGGGGTGATGGTTGGTTAATGAGGGGAGTCTCCCTGCACCCCATCCCCTTTGGCCTGAGATTCAACAGCACCAGCAGAGCAGTGGTGGGGAGTAAAGGGAGCTCAGGGCTGGGGGACAGGGTTGAAGGGCCCTGGCTCCGCAGCCTCGGGGGGGGGGGGGTCAGGAGTGTGGGGTGCCACATGGCTCGTACCCATCCCCAGGGGCAGTTTGCTGCAGAACCGCTTCAGGCAAATATTCCACAGCCCCATGTAGCTCTCTGTGCCAGGGCTGCCGGCCTCCATCCAGTACGGGGTGACAAGCGCCAGGAGCTGGACCGCGAGGCTCAGGCAGGACAGGACCTTAGTCATCAGCTTGAAATTCAGCCTCTTGGCCAGCCCCGAACACACTGGGGAGGGTGGAGAGGTGTTAATGGGAGCAAGAGATCCCCTCCCCCGGTGAATCACAGCCCACTGTTAGCCACCTCGCCCCATAGCGACCCCTGTTCGCTGTTAACCACCTCGCCCCATAGTGACCCCTGTCTGCTGTTAGTCACCTCGCCCCATAGCAACCCCTGTCTGCCGTTAACCGCCTCGCCCCATAGCGACCCCTGTCCGCCGTTAGCAACCTCGCCCCATAGCGACCCCTGTCCGCTGTTAGCCGCCTCGCCCCATAGCGACCCCTGTCCGCTGTTAACCACCTTGCCCCATAGCGACCCCTGTCCGCTGTTAGCCACCTCGCCCCATAGCGACCCCTGTCCACTGTTAACCACCTCGCCCCAT
>ML682132.1:395341-418439 GCA_007922195.1 Podocnemis expansa
AGATAGATAGATAGATAGATAGATAGATAGATAGATAGATAGATAGATAGATGGGAGTGTATGCAAAGGAACAGACAGAGGGGGTATACATAGAGGAAAAGACAGAAAGAAGGGGTATACACAGTGGGACAGATATACAAAGTGGGTGTATGGGGATGGATAAATAGACAGAAGGGATGCACAGGGCTGCAGATACAGCCAGGTGAGATGGATAAGGGGTGCAGGATGGGTGACAGAGGGAGTCTTTCCCATTCCCAGCACCTGCTCAGCCTCTTGTCTCCCCTCAGGCCTCCCCTTCCTGGCCCTGCCCAGTGGCCCCTGAGCTGTTTGGGTGCTGGGGTCACATGCTGCAGCCTGGCGCTACTTCTCACGGTGCTCCTGAGCCCGCGCTGGCTTCTCATCAACTCCCTGGAGGACAGGTACCACAGCGGGCTCTGGTGGCTCTGCACCCGGCCTGTGTGCACCAGCATCATCAATGAGACATGTAAGGGACAGGGCTCTGCTTCCTGACCCCCAGCTACCTCCTACCAGCTCTGCTGGTGCTCCTCACTCCCGGCGCCCAGTCCCTGTCCCACTCAACAGCTCTGCTGGTGCCCCTCACTCTCCACCGGCAGCATCCCCAGCCTAGTTATTTCAGTCCCAGACTCCTCACAGTTCCAAAGGGCAGCTGTGTTAGTCTAGGTCAGTAAAACCAACAAGGAGTCCTGTGGCACTTAAAGACTAACAAATTTATTTATTGCATGAGCTTTTCTGGGAGAAAATGTCACTTCATCAGATGCTTTGAAAATGGGGGAACTTGCAGAATGGGAGGAAATAAATTTGATTTGCTGTTAGTGTGACCTGATCCCATGACTTACATTTCCCTGCATTTATATCCTCCCATTCTGTGTCCTTGGCCTCCTGGGATAACCTTCTGAAAGTGCACAAATCAGGGCAAGCTGCAAAACCAGGGGCCAAACCCCCAAGCCACTGAAGGGTGGTATTTCAACCAGTTTCCCACTCAGTAACAAAATATGCTTCTGATTCCCCCACTCTGGTCATCACCAAGCATGACAAAATAGAAACAGCCCCCTTTATTGCACATCAGCTTCTCTGGTCCCCATCTAGCCACTGGGTCTCTTAAAGAAATAGGCTCTCCTGACCCCAAAGGGCCAGTCACATCACCCAGAACAATATAGGCTTTGATCTTACACAAAATACCATGCTGCCAGCCAATCCTTTGGTAACCACAACTAAAGGTTTAATATATAAAGAAAACAAACAAAATATGAGTGATGTTAAAGGGTCAAAGTGAATCACATACATACATATGATATAGAGTCCATAGAAATCAAGTCCTTGAAGAATTTACAGTTTAGTCCAACTCCTCTGGTATGCACCCAGAACCTGGTAAGGTCTCAGTCCTTTGTTCAGCCCCAGAAGAATAGTTCCAGAGGAGGATGTTGGTTACAAGCAGACAGAACACTGAAGGCAAAATGGAGATGGGGCCCCTGCCTTTTATCATCTTTGTCTTTCCTCATGCTCTCAGAGTCCTTGCCAAATCAAAATGGTGTTGAGTCACATGGTCAGCCTGCGTGACTCGTCAAACAGGTTTCTTGCTAGGCCCACCATAGCTGTGAGCTCCCTTAATGGGCCATTAAGAGGACATAGTTTGGCAGACATCCAGTCTGGGATTGCCTTAGACTCAAATAACTTGGAACATAAATAGAACAAACATATTCCTAATTTCTAATACAGATTTGACACCTATATATAAACCATATAATCATTCCTAGCAGATTACAACCTTTCTATTGGTACCAAACATGGCATATCACATATGGATTATTGCGAATATGAAATATTAATATGAAAGTTAATAAAAAACAGTCCCCTAGAGCCAGACAGTGTCACACATTCTATAAGTTCCTCCATCTTCAAAGTGTTTGCCAAAGTGGGATTTTCTTCCACAAAAGCTCATGCAATAAATAAATGTGTTAGTCTTTAAGTGCCACAGGATTCCTTGTTTTTTTTACTAGACTCCCCACGCACAGTTTTGCTAATACTTCTGTTTAACCCATTGTACTCCTGGTTCCTCTCAGCTTCCTTCAAGGCACTCAGGGCGTTGATGCCATTAGCGCTGCTGTCATCAGGCATGGCAGTGTTGTCACTACTCATTCCTGGCAGACCCTTTGCCCGATGGCGGGTCTCTCGCTTCTTGGTCTCAGCTGTAGCCAATTTCATCGCAGGTAAAATGATCATCTACGTGCTCACCACTGTCTCCTGGGGAACACACAAGCCTTGGATATCTGACAGCCCCTGGCTAGATGGATGGCTCCTCCAGTGCTGAGATGCAGCCATTTCTGGGGCAGGGCAATTGGAGAACAGCTGCACCTAATGCTGTACAGAGACAGCTGCCCTGTGCTGAGATGCAGCCACCTCTGTGGCGGGGAACTAGGAAACAGTCACATAGGGCTCTGCATTGTCCCCTAGTGGCTGGGAACTAGCAGAGCAAGATCTGAGGGGAAGTACAATCCAGCATGAAGTGCCCCCCTAAAGGCCCTGCTCTAAGAGCAGTTTACCCCATCACAGGTGCACCTGGGGGCTCCATTTTGGGGGTGTCTGGTCTCCCCAGGGCTGCTTGTGTTGGTCGGCGTGGTGATCTTCACAGCCCATGTGATGCTGGGTACTGTCAACCCACAGCCCAGGGCCTCCTTCGAATGGGCCTTCTTCCTCGCCTGGACCCTGAGCCCCCTCTTCATCCTCAGTGGTGAGACCCTCCATCCTCCTGCATGAGGGGTGGGGGGGGACAGGCTGGTGTGGGTGACCCTGCCGTCTAACCCTCTCCTCTTTCTCCCACTCCTAGGGATACTGTGTCTGTTTGTCCACAGACACACCCCGGTGCCAAGCCCCCGCGTGAGACCCCAGGATCAGCCTGGCCAGGACCTTGAGGAGATACCAGCCCAGGGGGAGCCAGAGAAGGGTCTGGGGGCAGAGCTCCCCCCAGGACAGAAGATGCTGGCCCAGAAGGAGTTGGTAGCGGAGCTGGCGGCAGAGTCCTCCCCCAGGGGCAGGAAATGCTGGCACAGGGAGGGCTGGAGGGGAGGCTGGGGGCAGAGTCCCTCCCCCAGGGGGTGACACAGGAGGCAGAGGGGGAGCTCAAAGAGGATCTTTTGCCATAGCCCCTTGGGTTCCAATTAACCCTTTAGTGTCAGGGCTCTGTGGTGCAATGAGACCACTGGGTGCGGTGTGATGGGGCACTTGTGTAAGTGTGACTTTGTTTGCACATGTGTGAGTTTGTGTGAGGTTGTGCAGCTGTCATGCCTGTGTGCACAAGGGCATGTTACTTTGCTGGTGTGTGACTGCAAGTGGCTGTGCCTTCGGCGGGGTGTTGCATACCCATGGCTGTACCTTCCATGGGGATGGGCATGAGGGTGCTAGTGCATCATTCCTGGGTGTGGCTGCCTGTAACTGAGGGAGGGAGATTGTGGCAACTTGCATGACTGCTTGGTCAGGGGGCCTGTGGCCAGGCCTGGCTCCCTGGGCTTGGCCAAAGCTGGGTGAGTCTCTAGCTGGCTCCTCTGCACAGGCATATTTACATTGTCCCTGACAGCCCCAGCCCTGGCAGATGACAGCAGAGGCATTTTCTCACCTGCCCGGTTTTATTGCAGCTTGTCTCTTCTTGATCAAGGTGTTCACTGAAGGTTTCATTTGTGACAAATCAAGCCTGTCAGCTCATGCACTTTGTGTGGGAAATGGATGCTGGAGGCTGGCCCTTAACTTAATCTCATGGGTGGGAGGGGAGCTGATCCCCAAAGGCATTGTGGGCATCTGTGAAGGGATCAGCAGGGTGCAGCCTCTGAGCCCTCCCAGTACACCAACCCAGGCTTCCACTTACCCTATGATGCTTTTCCTGGCAGGCTCTGCAGTGAGACAGACAGCCCCAGGCAGGGACACATCCGGCTGAGTGACATGAATGATTTCCTGGTCATTCCTGAACCATCCATAGAGACTCCAGCCAATCCTCCCCAGCTGTGCACCCCAAATCTGTGCCGTCTGCTACCACTCAGAAGTCCAACTGGCGTATACTCCTTACCCAGCCCACTCTTCCCTTGATGCAATGTGGACATGCACCTGCCATCAGGAAATGTGCGGAGTACACAAGACTGGGACTCTTCCCAAGCTTCTTCAGGCCAAGGTCTTTGTCCTCCAGATGTTTCTTCTAGGTGCTGAGTTTGGGGAGCAGGTGAGGCAAAGTGATGATGTCATGATCATCTTTTGTAGTTTCCCCCAGCTTGCTGGGGAGATCTGTGACAATGACGTAGGGGTCAGGGGAGTCAGGCTGCCCTTGATGGCCAAGCTGCATCCCTTGTCTATGTGCTCTCTCTCAGAAGTTTTCATCGCGAACAGTCTCTGAGATAGTGGACAAGTTCCAAAGGGGGTAGTGAAGTTAGTCCAGTTCAGTAAAACAAACAAGGAGTCCTATGGCACTTTTAAAGACTAAAAAATGTATCTATCGCATGAGCTTTCATGGGGGAAAGTCCCACTTTGTCAGATGCTTTTGAAGATGGGGGAAAATAAATGAAGGGAAGTGTAAATCATAGGACCAGGTCACAGTCGATGCACTGCTGCAGCTAACCGAGTTAAAATAAGGAGGAACTGTTGGGCCACAGAGCCTGAATGACGCAGAAAAGATCCAAATGCTTCCATATGGCCATCTGTCCCCAGGCCACAGCATGTCCATCGGCTGCCCCAGTTCCAAAACAAGCTCCCTTAAGTGAAAAGGTGCAGAAGAGAACTAAGGATAGTCCAAGGGTGGCTGGCTTCCCTGACAGGAAAGAGGGAGAAACCTGGGACTGTTCAGCATTGAAAAGAAACACCTAAGGGGGGAGAAGATGGAGCAATGTTGGATCCATGGCTTGGCGCTGGTCCCAGAGATCTCCCTGACATGGCTGGGGGAGACAGTAAACTGGTCACTTGTATCAGACAGGTTGTGAAACGCTGTAGGGCTACAAAACCCTAGATGGTCTGGGGCAGGGATCAAGGAATTGTTATTTCTCCTTCCCATAATACAAAATACAAGGGTCACCCAATGACCTGAATGGGCATTTGGTTTAATATACACAGAGGGGAGCAGTTCCTCATACCAAATGCTGTTAACCTGGGGAACCCCTTGCCTGGTACTGAGATGCAGTTGCCCCCGGGGTGGAATAGGGGATACAGGAAGCCCTTGCCCATTGCTGAGATGCAGCCACCTCTGGGGTGGAGTATGGAGAGCAGGTTATACAGCAAGCACCTGGGGGAGTGGTAGAAAATGGTCATCCTGCCTCACTTAGCTCTAGGGTTCGTGGCTCTCGCTGCCATGGTCCTATATACACTTATGAACCCAGCCACACAACCACACTGGATACCCCCTGGAGCTTCTGCCAGGCCTAGCTGGTGTTCACATTGGACACAATGAGTGAAGAGGGAGGCGGGGGGGAAGAAAGACCAGGCCATGGCCCATGGGGGCAGGCTCACTATCTATCTTTGCAGCTGATCAGCTTCATGGTGCTGAGGCAATTCCTCCTGAAACTTCCACTCTGGAGAATCGCAAAGCACCTTGTGGGCTGGTTGTCCAGGAACCATTTGCGCAGCACTGTCATGCAGCCACCTCTGGGGTGGGGCAGGTCTCTTGCTCGGTGCTGAGCTACATTCTCTTCTCTCCTCTGTTCAGAGGTTTTCAGCTTACTCATGCATGTCTGGTACCCAGAGCCAGGGCCCAGCGCTGTGACCGCCTCATCCCTGACAGGCACCTACATGCCAGAGAGCTGACTGGGGAATGACTGGCCTAGAGATGGCTCCTGGGCCCCAAGGGTGTCCCTGCTGCCCCCTGCTGGTGGTACTGAGCCCTGCTTGGTATGTGTAGTTGCATCGGGCCCCCAGAAGGGACCCCAGATCCATCTCCCACTGTTCAGTAAAGATGTGAATTTCTATTCAGGTCCGGAGCCTATCCCTGCCATCATGATTCCCTCCCATCTCTTCCTGGCCTTGCTAGTTGAGTGAGCCAGCACATATGCCCATGTGACGTTCCCCTCCTGCAATTTGGACTGGTGTGCTGCTGTGCCCCAAATTCCCCACTCCTGGACCTTGACTTACCCCACCTTGCTGGATGAACCCACACTCCTGCGTCAGCTCATGCCAGCCTCCTGTGTGTAACTGGTCTCTCAGGCAGATGAAATGCTTTCATTGGCTGGCTCATAGCTTCGTCCCCCAGCACACATCCCAAAACCCCAGGTGAATCCCAGGAACTTCTGTCTTGCAGGGATCGGGACCCTTCACTGAACATGGCACACTTCTTTACTCCAGTCTGTTAGCTTTACAAACTAACTTTTGCAATAACTTTTGCTCTAATTCAGGCATGGGGACACTCTTTTTGCAAAATCTGCACTGCTTTAGAGAAAACAAACAGTAGTTTATTGATTAAAACTTGATTTTAGGAGAGTATATAGCAAATCAATTCACAATCAGATAGTCAGTCAGTCAAGGAGATTACCAGAATCAAACAAAAGATAACTCACACTCTAAACTAAAATCACTGCTTCAGTCCTGTTCAGCTTACCACATAGGCCTGGCTATGAGGGTCTTCTGTCTATATAGGAGCTATGCCATGTTTCATACTAATAGAAAGGCTGTAGCTTGCTAGGAATGATTATATTGTGTATGTGTGAATGTCATATTTGTAGTAGAAGTTAGGAATATGTTTGTTATATCTTTAGTTCAATTTATGTGACTCTGGGAGACTCCCCAGATGGGATGTCTACAGTCATTGTTTCCTTAATGACCCGATAATGGAACCACAGGCACAATGGGCCTAGGTAGAAAACTGCTCAGTGAGTCATCCAGACTGACCATCTGGCTCAATTCCAGTTTGTCTTTAGCTCCAGTCTTCAGTGAACATCTACCTCTGGATCTATTCTATTCACCTGCAACTGTCTATTGCCTTTGGTAAAGGAAGGGCAGGGCTAATCTTTCTCATTCACAATACAGATTTATAAACCAGTACAACTTGCTGGTGGTTTATTTAATTTTCTATTTTTACTTTTAAATGACATTTAAAAAAATGTACCTCTTGAGACAAGAAAAACTCTTCTGGTTGTGAAAAGTTTGAAACAAAAATTCCCAAGAAATATTCTGTAACTGAATTTATTTCGAAATAAAATTGACTAGTGACACTGCTGTTTGGACAGAAAAAAAAAAAACAAAAACAAAAACAAAAACAAAAAACTAGACAAAGGACTGAGGCTCACCCAGGTGCTGGGTGTCTACCAGAGGTAATGGACAAACCTGCGAACTCTAAATTCTTCCAAGGACTTGCTGTCCATGGGCTCAAAATCATTTTTATGTATATGATTCACTTTGATCCTTTAACATCTTTCATATTTTGTTTCTTTTTATATTAAACCTTTAGTTTTAGTTACTCAAGGATTAGTTGGCAGCATGGTGTTTTGGGTAAGATTCAAGTCTATATTGTTCTGTGTAATGTGGCTGGCCCTTTGGGGTTAGGAGAACCTATTTCTTTAAGTGTTATGGGAAAATTCCCATTTAGGGTGTCTAGGTGGGCCAATCAGTACCAGACACCACAACTCAGTGGTTGAAAAGGTTTTTATTCTTGTAGAAGAAGGGGAAAGTTACAGAGTCCCAACAGAACCAGTAAGCTTCCCAGCCCGCTGGTGTCAAAGCTGTAGCTTATATACTGTGTAATAAACAACATGCATCACCATACATATGTTACAAGATAACCACAAGGCTTTTCCTTCCGTAGTTCTTTGTATATGCTTTATAGACATGTTCTTGCCTACTTATCTTTCTTACAATTGCTCTTTGTATTGCTGGTGAGTTAGCAGTTTTTCACTGAGCCTTGCTTTTATTACTTGGCTATCCTGCATTGTTTTTGCCTACTACACTTTTAGTTTTTATTCCCAATCTATGTTAGTCTTATTTTTATTAAGATGCACACAGACCTTTATAAATTTTCCATAACATAAGAGACACAGCGGCTAGCTAGGGACCAGAAGAACTGATGTGCAATAAAGGGGGCTGTTTCTATTTTGTTATGTTTTGCGAGAACAAGTGTGGGGAATCAGCGATATGTATGGTGTGTTGTTCAGTGGAAGTCTAGTTCAAGTACCACCCATCCGTGTTTAGAGAGTTTGGCTCTCCATTTTGCAGCTTGGTCTGATTTTTACATATTCCGGAGGTTATCCCAGGAGGCCCAGATCACAGTCTGGTGGCACTTTTAAAGACTAACAAATTTATTTATCACATAAGCTTCAATGGGAGAGAATCCCACTTTGTCAGACACTTGAAGATGGGGAACTTGCAGAATGGGAGCAAAATAAAGGCAGGGAAGTGTAAATCATAGGGATTCAAACAGTGGAGTACAGCAATTAGCAGGTTGGTTGGGGGTGTGTGGAAAGGAAAGCAAAATTACCTGTTGTAATGGGAAAAGAACTCACAGTCTTTATTCAGGCCTGAGTCCATGGCTGCAAAACTTCAAAGAGAAACTGCAGAACTGGAATTCATGTGTAAATTTGACTGCGGACTCAGGTGTGACTAAAGACTTTGGGTTCTTTTCCCATTACAAAAGGTAATTTTGCTTTCCTTGTTCCCCACTCACCTCCCAGCTAATTGCTATACTCCACTATTTGAATCCTAACAACTGCTTTGATTTGCTGTTACAGTATGACCTGGTCTGATCCTTTGAGTTGCCTTTCTCTGCATTTATGTTTCTCCCATTCTGTGAGTTCACCATCTTCAAGCATCTGACGAAGCAGGATTTTATTCACAAAAGATAATGCAATAAATAAATCTGTTAGTCTTAGAAAGTGCCACAGGACTCCTTGTTTGTTTTGCTGAATTAGACTAACCGGGCTACCCCTTTGGAATGTCACATGACATACTTTGCATTAAAGAAAACAATTACATTGAAAGAGTGGACAAGAAGGACACACGGTCACATTACATAGACAAAGGGTGGGGGGGTGCAGCACATCACAGCTCACCACAGGCTTCCTGCTGGGCCAGCGCCAGCCTTCTCCACCCCTTGGGGAGAGGTTTTGGCTCCACTCCCTGGGAGGGTGTGGGGGGTGCTTTTCTCATTTAATTGGCTGAGTTTCTCACCATCCTGGATTGGAAACCAGCATTGGGTAGCTGGAGAACTGCAGTGGGGCAGAGCTCCACTGGGGAGCAGGGTCCCATAGCGCTGCACAAACAGTCTGAAAAGATGCACTCTCCACCCAGACGGAGAGAACTGAGGTATCCTGGTTCCTAGCCCTCCTACCACTCCACTTCCTGACGTGTGGAAGTTAACCAGGCATCCTCATTCAGCCATCGCTCCACTGTAGTCAAAGCATGGGTGAGTGGGGGACTGAGGAAAGGTGATTTCCAATCCCTTGTCACTAGTCAGGGGTCTGCAACCTGCAGCTCTTTGGCTGCCCCTTTGTAGGCCCTCCTGGCTCCAGGCCCTGCTGTCACTTGGGATCCTGTGGGTGGGCTGTGCAGACTCCAGACTCCTTCCTGCCACCAGGCAGAGGCACTGCTACACATAAAGATTACATGGGGCCCAGGCCTCCACTGGCTGCCAAGGTCCCGATCCATTCTCTACCTCCCCCCACCGGTTCCCCAAGCCCTTTCCAACCCCCCCACAGCCCCCTAAGCCCTGCCCTAAACCCCCGGTACCACCACTATCCCCCACTGTCCCAGGTCAGCCCCCTCCCCTGTGCCCTTTCTCTGCTGGGCCAGCATGCCTTCCCGTGGACTTCCCCCCCAGCTCCCTTACCTGGCTGCCAGAGGGGAGCACAGCCGCGGCAGAGGCTGAAGCTCGCAGCCTGAGCCTGCTCATCAAGCCAGGGCAGGAGTTTTAAAACCTCCCAGGCCCGTCCTGTAGCAGTTCCCGATCGGCCAGAAGACTCTTGTCTTCCGCCAGGTAGGGGCCGTGGCTGCCAGCTGTGCATGGCCAACAGCATTCCCTACGCAGGGGTGCAACCGTGACCTGCCACGCAGTTTAGAGGTGCGCTGCTCAGGGGCTGGCCCTCAGTTTCAGGGGGGCTGATGCCCTGGAGCCCCATAGTAGCAATGTCTCTTCCATCAGGTGACCCTGCAGCAGGGACCCTGGCCCAGCTTCCCCCACCAGGAGGCTACACCCATTTCGGCTCTCAAAACACTTGGTTATCGAAGGAATTTTTTTAAATGGTTCTTCTTATCTTTTGGGTTGCCAACCCCTACACTAGTCCAGTGTTTCCCAACATTTTCTCTGCTGAGGCACACCTTGCTACCTTTAATTAATTTGAGGCACACCACCATATAGTTTCCAAATGAACTCATGAATATTCATGAGCCAATGAGCCAATCCAGAGCCCTTTGAGTAGTTTTTCAAAAAATTTTGTGGCACACCTGCTCAGGCCTGATGGCACACCTGTGTGACATGGCACACTGGTTGGGAAACACTGCACTAGTCTATGGTAAACTGTTCTGTGAAGCCCCCAAATCACAGACAGAAGGGTGGGGGGGGTGCCTCCGGACATTGCAAGAAACAGCTCAGACAGTGACACAGAAAGGGTTGGGTCTGGGGATGGACAGAGAAGTGGGGGGGTGGACAGATAGAAGTGTGGGTGTGGGAACAGGCAGACAAAGGGGGTGACTGGGGAAGGACAGATTTGGGGTGTACAGAGATGGATGGATACAGGGGACATGGGGACGCAATGGATACAGGGAGATACATGGGGGAGAGGGACACAGGACTTTGGGATGTCATGTTACACAGCAGAAAGAAGCCGTCTCACCTTTCAAAACAAGTAAAACCCATCCAAAAAAAGCTGTCAGACCAACAAGGTTCAAAACACTGGGAGGGTTCCCCTGCCCCTCATCCTGGCCACTGGTCCCACTGCCCCATTTCTCTTTTTTCTTAATATATTAATCTTCCCATGTGGCCACTCACATGCCAGTTAATCAGCTGTGCAACACAGGCTCATGTGGGCTGGGAGAATTTTCAGGGGGGTAAGGGGGGGATCATGCCACACATGCATTGGGTTGGTGGGTGATGTCACTCACGCAGTACAGGGGGCCACCCCGCCCTGTTTCTGGGCTTGGCAGCAACTCTGCGAGTCTTTTAATTCTTTTTTTGGGCTTCTTTACTTATTCTGTCACCCAAGAAAAGAAGCTCAACCCATGGCTATCAGATTATAAGTGGCTCGACTTCCTGACAAGCCCATTTTGCTTTTGATAAGCCCATATGGCATATCCTCTAGGTTCACAAGCTACTTCCAGCCTCAAATATCAGCTCTGCCCTCTCCCCCTGCTTCCCACCTGCTGGGGGACAGCTCAGGTGTGGATGCAGCTGGGCACACTGACATCTCTGCAGGAGGAACCTGGCCAGGTAAGCAAAGGCTGTGCTCTGCTCCCCCCACCATCAGCCCTGCTTTAGGCCCCTTGCCACTATTGGCCCCACTTCTCTTACCACTAGACCCCACTCCATTCCCAGAGCCAGGGACAGAACCCAGGAGTCCTGGACTTTCTTGGGGGAAGGGGGGATTGTAGGGTGCCTTGTAGCAGAGAGGGACTTGGGAGGGGGAGTCCTCAAGGTTGCCATCCAGGGACGGTGGAAAGGAATGAAGCCAACACGAGGAAGGGGTGAGAGGCCTGATACTGGGCTAGATGGGCCCCTGGATCTGATCTTTGACGGGTCAGAGAGGGCAGAAGACCCAGCGAAGAGGCCTGTGGGGCTGATCCCAGAGTGGGGCCCCAAGCTGGATGAGTGGGGCTGGGTTTGCTGCAGCCAGCAGCCAGTGAGGCTCTTGCTGACAGGAAGGTGCAAGAAAAGCTGGAGGAAGTGGCTGGGGTGTGAGAAGCTGATGGGGAGCAGCAGCAGCTAGGCTAACCATTAGTGAACACTCCCCTCCCCCACCTGAGCTAGAGAGGGACCCAGGAGTCCTGGCTGCCAACCACACTCCAACCACTAAACACGGGGCCGGGTGAGATGGTGAATCACTGGAGCAATTTGACTCAGCTCTGGCGTCACAGTGAGTCCCACCCAGGGTCCCAGGCAATGGTGTGGTGGGGAGGCATGGCGGGGAGGAGTGGGGTGCACCAAGCTGTGGGAGGGGCTCTGACAGTCATGGGAGGAAGGTTCCCTGATGCCAGAGCTAATGTGTCCTCCTTGGGGCTTATTCCCACTGCAGGACTGGTAGCCAGGACACTGGGCTGGCTTGCAGGGAATTCCTGGCCTGGACTGTCAGGAGCAGCCTCCTGGCCATGCTCAGTGGGGCCCCCCAGTGCCTGGATCTCTTCAGCAACTATTGACTGGTAGCCTCCGGTGCCTGGGACATGGCCCACGTGGGCTCTGGCAGCAGCACTAGGCTGTGGGGTGCCTGAGCGAAGCCCAGGTCCGCCATGAGGAAATGAGGGAGGTGGCCTCTCTGGGGGGCAGAGGGCTGGTTATCCTGGGCCTATCCCCCCAGTCTGAGATGCAGCCTCTGCAGGGTGGGAAAGAGAGCTGGTTATCAAGGAACCCCTCACCGAGCACTGAGATGCAGCCACCTCTGGGGCGGGGCCTAGGGGCTGGTTATCCAGGGATCTCTTGCTTGGCACTGAGGTATGTTCTCTTCTCTTGTCTAGTCAGCTGTTTTTAGCATGCTCATTCATGTCCTGTCCCTGGAGCC
This sequence comes from Podocnemis expansa, assembly GCA_007922195.1. NCBI lineage: Eukaryota > Metazoa > Chordata > Testudines > Podocnemididae > Podocnemis > Podocnemis expansa. Next base: position 408,019 of record ML682132.1, read on the forward strand.
GGGGCCCCAGTGTTGCGAGTGCCTCATCCCCGACGGTTGTCTGCACCCCAGAGAGCATGACTGGCTGAGTGGGGAGTGACCGACATGGAGACAAGCCCTGTGTGTGTCCCTGCTGCCCCCTACCAGCAGGGCTGAGCCCTATTCAGTGTATGTGGTTGCATCAGGCCCCCCAGAGGGAACCTCCCCAGACCCACCCCACTGCACGGTAAAGATATTAATTTCAATCAGATCTGGGGCTCACCCTGCCAGGGATGTTACTGCCACTGCTGACCCCGGGCTTGCGCAGGCTCTCTGAGATTGTGCTGCTGGGACTTGGTGGGACTCAGCAAGGTCATCCCTAGGGGTGAGTGGGGCCCAAGGTGAATCACCTATTTATATAGATGAAATTGGACGTAAAATAGCTGTTTTATACAACTCCCATTCCGCTCCCCCTGCACCCATAAGGTGGCTTGGATGATTGGTAATGGGCACAACATATTGGAGAAAGCTTTACACTCAACAATTATTTTTTACAATTACACTTTTAATGCATCACTATAACCTTTTCACACTCCCCTAGTGATCTCAAGGTGTTTTGTGGGAGGGAGACACACAGTAAGGATCTCAAGAGAGCTGGGCATTTAACAGCCTTGTGGCTGGGTAAACTGAGGCATAGAAGGTTGATTCACTCAGTGCTGTGCAGAAAAACAGTGAAGGAAGACAGCTGCCCTCCACCCCACACAGGGGTTAAAGTGGGCCGGAACAGCCTGGAACGTGACTCTGGGGCCCACTGCTTTTAGGGGATCAGCATTCTGAGCTGCCTAAAAATAGAAAATGGTGCTGGAACACTGCATTCTGGGACCACCATCGAAAAATAGTGGACCCCATAATGCAGCGTTCTGGCACCATTTTCTATTTTTAGGGTCCCAAGCGCTGTGCCCCTAAAAATAGTGGGTCCCGGAAGAGCGTTCTGCTGCATTCTAGCAGGCAGGGAAGGGGGGCAGGCTTCCCTGCACATGCAGGGGCTGCAGTTTCCTGGCCCAGTGCACTCCTGGTGAGTACCAGGGCGGCCCAGCTCATGCTGGGGAGGGAGTACTGGGGGTGCCTGAGCTGGGGGTGGGTATTGGGGGTGGGTTTTGGGGGCAGGTGGTGGGTTTTGGGGGCAGGGGAATGGATATTGGGGGCAGTAGCTGGGGTGTGGGAGGAGGGCCAGGACGTGTGGGAAGGGGGCCCATCTGATTAGGAGGGTGCCGGGGCCTGCCAAATTTTACTTTAACTCCTGACCCCACAGGCCCTCACACCTGCCCTGGGGTTCAGAATTCAAGGCTCCCACAATCTCCAGGACTGGGCCCTGGGAAAGCCACCCTCGCCCAACCCCGTCTATTTTCCCCACTCTTTCCCCTGGAACCTGCTAGCTCCCAGTTTGAAATGGCCTCTACCGGGGAGGATGGGGGTTCAGAGGGTTAGGGCTGAAAGGCAAGTTTGAAGAGGGCTGGGGCAAGGCAGAGGTAAAGGGATGGGAGAGATGCAGGTGAATGAGGAAATCAGCTGACAAGGAGAAAGGGGGAATGAGGCAGGTGAGTGTAGGGCAGCAAATGAGACACTGCACAATTGCAAGCTGGGGTCCCTCACTCCCAGCAAGAAAATAGGACCCATCCCCAACACACTGTTCCATTCCTCCCCCCACACTGTGCCCTCCACCCAACCCAGATCCCAGCCTCACACACTGCTGCCTGCCCCCCCCCAGTTGTCTCCTTAACGGTAATGAAATAGCTGAACTAGTAAACACTGTGTTTGGGAGAAGTATTTGCAGGATTAGTCATCTATTAATCACATTAAAAATCCATTAACTTCATTCTCATTGATTTAAAAAAATTTGCAGGATATAGGGGTAGAATTTGGCTGAAGTGTCTGAATGTGTGACAGAGCATATCCGCCCTAGATTGGTCTGGAAGGGGTCAAGGGATCTGCAGCCTGTGGTCCAGAGCCGCATGTAGCTCTTGGGTTTCCTCCTTGTGGCTCTGAGCTCCTGGTTACAGGCTTCCCACACCTTCACTGCAGGACCCAGCAGGTAGTCCATGCCAGGCTTCAGGCTCCCCTCCTGCCACTGAGGGACCCTGCAGGGGTCCCTCTCCTGGTTCTGGGCTCCCCGTTCTCCATACCAGGGGACCCTGTGGCCAGCATCCTGGCCCAGTTCCCCCCACCTTCTACCAAGAGGATACATCCATTGCGGCTCTCAAAACACTCGGTTATTCAAGGACTTTTAAAAAATAGCTCTTCTTATCTTTTTGGTTGCCAACCTTTGGGTTAACCCCATACTAGGGACAGTGGAAGCAATGGCCACCTCCTTCTTGCATGCTCTGCTCAAACTGGAACAGTTTAAGAGGGTGCCCCTCAGCTCAGCTGGGTCTAACTAGGGAGGAGAGAGGATGTATATTACCCTGCCCCTTGGCCCCGATTAGGGATCATATGCTGCCCCCCCGCGCTCTGCCTTGCACCCCTGCGACCCTGATCCTTACCTTACAATCACTTGATCTGCTGCTGTCCTCCCTCACTGATCCTGCTGCTGCCCATCTTCCAGACCACAAACCCTTCTGGCCTCAGGTGGAGGATGGCTCACCTGGCTGTCCTTTCCCCTGCATCAGTGGCTCCAATCCTGCACTCTCTGCCTTCTCTGGGCCTGATCCTGCCTCCAGCCAAATCAGCTGTGCAGGCCTGCCGAACTGCTCGGTCCCCCAAGGATGGCCCTGGGACTCAGGGTACTGGGCTGTGTCACTTGGGGCCTTTGCTCCTTGAGTCCAACACTGGTGATGCCCTTGCACCCTGCACACCTGCTAGAGGCTTCATGCTGGGCGCAGCCCTGGCCTTTTGCATCACCTGGGAGAGGTTTTGGCTCCACTTCTTAGTGAGGGCTTTTTCATTTGCTTTGCTGAGTTTCACACCACTGAAAACTTGCATTGGGTATTAGCTGGGTACAGCTTCATTGTGGGGCAGGGCTCCATAGTGCCAGACAGATGCAGCACAAAGATAAGCTCTTCACCCAGAGCAGGGAAGAGAAACCAGCAGTTCTGACGTCCATCCCTCTGCTCTAACCATTACTCCATTCAGCTCCCAGAGCCACGGAGAGAACCCAGGTGTCCTGGGTGCCAGCCCTGAATCAGCCATTGCTCCACTAGAGTCACAGCTTGCCTGAGTGGGGGGGAGTGCACAGGGAGGGGATTTCCCGTCCCCTTGTTGTTAACCTGCACTAAGCTGCTCTGTGAAGCCACCCTGCACCAACAGACAGGAAGCAGGGGGACAAGCTCTGGGCAGGGAGAGAAACAGCTGGAGTAAGAGAGAAAAGGGCTTTGTGGACGTGGGGCTGCACACAGGGGCATGGGAAGTGGACAGATGGACAGAGAGAGGGGTGGGCGTGGGAACAGGTGGATAAAGTTGTCTGGGGAAGTACAAAGATGGAGTCTACAGGGATGAATGGATAGAGAAGATGGGTGAGGGGACATGGGGTGGATGGGGCACACAAGGAGGGCATGGAAGATGGATGGGGGAAAGGAATGAATGGAGGTACATGGTGGGGGACACTGGGACAGACACACACTCACTGTCTCCTTTGACATTTGCTCCCCCCCCCTCGGCTGACAAGCTGCTTCCTGCCTCAAATATTGCCCCGCCTCCCCCACTTCACCCGCTGGGGAGAGATAGCCCAGGCGTGGGTGCAGCCGGACAGAGTGACTCTGCAGGTGGAACCCACCAAGGTAAGGAGATGCTGTGCTCTGCTCCCCCTAACTGCTACCATCAGCCCCGCTTTGGGCTGCTGCTCTAACCACTAGACTCCGCTCCCCCAGAGTTGGGGACAGAAAACAGGAGTCCTGGTGCCCCCTCCCTTCCCCTCTAACCACTAAACCCTGTTCCCCTCCCAAAGCCAGATAGGACTCAGGAGTCTTGAGTCCTTTGAGGGGCACCGTATGGTCCCCAGTAGCGGAGATGAACTTTTGGGGGTGAGGGGTGTCCCTGGAGTCACCATCCAGGGACTGTGGAAAGGAATCAAGCCAAAATGAGAAAATACTGAGAGGCCTGATACCAGGCTAGATGGGCCCATGGGTCTAATCTTGGGCAGCAGAGAGGGGGCAAGAGACCTGGCAAAGAGGCCTGAGGGGCTGATTGGAGGTTGGGGCCCAAGTCTGCCTGAGTGGGGCTGACTCTGTGCAGACCAGACACCTGCGAGCCTCATGCTGACAGGAAGGTGCGAAAAGAGCTCGGGGAAGTGGCTGGGGTGTGAAAAGCTGATGGGGGGACCAGCAGTAGCCAAGCTAACCCTAGAGCATGTTCGCCACCCCCACTGGGGCTAGAGAGGTACCCAGGAGACTTGACTCCCAACCACTAGACACCACTCACCTCCCCGAGCAGGGAGAGGACCCTGGAGACCTAGCTTCCAGCCCTGCCGCCCCCTCCTCCCAACCCATTAGAGCCCAATCCCTCTTCACAGGGCCTGGGTGAGAATCTGAGTCACGAGCAGCTTCACTCAGTCCTGGCACCACTATGGACCCAGGTAGACAACGGTGCAGGACGGGTTGGGGGGTGCACCGGACTATGTGGGAGGGCTCTGACAGCCATGAGGGGTGGGTTCCCTGCTGCAAGGGCTAACGTGCCTAGTTTCCTCCCCTTGTAGGTCTGGTAGACAAGACACTAGCCCAGCTCGCAGAGAGATGCTGGCCTGGAGCGTGGGGAGCAGTCTACTGGCCGCGTGCAGTGTGGTGCTGCTGTGTTTGGCTCTCTGGACCGACTACTGGCTGGTAGCCTATGGCGCTAAGGACGTGGGCCATAGCGGGCTCTGGCGTGAGTGCTTACTAGGGAGCTGCAAGAGCCAGGATAACCCTGCCGGTGAGGAAATGAGCAGCGCTGAGATGTGCCCCCTCTGGGGTGGGATGCAGGGGCTGGTTCTATGGAAAGTCATTACCTGGTGCCGTGATGCACCCCACTGGATTGGGCAGGGGGTCCCTCACCCAAATCTGGGACAGCTCTGCTGATGCCCATCATTCCTGCATTGAGTCCCCTGCTCTGCCAGCTCTGGGCTCCTGCCCCTGGGATGCAGGCAGGGAGAACACAGGTTCCTAATTAACCCTTTGTGTCCTTTCTGTTCCCACAGACTACGTACAAGCCACCCAGGCCTTCCTCATCCTGGCCTTTCTGGCCTCCCTCACCGCAGTTGGGTCCCTTCTGATCTCCATGACATCCTGCTTCCAAAGGCCTGCAAACCTCAGCCTCGTGGCTTCCATCACAGCCTTTGCTGCTGGTAGGGAGGGACCACAGCATGGGGCCCCTCCCTCTGGGGGTGCCAGTGCTGATCCAGCCCTGCCGGGCACAGGGACTGGCTGTTGAGGGGCAGAATAGGACATGGGATGTTTTCACTTTGGGGGCGCTGGCACTGATTTGATAGTGAAGGGACAAGACTGGCTTGGGGAGTCTGATCTGGCCCTCGGGGGGGATGACTGGATGATTTGGTGAGTCTGACCCAATCCCTGCCCCACTGCAGGACTCTGCACCCTCATTGCCATGTCTGTGTACACGGCTAAATCGTGGGACAAGAACAAGGACAGGCAGACCCAGTTGACCTATGAATGGTCCTTCTACATGGGCTGGGGAGCCCTGCCCCTGCTGGGGCTAAGTGGTGAGTGCTGGGCAGAGATCGCTATGGTGGGGGTGGGGATGCCGTGGGCCCTGAGGATGATGGGGCCTGGGGTGTGCATGGAAGTGCAGAGAAAGGGTGTGGGGAGAGGAGTAGAGGTTTATGGGAGCAGGGATCCATGGGGGAATAGGCAACTCTCCTTGGGAGTTGGGGGAGGGATGCCATGTAGAGCGAGGTGAGGAAATTGCAGGCAGGGGATATTGGGGGGCAGATGAGGCAATAGAGGGTGCTGTGAGTGCCAAGTGGGATCAGGGGCTGCTGGGAGGGGGCTGTGAGACAATCTCCAATCTCTCCTATCCACCCCAGGTGTCTTCGCCCTTGTGACCCGAAACCGCCAGGCAACGTATGAGCAGCTGTGACCAAAGCCCTGCAGACCCAGAGATGGGGATGGATGAACCACCCAAGATCCTTCATCTGGCATGGAGAAGGACCATCCCTGAGGGGAAAGGACCCTTGCCCCATTCCCTGCTCTCTGATCCATCCAGCTTCCCAACCCCACAGTGCAGCAGCAGCAGAGAGGGACCCACCCTTTGAGGCTCTCCCATCATTCAGGGCCTTTCTCTCTTTACCTGACTGGAAATAAATAGTCCCTTTGCATCCAAAACCCGTCTTGATATGCACTCACTCTGTCACCAAGTGAGGTCTCTGCACATACTCAGTCCACATATGCTTCTTTAGCTAAAACAAACAAGTTTATTGATTAAACTAAGATTTTAAGTTTCAAAGGGGTAGCTGTGTTAGTCTAGTACAGGCGTGGCCAAACTGTGGCTCGGGAGCCACACGTGGCTCTTAAATGACAAAGCGTGGCTCGCAGAAGAACATCAGCAAATCAATTTAGTAGGTAAAAATATATGGCTATATGCCTCAGTGCAGCTCTTGAAGGTTTAATCATCAACTTGTATGGCTCTTAAGTTCCACAAGTTTGGCCACCCCTCATCTAATATGTAAAAAACAAACAAGCAGACCTGTGGCACATTTAAATAAATTTGTTTTCCAGCAGCACTCAGGGCTGGATTTTTGTGAGCTTGTAGTCTGAGGCTGCAGCCCCTAAAGTACCTGCTTTACTTTTGCCCTGCAAACATGTTGGCTTGTGAACAGGTGATTTGACCAGGGGCGCCACTGGGGCGGGGAGGGACCTGGGGCATGGGCCCAGGCCCCATCCCCAGCCAGCAGGCCCCGCCCTCTGGCCAGGGATAGGGCCAGGTGGGGCTGCGCCGCTGTGGGCGGCTAGGCCCCCGATCCCCGGCCAGGGACGGGGCCACCGCGGCCGCGGGCAGCTGGGCCCTGGATCCCTGGCGGGGGATGGGGCCACTGCAGCCGCCGGCCGAGCCCCGGATCCCCAGCTGGGGATCCAGGGGCCTGGCCGCCTGCGGCCACCCACAGCCGCAGCATTGCAGGGCCCAGCCTCCTGTGGCTGCTTCTGGCCCGGACCGGCTGCGGCCTAGCCGCCCGTGGCGGCGCGGCCCCACCTGGCCCTATCCCTGGCCAGGGGGTGAGGCCGGCCAGGCGGCCAGCCGGGCCCCAGATCCCCGGCCTGATTGGGCTGGAGATCTGGGGCACTGGTGCTGGGACTCGGGGCACGTGCCCTGGGGTGCCCAGCGCCAGCGACACCCCTGGATTTGACCTCACTTTTCTTTATATGCTGTTTCCTGATGTTTGAATCTTAACAGCTGCTTGATTTGCTGTTACAGTGTACCTGATCCCATGGCTAACAATTCCCTATATTTATTTTCCTCCCATTCTGTAAGTTTCCAATCTTCAAAGAGTCTGACAAAGTGGGATTTTCTCTCATGAAAGCTCATGCAATACATAAATTTGTTAGTCTTTAACTAAAAGTGCCCCAGGACTCCCTGTCTGTTCAGGGTGACATGAGCATTCCAAAAACAGCGCACTCGACATACTTTGCATCACGCAATACACAGTTACACTGTAAAGGTGAACATGAATGATACACACATCACAGCACAGGCCTGTATGCAAGGTGCAGCATGTCACAGTAGGCAGCTGGGACAGTATGGAATGGGGTGAGGGCAGGGTGTACACGGGGTGCTGAGGCAGGGCCAGATTAAGGAGCCTCAAGACTGCCCATGGCCTGTGTCCCCAGCTCCCCACCACTGCAAGGACCCCCATCTGGGGCTCCAGCCCTCCAACACAGCAGCCTGCATGTGGGCCATCACTGCTGAGCTCTGGGGCCAGAGGGTGCTCTCATCCTGGCCCGAATCAGGCTGGTTTGCCCCTGCGACTTGGGCCAGATGGCATGTAGTGAGGCCACTGGTGTGGCCTTCCAGGGCCACAGGCCTGGAGGCCCTGAAAGGCCATGCTGAAGGTCACCCCGCATGCTAGCTGGTCCCGCCCCTGGAACTGAGCAAACACGCACCAGCCTGCTCCGCTCCTGGGGTGGACCAGCCTGCACAGAGTGGGGTAGGAGAGCCCAGAGCCTGGCCTCTGATCCCAGGGCCCTGTCCCCCCAGTGCCAGCAGGGCTCCTCCAAGCACCCTCCTTTAGCAAGCGCTGCTGGTGCCATGGCAGGGGCTGGATTAATGCAGGGGCATAGGGGCTGGAGCATGGGGACCTCCTTTAGGCCACAGCCCAGGGCTTCAGCTCCTATAGCCCATGTGTTAATCTGGCCCTTGGCTCAGGAACAGAGTGCTGGGAGTGTGGGGCTTACTCCAGTGTCTCCCATGCTCTTGAGGGCTATGTCTAAACTGGTGGACTCACTTAAATCGACTTAACAAAGTTGACTTTGTTGACTTAAAGTCGACCTCGTTAAGCCAATTTAAAGATATGTCTACACTGGTAGACATATCCCGGGCCCTGTCCCCTGTCCCAAGCCAGCTCCTTGGCCCCAAGGGCCTGATCTGGCTTCTGCCACTGGCAGCAGGTGGCTGGGAGCCCAATCCACCCACTGCCCTTGCCATATGGGGAAAGGGGCTGAGAGCTGGCTCCTGCTGAGGCCAGGAGGGGTCTGGGAGCCCAATCCAGCCCTAAGCCACCTGCCACAAGCCCTCTGCTGCTGGCAGCAGGAGCCAGCTCCCAGCCCCTGCTACAAGGAACTTGGGGCCAGATTCAGCCCCCAGCCACTTGCCAGCAGCAGCTGGAGCCCAATGGGGATCCCTGGAGCCTGACTGGGATGCAGAGCCGGGTGGGGGAGTGGGGGCCCTACCTTTCCTGCCCTCTAAGGTTGTCTTGAATTCTTAAGTCAACTTTCAAGGCAAATTTTATTGTCAGTTTAAGCAAGTGTTTAAGTCAACTTAATAAATTCTAAATACAGCCATGGAGCTCCTTAGGTCAACTCAGAGGTGGCTTTTGGGGTAGGCGAGGCAGGCGGTGGCCTGGGGCCCCCAGCTGTGGGGGGTGCCACTGCCCCCTCGGTGAGTGCAGGAGAGCCACACTGCTCAGCTCCCTGCTTTAAGTTAAGAAAAGCAGCCTCTGCTCCATGCGTGTGGGCTTGCCCTGCTCCCAGGGAGGAACAGCCAGCCCGGGGCAGGGCAGGGCTTCCCTCCCCCCCATTCCCTGGGCCAGCTGTTCCACTCTAGAGACAGTGAGGGCTGCCCCAGAGGTGGGGCAGAAGAGCAGAGCCCAGCCTCTGGGCTGGCTTGCTGCACCCCCCCCCCCGGGGCAAGCAGCAAACTTTCCCTTGCTGGATGGGGGCGAGGAGTGGGTCAGGGTTCCCCCCCAGCCTGGCCTGGTCTGCTTGGGGTTTCTGCTGCTCCACTCAGAAGGAGAGGCTGGGAGCAGCCTGCACTGGACAGCAAGGCAGCCCCATAGCAAGCAGACACCTGCCACCAAACCAAAGCCTCTGATCCCCAATTCCCCAGGGTCCCAGGTAAGTGTGAGGGCCCCATCCCCTGGACCTGTGGGGTGGGGTGGGGAAGGGGACCAGGGGGGCAGTATTCTACCCAGGACTTGAAATTAGGGGCAGTATAGGGGAAGGTGTAGGGGATGCTCACTAAATTGGTGCTGTTACTAACCTGGGGGGGTGTTGGGAAGTTTTAGGGGGGTGTAGGGGGTGTTAGGGAAATCCCTGCAGGGGGATTGGCAAGCTGAGCTCAGTCTGCACGGAGGGGAGGGATAGAGGACTGGTGTTGGGAAGCAGCCAGGGCTGCTGCAGGGTGGGAAAGGGGACGGGCATTGGGAGCCAGGGTAGCTGAAGACTTGGATTTAACTTCCAACTCTGCTACTTCTCCTGTGTCTTTGGGCAACTCATTTAGTCACTCCGTGCCTCAGTTCCCCAGCCACCTGTTACTGTCTAGTGGGAATAGAAGCACCGCCCTGCCTCAGAGGGCTGGGTGAGAATAAATACATTAAGGAATGTGAGGTGCTCAAAATACTACAATGATGGGGGGGTCACAGAAACAGCTGATAGACAGACCTAGACCCACCATGCCACAGTTCCCAGGGGTGGGGGGAGGCAGTCTTGCCGGGGCTGCAGGAAAGGAGATTGGGGCTGGCAACACGGCCAAGTGGGTGGAGGGCAGACATCCTGAGAAAGAATTCTAATACTAAAAAAGCAGGTGTGGTGATGTGCTTAATGGTGGAAACATTAGGTGTTAAGTATCCAGTGAAGAGCAGTCAATTGCTAAAGGTGAGGGTAAGTAATGGAAACATGCACAACTCTTCCATTGATGACCATTTAGTAAAAGGACTCAGACCACAAAACGATCATTTGAAATTGTTCTTTTCTTCCCCTCTAGCAGTGGGCTACCAAGGGTCTCTGGTGCCTAGGGGCCAACTCTACATCCCTACCCCCCCCCCCCCC
>ML682132.1:427206-543844 GCA_007922195.1 Podocnemis expansa
GGGTCGGGGATTCCGGGGAAAGCGGCAGGAGGACCCAGGGTTTTTGGGGAGCCCAGGGAAGCAGCAACAGGGACTGGGGATTCGGGGGGGGGTGCCTGGCAGGCTGGGAAGAGCGGCAGCAGGGGTTGGGGGGTGAGAGGGAAAGGGGTGGAAAGGGTGTTGGGGAACAGGGGAGCAACAGCAGGGCACTGAGAAGGGAGTAGGGGGGCAGCAGTGAAGAAAGGGCAGAGCAGGGGGGCAGCAGCAGGTAGCAGTGAGGGAAGGGCGGAGTAGGGGGTGGCAGTGAGGAGGGGGCAGTAGGAGGAGCAGACAGCAGCAGTGAGAAAAGCAGAGCAGGGGGCAGCAGTGAGGGAAGGTCAGAGCAGGGGGCAGCAGCAGGAAACTGAGAAGTGAGCAGGGGGGTAGCATTGAGGAAAGGGCAGAGCAGGTGGGAGCAAGGGGGCAACAGTGAGGTAAATGAGAAGTGAGCGGGGGCAGCAGTGGGGGGCAGCAGGGGTGACAGAAGTGAAGAAAGGGCAAAGCAGGGGGGAACAGTGAAGAAAAGGTGCCACAGGGGGCAGCAGCAGGAAACTAGGAAGTGAGCAGGGGGCAGCAGTGAGGAAAGGGCAGAGCAGGGGGGCACAGGGGTGATGGCAGTGAGGAAAGGGCAGAGCAGGGCAGGAGTGAGGAATGGATAGCAGGGGGCCAAGGGAAAAGCAGCAGCAGAGATTTTGGGGTAGGGAAGCTGTCAAACTTCAGAGGAAGCCAGCATCAGTGGGTGGGGGGTTAGGCGCCAAGGCCAAAAGGGGACCTCGGCTTATACTTGGATCACCAATTTTAGCTTCTTTTTTGGGCTCAGAATCGGGGGGTCGGCTTGTGCCCGGATCGGCTTATACCCAAGTATATACGGTAAGTTGATTTAACTGCCTAAGTATGGACATACCCTATGAATGTGTTTGTTATGGCCAAACAAACAAGGAGTGTGGTGGCATTTTGAAAGACTAACAAATTTATTTATCACATGAGCTGTCACAGGAGAAGATCCCACTTCATTAGACACGTGAAGATGGGGAACTTGCAGAATGGGAGCAAAATAAAAGTAATCACTCCAATACTGATCTGTTCGTAGCAGTACTCTAGCAAATGAATAACAGTAACAATTCAAAGGTTGTGAGGAGTCCTGTGGCACTTACAGACTAACACATTTATTTGTTGCATGAGCTTTTGTGGGAGAAAGTCCCACACTTCAGTATGACCTGATCCTGTGACTTACAGTTCCCTACATTTATTTTCATCCCATTCTATAAGTTCCCCCATCTTCAAAGCATCTGACAAAGTGGGATTTGCTCTGATGAAAGCTCATGCAATAAATAAGTCTGTTAGGCTATGTTCACACACACAGTGCTTGTTTTGAAACAAGCCGTTTCGAAATAAAGGGTTATTTTGAAACACCTTATTTCAAAAACACAAAAAAAGTATTTTTGAAATAAGGGAGCGACTGTGGACATGCTATTTCACTTGGGGAGAGGGTGAGGCGCCCGGCTGCGCTTCATCCCGCAGGTGCCTGCAGTCCCCCTCTGCTAGCCAGGGGACACCCCTCCGCACCCTGGCCAGGGTGCTGAGGGGGCAGCCCTTCCTTCTAGGGTGCTTAGCACCCTGGGAGGAAGGATCAAATGTTGTTTCGGAACACTTTGTTCTGAAACAACTTGTTTCTACAGGGTTGTTTCGAAACCACTTGTTTCGAAAGCGAAGTAGGTTGAAGCCCTTTTGAAAGAACGGCTCCCATTTTGAAACAAGGGGTTTCCTTGTTTCAAAATGACCGTATGTCGTGTGAAAATGGCATTTCTTATTTCGAAACAACCTCACCAAAGCAAATGAGAAAAGCCCCTGCCAAGAAGTGAAGTCAGAAGGGTCTGGAAAAGGCCAGGGCCAGGCCCATCAGATGTGTGCGGCAGATCTGGCAAGATCTGGGGGACAGGGATCACAATGTCAGGGATGGGCCCCAGACCTGGACAGGAAGCAGGGGAGGGGGACAGAGAATGCTCAGAGAACAAGAGAAAAGGGACAGACAGCTCTGGAGAGGATGGACAGAGAGAGGATGAGTGTGGTAGCAGGGAGATAATGAGGTGTCTAGAGAGGGATAGATACAGGGTGCACATCAGGGGTCTCAAACATGTGGCCCCCAATGACACTATCATTACCAATATCTGCAATATCATTATATGAAAAGGTTTCCGTGGCGTGGCCCTTGGGCTAATGTACTAGCCGTCATGTGGCCCCTGTATGGTCCTCATGTGGCCCTCATGGTGATTTGAATTTGAGACCCCTGGTGTACAGGAATGGATGGAGGGGGCGTATGGAGTTGGGTGCACATGGTAGGACATGGATGGACACACATACACATCATCTCCTCTGATATTCTACAACCCAGCCAAGGAGTAACTTCCAGCTTCAAATATCACCTCCGACCCCTCCTGCACACCTCACCTGCTGTGGAGAGACAGTCTGGGTGTAGGTGCTGACAAACACATTCTGCAGGGGGAATCAACTGAGGTAAGGATACCACATTCTGCCCCCCCCCCCCCAGCCCCCACCATTGATCCTGATTTGGGCTCCTTCCCACTGCAGCCCCCACTGCTCTAATCACTAGACCCTGCTCCCCTCCCAGAGCCAAGGCTAAAACCCAGGAGTCCTGAGCCCTGTAGGAAGCAACATAGGCTCCTCAGTAACAGAGGGGGGCCCGGGAAGAGAAATCTCTGGGGTCGCCATTCAGGGACAGTGGAAAGGAATGAAGCCAACATGAGGAAGGGGTGAGAGGCCTGATACTGGGCTAGATGGGCCCATGGGTCTGATGTAGTAGAGGAGCAAGGAAGAAGGAGACCCAGCTAGGAGACCTATGAGGTTGATCTCAGGATGGGGACCCCAAGCTGGCTGAGGGGGGCTGGGTCCACACAGACCAGACAACTGTGATCTTCATGGTGATGGGAAGGAGCAAGAAGAGCTTGGGGAGGTTGCTGGGGTGTGAGAAGCTGGTGGAGGGAGGGAGCAGTACCTAGGCTAATCACTAAAGCACATTCTCCTCCCCTGCCTGGGTAGAGAGGGACCCTGCTCTCCCAACTACTAGACCCAGCTCCCTTCCCAGAACCAGGCATAGAACCCAGGAGTCCTGGCTTCCAGCCCCCCCAACGCCCACACTGTAACCCAGGAGTGTCAAATGCTTGCTTTGGCAGTCAGATTTGACTTAACTGTACTTCAAGTGGGCCGAACATCCCATAAATGGAATACTAGGGCACTCTCGCTGACCTGCGGAGCGTCAAGTATTGCGAAACTGCAATTTGTGATACTTCTCTCTCTGTTAGAGAGCGAGTGTGGTCTTCCAGAGTTCAGTCTTGTCATGAGACCCAATTGTGGAGTTCTGGATATGTGAGAGACCAGACGCTCTCTCTCTTTTTCTGGTAGGGGGAAAGTGTGGTCCCGTGAAGCAGTCAGGGGCTGAGTGGAAGAGGTTCCAGTCCACATGTTTGACGCCCATGCTCTAACCACTATACCTCATCCCCCCCTTTACAGGGGCCAGGATGATGGTGCGAGGGTTAGGAAAGCACTGTGCTGTGGGAGGGGCTCTGATCACTATGGGGGTGGGGAGGAAATCCTCAGTGCTAGGGCTAATGCACCCAGCTTAGGGCTTCCTCCTTTTGCATGTCTGTTGGAGAAGACACCAGCCCAGCTTGCAGGGAGATACTGGCCTGAAGCGTGGGGAGCAGCCTTCTGGCTGCTCTCAGTGGGGTGCTGCTGTGCCTGGCTCTCTTCACCAACTACTGGCTGGTAGCCTACGGTGCCAAGGATGTGGCCCACAGCGGGCTCTGGCATGAGCGCTTACTAAAGATCTGCAAATACCAAGATAACCCCACCGGTGAGGAAATGAGCAGCACTGAGATGTGGCCCCTCTAGGGTGGGATGCAGGGGCTGGTTATTCAGAGTCATTATCTGGTGTTGAGACACGTCCATCCTGGATTGGGCGGGGGGTCCCTCACCCAAATCTGGGACAGCTCTACTGATGCCCGTCATTCCTGCCATGGAGTCCCCTGCTCTTCCAGCCCTGGGCTCCTGCTTCTGGGATGGGGCGGACGGGCGGGTGGCGGGGAAGGGATGGGACACAGGTTCCTCACCAACCCTTCATGGCCCTTCCGTTTCCACAGACTACGTACAAGCCACCCAGGCCTTCCTCATCCAGGCCTTTCTGGCCTCCCCCATCGCAGTCGGGTCCCTTCTGATCGCCATGACATACTGTGTCCAAAGCCCTGCAAACCGCAGCCTCGTGGCTTCCATCACAGCCTTTGCTGCTGGTAGGGAGGGAGTGCAGCATGGGGCCCCTCCCTCTGGGGGGTGCCAGCGCTGATCCAGCCTCGAGGGGGGGAGGGACTGGCTGTTGGGGGGGAGGAATGGCACATGGGACCTTTTCACTCTAGGGGTGTCGGCACCTATTTGGTTCTGGGGGGACACAACTGACTGGCTTGGGGAGTCTGATCTGGCTGATTTGGTGGGTCTGACCCAATCTCCTCCTCATTGCAGGACTCTGCACCCTCATTGCCATGTCTGTGCACACTGCTAAATCGTGGGACAAGAACAAGGATGCGCAGATCCAGTTGACCTATGAATGGTCCTTCTACGTGGGCTGGGGAGCCTTGCCACTGCTGGGGTTAAGTGGTGAGAGCTGGGCAGAGGGCGCTATGATGGGGAGGGGTTACTGTGTGGCCTGGGGATGGGGAATGAGGTGAAAATGGGGGTGCTGGAGAGCAGGTGTAGGGAGTAAGGCAGGGGTTTGTGGGGGGTAGGGGGTCCTTGGAATGAGCAGGAGGGGTGACCATGGGAGAGGGGTAGGAGCTGCTGTTTAGGGAGAGGGGAGGAAAATGGGAGGAGGAAATGTGGTGGGTGTGGTGTTCCTCTCCTGCAGTCTGGACTGATGTGCAGCTGTGTCACCTGATTCTCCACTCCTGAGCCCTGACTTACCCTGCTTTTCTGTAGGACCCCCACCCCTGGGTCAGCTCACACCCAGCCTCCTTCATGTAATCAGTCCCTCACTCAGTGGAGGAGCCCTCCAGCCAGCCACTATTGCGACAGACCCTCAGCAAACACCCCCAGTCCTACAAGCACCCCTGGGAACTACCTTCTTGCAGGGTTCAGTGCTGCCTACTACTCTCTGCAAGCTCATTTACATTTGTCTGTCAATTTATCAGAGTTATTGCTATGCACCAGCTTTGTCACTCCAAGTGAGGTCTCTCCACATACTCAATACACATGCACTGTTGTTGGTAAAACAAACCATCAAGTTTATTGTTTACAGTGAGATTTTAAGTGACTGTAAGTCAGAGTGATACAAATCAAAATGATCATTAAGTCAAGGAGTTAGTTAAATTCCAAAAAAGGTGGACTTAGGCATTTGAGGGCCCTAGGTGAAGGCCCATTGTGGAGCCCCCTAAAGGGCCCACTATAGGCCCACACTGCTGCCCTCCCCATGGCCCAGTCCCCCCTGCAGCCCTAACCATCCCACCTGCCCAGACTCCTTGTTTGTGTTACTGAACCAGACTAACATGACTATCCCTCTCCAACTCATAAGTTATTCTTGGGTATGATATTTTTAAAGATCTTTCTACCATGAAGCTTGTAAGTTGATCATCTTTCACTTAACATAAATGAGCTAATGCTGAACTACAAAGTTAAAATGAACATTTAAAAAAATATAAAATGGATGTGCATTAATTAACAAATAAAAAGTGGTAAAATGAATAATGGCTCAAAAATAACTAAAATACCAGATTTAAAATTCTAGCAGTCAAATCTTACAAATTTTTCATATAGGCTTGGGTTGATGCACACTAGAAGTTTAATACAAATAATTGTAATAAATAAAAATAAGTCAAAAGAAGGTTTCTAGTATGTAGCTATAAATGAAGAATACCAAATGTCAAAGAAATTCTCTGAAGTATTCAAGTTTATAAGACTCTGGCTCCCTCTGAAATATTACATAGTAAGTACAAAAGAAGCTAAACAATTACCTGCCAAAAGAAAGTGACACAGCACAGACATCACACACAGCTCTAGTGATTGCTTGAGGGCAGCACTGTATGTATATGTAGCAGCCTATACAGACCTACCAGGTAACCTGAGCTAACCAAAGGCAAAAGAAGAACAGGTAAAAAAAGGAAGAGGCAAAATTTCACAAGTGGGATTAAAAAATGGCAAAATAAATGGCTACACTGAGAAACTAAAAGATGAGACCATTGGAAAAGTTCCTACTATTATGCTGTTTATTGGTGTCACAAAGAGCTTGTGCCTGCTTTTTTAGCATGTCAGTGTGAAGTTGATGGACAAATAATGATGAAAAATCCAAAATGATCCAAAAAGCTGCAATTCAGATGAGCACAGATCCTAATGATAGTTTGACATGATGAGCCAAGACTGAAAAGTGCTGAGTTTTTCAGCCCTACTGGCTCTCCTAGATGGGAACAATTTCTATATTTTCACTTCTGCCCACCATATTGAAGATGGGGCTTCTTATTGCTTGTGGCCCTTGCATACTCCTAAAGCCACCACTGCAATCCAATAAAAGAAACTCTTAATCTTCTAAGCTAAGATCATGGTTCCACTCTGTGTTCAGCTCACCACACAAGTTGGCTGCAATATCTTTTTCAGACAAACTCTCCATCCCTGTGGGGTGGGTGCCAGTCCTTGATTTTCCTTGGGAGCCAGATTCCAGGAGAGCCCTTGGACAGGGGGGCCTTTAAAAAAAATTCCTGAGTCCTCAGGATATGGTGATCATCCATGTCTGGCAGCGGGATCTTTCCCTCTTGAGCCACAGTGCTTGCGCTAGTCCGTTGTTCTTGTACACATGCCTTTGCAGAGCGTGGAATCATAGCTCTGTGTTTGTCTGCAATCATCCGCTCAAGCCATGTGAGACACATTTGGAGATATGCCATGGCAGAGATTTATAAACACCCATATGTACAATACAGCAGGAAACATGGTACCACAACACTAATGTTCAGGATGCCATGAACATCCCAAAAATATCTTACACACCATACTTTGCATCAGACAATACAGTTACACTCTAAAGGTAAACATGAATGATACTCACCACAGTTAGGGCTGTGCCGAGGGTAAGGCAAGAGGGGCAGTCACCCAGGGCCCTCTGATGCTAGGGACCAGGCAAGCTGTCCAAAAGTGGCAGCCTGGTTCATAGGGCTGGCTTGCTTCAGGCAGGTGTTGTAATACAGTAGATCAAGGCTGCAACAAAGGTGAGTCATTAGGCCTAATAAACAGGTGCTAATTGTTGCTCAAACAACCCCTATGCCTCTCTCTTTGGGCTTCTCTCATTCATATGAAAAGGCCTGAGGTCACTGTGGTTTTTTTATCAATAGACCCAATGAAGAAAATAAAAAACTGTGAACACTGCCTTATTCTACCATTTCTGGGATATGGGGGTTGCAGATATTTTTGCAAATTAGGACTTGCCTCTTTTTTCAGTGGGTTGAGAATTCCCTTGCTTGCAACAAAAGTTATGACTTGTAGATTTTAATAAAAACTCCAGAGATTTTTTATGAGTGATAATTAAAAAGAGAAGAGAAAAGCAAACTCTTGGAGCCTGTGTTAGAAAGTATGGGTTTTTTTCTACAATTAGAAAGCCTAAGTAACACTAAAATCCAACTCAGGTGTGGATCTGCTGGAAGGAGAAGTTATAGCAAGGTCCTGATCTGAAGTGGGGAGTGGATAGCCCCATTGTGTTGCTGCCTTATGCACACTGTCAGAGATCACCAGAACAAACAGAGAGGGCTAGCACCCCTCCAATGACAATATTGTGGACAATTGTGTGTTCATGGAAACTCATGCAGACGCAGGGAGCAGATGAAGAGCAGAGGTGAAAGTGGAACCCAGAGGGGCTGCTTCAGTTCCTGGGATTTGGCAGTGGAGAAGGGAGCAGGACCTGGATGGACTTGGATAGGGTTACCAGATACCAAAGCATGGAAAGGAGGACAGGGAAATACAAAAAGGAGGATATTGGCAGACACATATACATGCCTAGACCCGCCCGAGCCCCCTTCATCCACCCAGCCACCCCAGCTACTGCCCCCCCCCCAGATGCTTGCCCCATTGATCGCTCAACTCCAGAGAAATCTGTCTAGCCCCTAGTTACAGTGTGAGATGAAGTGCAAGAACAGGAGCTCAGAAATATCAAATGAATGGCTTGAGTATTCTTCATCTTCATATTAAAGTAACCATAAAAGCAGCCACTTTAAGGAGTCGCAAAATTAAATATTTAATATTTATATCAAGGTGTAAGGACAATCACACTGCAGAACTCCTATCCAGATTGATATTTGTACATTGTGAGTTGCAAACGGAAGCAAACCTCCAATAAATTTAATGTAATAATTACAGACAAGATTGAAATCAGTTTTAACACAGCAAGTCCCTTCACAGAATTCACTCTCATTGTTTGACACATGAAGGGGCAGGCCCCTGATTACATGAAGTCTAGCAGAATTTGAGGTGTTGGCTTCTAAAGGAAAAGTAATCTCTGTCAGCAGTATTTTCCCCATGACTTGAAATTGGGGGTGAAGGAGGACTTTTAGGGAGTGTAGGGGGTGCTCACTAATGTGGTATAACATTGTTATTAGTGGACAACTGGGGGGGGTACAAGAGGGGTGTAGGGAAATCCCTATCTAGCCTTAGTTTTGAGCTTCATTGTGCAGTATTTAAGAAAAAAAATCACAGACAAGCTGTTTTACACACACAGGAAAGGGGAAATCAGAGGAGGTGAGAGCTGCTGGTTTTTATGTGCAGACCTGCCTGAAATGTAACCTTTTACCTAAAATGCAAATGTCTAGAGACATTATATCCTACTATGTCTGCCATAAACTACAGATGGATACATATCTATTTTATGACACTTGACATTTTTCTGTTTGCTTTTATGTGAAATACACATCAAATGGAGGTGGCTATAATTAGATGTTTTTGATTATCAAATGCTCCACCCAAGAGGACAGCACTTATTCTTAGATGCAATGATCAGTTTTTTCCTAAATATAACAAAAGAAACACTCTCCTTAGAAGTAAAATAAAAATAAGCATAGAATATATAAGCAAAAGGCAAAACCAAGCTGCTTGTTTTCTGTGATTTGATAAACAACCAACAAAGGGACAAATATCGCAATCTTTGGTCAGTCAAATTTCCCTCTGACTTCATTTAAACTACAGGATCTGGCCCAGCTCAGGAGCTACTTTAGACTGTATAATACTTGCACATCTGTGTATCTTAATAAAATTTAAGGATACATCTATAGTGCACTAATCTCATCTTGGAAAGGAGAATCATATTTGAAAATCATATTGAGAAAAGGAAAATCGTATGCATTCAAACCTCCTCACAATCCAAAGTGAACTTTCCTTGACCAATAAACAAAAGATTTGTTACAAAAAGCCAATGCCCATGAGGAGGAATAAAGATCTGGCCTAGCTGAGCCATTAGAAACAGAAACGTCCCCAGACACTTTAACCCAAGCAGGGCAGCAAAGCAAAAAGCACAGAAGCAGTCACAGGTTTGTCTCTGGGCACTGCAGAGATGCCATCAACCTGAAGAAAAGCCCCAGCCCCTCTGAAAAATAAGATCAAGACTTCCCCAAAATCGGGAGGAGGAGTGCAGACCTGAGCTGGATCCCGGAAAGAAGTGGGAAGTGAAGAGCAAAACCACCTCCATAACCGCAGCCAGCCCTGCTCCCTGCCAGCCCGACCTCTTCACTGCCAATAGACATGTACCAGCCCAGCAAGGGATCCTCTCCAAATTCCCAGCCCCACCAGGAGCTGCAGCTGGGCAGAGTAGGCAGGAGAACACCTTCTGGAGCTGCGGGCTGTGTACGCTTCTATATTTAGAGCGCTGCCTCGGGGTTCTGCAAAAAGCCGGACAAAAGGCACTTCTTCACAAATGCCTGGATGATGGAGGACGACAGGGCAAAAAGGAGGACATGTCCTCCTTTTGCTGGACGTCTGGTAACCCTAGACTTGGAGAGGCTTAGCAGCAGACAGAATGTTTGAGGACCTTTCTTTCCAGCCTGGCATTGGATCTCTTCTCCTTCCCCTGTCTCAGCACTTCCATCTCATTTCTCCACCAGTCGTGCCCCCCACCCCATTTGCAAGGAGCTCCCCCCCACACACTCCAGGCTACTACATGCAATTTTAGAGACTTGACATACTTCATGATTTGAGACAGGAGTATGGCATGTGGGATCGCCCTCTGCATGTTCCATGTAGGTGATCTCAAATTAGATATGTAGATTTCAGAGACGCAATAGAAGCCTCAAGAGAAAGGATGAAAGCTATGAGGGATTGCTACCCACCCAACCGCCCCCCCGCCAAGCCATGGTCACTTCAATTTCCTGGCGGTGGCTGCTTTTTTTCAATGGAGGGTTGCCACATGGCAGAGGGGTCCAGAGCTAGGTCCCAAGAAAAAAAGTTTGACAACCACTGGCTTAAGGGCAGCTGAGAAAGCAGACCCTGCACTCCAGTTCCGCCGCTTTTGGCTGGCTTGCCTGGTCCCTGGCATGGGACAGACAGTGCAGGGGCCTGCCCCTCCCTTGGGCTGGCTAGCCTCGCCCCTCCCCAGTGCCCAGAGGGTTGAGTGGGGGGCCCCACAGAGGATGATTCACCCAGGGCCCCGCACCTACCTAGGGACGGCCTTGACCACAGTAGAAGGGTGTATGTGGGGTACAGCATGGCACAGAGGGTAGATGGGATGATGTGGAACGCAGTGAGGGGAGGGTGGTGGCAATGGTTTGAGGAGCAAGAGTGCTGGGAAGGGGCTGAGTCTAATGTTTCCTGTCTTCCGCAGGTATCTTTGCCCTTGTGACCTACAACCGCCTGGCACCTAAGGGGACTGTGGGGCTGGGTCTAATGTCTCCTTATCTTCCTCAGGTATCTTTGCCCTTGTGACCTACAACCACCTGGCACCAGGGAGGGTAGCCCAGAGGAGGGTAGCTCAGGTGGGGTGACAGGATGGACACCCTCCCCAAAATGCTTTTCTGCTGAAGTAAAGGCGGCACCCTTAGAGGGGAAAGGCCCCATGCCCTGCCGCTCACCCAGCCAGCTCCCCTACCCTGTCATGAGGCAGCAGCAGAGGGAGATGCATCCCTTGAGGCTCTCCTGTTGTTCAAGCCCTGCTTCTCTTCCTGCCTTCTTCTGCTTTGAAATAAATTGTCCATTTGCATCTGAACCCTGTCTGTGCCTCATACTGGCTGTCCACAGCAGCACTGCTCTAGTCTGGAGGACGCACGGACCCACGGTGTTCCAAAACCTTGGGGTTATGCTGGGAGTCAAGACACGGCTCCTCTCTCTAACTGCTTGGATGGACTCCTAGGGACACATAGCCAGAGCGCAGCAACAGGAAGTCCCACAGGTTAACTCCACTGTCTTTTTAGCCGTGCTATGCCTGTGCTCCCGTGTGGGGCTCCCAGTTGGGGCACCTGAGCTCTGTCTGTCCTGTCTGGCCACATCGGCTGCCACCAAGTCCTGGCTCCACCTCTGGGCATCATCATTCGCTGGGGGCTGGGGACACAGTGTCAGCTAGGGGCCTGCACCACCCTCCAGGACCAACCAGGTAGGGCTCTCTGTTCACCCTGCTTTGAACCAGCATCTGGAAGTCCTTCAGGCTCCATCTTCGGGGAGAGGCTAGACGGGGAACAGGGTTAAGGTGAAAGTGGTTCAGCTCAGCTCTACCCTGCAGAGAGGGGGCAGGGGGTCATGGGTGTAGCTCCCTCTTTTCTACTCCACTTCCTTACTGTCAGTGCCCTACACACTGGAGACACAGCAGGAAACAGAGAATAGTGCTGGGGATAGGGAGCTAGGTGAACCCAGATCAGGTGCTGGTGGTGAGCCAGGGCAGGAGGTGGGAGGACCCCAGGTTGTGCAGAGGGGTGGAGAAGATGGGGTGAGGTCTCACTGTTTCCACCTCTGGTGTTTTGGACTACCTAGGGCCACTGGGGTTGTCATAGTGGTAAATGGGAGGGTCATTTAGGTGCTAGGGAAACCAGTCTGTCGGGTCCTCTCTCTGTTTTCTTTCAATAAAGACTCCTTACACAGCTCTGAATATGCTGCCTCTCCTTGTTGGATTATAATTTCCCCTAAAACTCTACACCACCCCTTTCCTGCTGCCCCCTTCAGGGTACATGAGACTGTCCAGGGGCTGCCTGGTTCTGACTGGGTAACTCTCTATGCTGTGTGGGGCACTGGCACTTGCCTCTGGCCCCAAAAGGGCTTGACTGGGTCCAAGGAGCTGCTGCCTTCTGCTTCCTCACAGGTAAAAGGGAGTCTCCAACCACTTTTTTCCTCCTAACCCGCAAACCACCAACCTCTACCCCTCCAGACTCCGAATCTCCTCCTCTCACCCTCCACACCTCCCCCTACGCCCCCCTAATTTCAAGTCCTGGGGAGAATACTGCTCTCCCCCAAAGCCTGCCTTCTGACTCCAACTCCTTCCGGTCCCATCCCTTTCTCTCCCCCCAGTCCCCACTCTCCCTCCACCTGCCCCAGGCCTCCAGTCCTTCCAGCTCATCCCGGCCTCACTTTCTTACTCAGTTCTCCCCAGCCTCACATGTTGTGTCTCGCAGGTGCCTTGGCTGGGCCAACTCTGGTCTATTACATTGGCAGATTGAGTGTGAAAGCCAGCAGCAGCTGGGTCTAGTCCAGGAGTCTGAAACAAGTGGCTCGTGGGCCGCATGCGGCCCTTAAAGCTATTTCCTGCAGCCTGCAAAGACATTAATGTTACTAATATTTACAATATTGTAGGTTTCAATGGTGCGGCCCTTGGGCTGGCATACTCATCCTCATTCGGCCCGCTACTAGTCATCATGCGGCCCTCAAGGTTATTTGAGTTTGAGACCCCTGGTCTAGTCACTGTTGCTGGGCTGGGCAGTGGTGCCTGGGGCCTGGCTGGTGGGTGAGCACCCACAGGGTGTGAGAAGGGGGACACTTGAATGAAACACTTCCTGTTATGGTGACCAGCCACCACAGCTGTTCCAAGCACCTGCCATTGCCAGGCTCAGCAGAGAGAGCGACGCCTGCTTGTCAGCCCTAGAGGATGGCCTGGTTTGGGGTGAAGCTGCTGCCTCTGCAAGCAGAGCTATTAAACCCTGTCTGCCAGCTAGACTGACACCCCACTAACTCAAAAGAAAGCAAGGAGTCTTGTGGCACTTAAAGACTAACACATTTATTTATCACACAAACTTTTTTGAGAAAAAATCCATTAGCCTTTAAGTGCTACAAGACTCCTTGCTGCTTTTGCTTTACTAGACTAACAGAGCTGCTCCATTGGATCCCAGTAAGTCAGGGGTTGAACAGCAGAGTGGTCACCAGCACTGAGGGGCTGCTGCATATGGGGTGCGGTCGTGGGGGCCTGCCACAATAATGTGCGGTGGGGACATTTTGCCTTGTGTTGAGATGCAGCTGCCTCTGGGGTGAAGCAGCTGAGTATAACGAATGGCTGTGTCCCCTCCCTGCAGGCTGCAGCTCAAAGCCAGCAGCCTGGGGAAGCTCTGGGCCAGGGGGTCAGATTGCTGCTTTGCCCGGACGCCTGGGTCCCTCTCCCCGCGGAAGGGCGGGCACCACACCACAGGTCCCCCCTCGCCAGCCTCGTGACTGAGGGCTAACTCCAGGGACACGTGACCCAGCTGTACCCTATCACGTGACCCGTCACTGCTCGGAGGGGGAAGCTTGTCGCTGCACGTCGATTGGCCGCTGAGCCAAGGTCCGCCCACCGTCCACTGTGACGAGTTCCGTGCGTGTTCGACCGCGTGAGGCCACTGCACGCTCTGATTGGCTCGCCTCACTGCGCTTGCGCTGCGTCCATGCTGAGGCGTCGATTTCCCCCACGCCGCTCTCTCCTGATTGGTCCGCGCATCGCCCGACGGGGAATCCTCGCGCGCCGCCCGTGCCGCCGCCCCATTGGCCGGCCTCGCCGCGCCTCCTCCGCCTGAGGCCGATTGGTTCGCGTTCAGGGCAGCTGCGCCGCTGATTGGCCGCAGCCCTCAAGGCGCCCTGCTGCTGATTGGCTGAGAGCTCCGTCAGGGGTGTGGCTGGCGCGGCGGCGGAGCGATGGCAGCGCTGCGGGCGCTGGTCGGCGTGAAGCGGGTGATAGACTACGCCGTCAAGGTGGGCGGGGCCGGACGCCTGGGTTTCTTCCCCCGGGGCTGCCGGAGGGTGAAGGCGGCGGGCGCCGGGGAGGGAGGCGCTCGGACGCCGGGGTCCCGACCTCGACCCTTGTCCCCATGGGGGGAGGGGCGCTCGGACGCCTGGGTCCCTCCCCGTGCGGCCGTCAGGGGCTGTGCCGTGACTTTCTGCCCGGCAGGTCCGGGTGCGGCCCGGCGGCGGCGTGGTGACGGATGGGGTGAAGCACTCCATGAACCCCTTCTGCGAGATCGCGCTGGAGGAGGCGGTGCGGCTGCGGGAGCGGGGCCTGCTGCAGGAGATCGTGGTGGTGAGCTGCGGCCCGCAGCAATGCCAGGTAAATGCCCCCCCGCCTGGCTGTGCCGGGTGCCCCCGTGCCCTGCCCCCTCTGTTACTCCCCAGCTGCTTCCCCTCGCCCCTCTGGCCAATACACCCCCCCCCAGCACCTCTCTGCCAAATAGATGGCCGAAGTGGGGTTTTCTCCCATGAAAGCTCATGCGAAAAATAAATCGGTTAGTCTTTAAGGCCTTGTTTTTATTCCTAGCGCAGGGGTCTCAAACATGTGGGCGCATGCGGCCCCTAAAGCTGTTTCCTGCCGCCTTGCGATGACACAAGCGTTACTGATGTTTGCAGTATCATTGTATGAAATCAGTGGTGCGGCCCTTCGGCTACCATAGTAATCCTCACGTGGTCCTCTGCGAGTCCTCATGGTGATTTGAGTTTGAGAGTCTTGCCCTAGTGGGTCAGACAGGGGCCTGTCTTCGCCAGTGCCAGGTGCTGCAGAGGGAATCAGCAGAAAAGGTTGGTTATTGTGGGATCCGTCCCCTGTTGTCCGTTCCAGCTGCTGGCGAACGGAGATTAGGGCAAGTTCCAAAGGGGCAGCTGTGTTAGTCTAGTAAAGCAAAAAAAGCAAGGAGTCTTGTGGCACTTAAAGACTAACGGATTTATTTATTGCATGAGCTTTCATGGGACAATATCCCACTTCGTCAGATGCTTTGAAGAGGGAGAATTTACAGAATAGGATGAAAATAAATGCAGGGGAGTGTAAGACGTGAGATCAGGTCATGCTGCAACAGCAAATCAGAGCATTTGCAAGGAGTCAAACTCCAGGAAGCAGCACACAGAGGGAGGGTGAAGTCAAATTACCTGTTATAACATTCATTGTTTCTGCCATCAGGGCCATAACTACAACAGGGCAAAGCCCCAGGTGTGGAATGTTTGGGGGCGCAAGGGATGGATCAGGCTTCCCGCAGCAGTTGGAGATGGATCCAGATCCATTCCCAGATGCCGCGGAGAGCCAGATTTGCCCATTGCACCCCCTAACGTTCTCCATCTGGGGCTTCTGCTGGGGCTTGCTGCCGCTGCTGGATCTAGATCCATCCCCTTACGGTCTGCTGGTGGCAGCGGGAAGTTCCCAGCACCTCCAGCAGCAGCTGGGAACGGCTTCATCTCCCCACGGCCTGCTGGTGGCAGCGGGAACTTTCTAGCACCTCTGGCAGCAGCTGGGAACAGATCCGGATCCCCCGGCCTGCAGCTGGCAGTGGAAAGCTCCCACCACCACAGGCAGGCTGCAGGGATCTGGATCCTTCCCCACCACATGGCTCAGGGGGCTGGCGCATGTCTGGGGCCACTTGCCCCAGGTGCAAAAACTACTAGTTACGGCTCTGTCTGCTGTGGCACACCTTGCTACCTTTAATTAATTTTGAGGCGCACCACCATATAGTTTCCAAATGAACTCATGAATATTCATGAGTCAATCCAGAGCTCTTTGAGTAGCTTTTCAAAAAAATTTGTTGCACATTTGCGTAGCTCTGTTGGCATACTGGTTGGGAAACACTGGATTAGGGCACACTCAGTGCAAGGATGCCGTTAATGGACTTGTCTGCCACGAACTGATCTAGCTCTCTTTTGAACCCCGTTATGCTTCTGGCCTTCAAACATCCCCTGGCAAGGAGTTGCACAGGTCAGCTGGGCAGCAAGAATAAATATTTCCTTGTAGAATTTTCCAGAGGGGTAGCCGTGTTAGTCTGTGTGTAGCAAAAGCAGCAAGAGTCCTTTGGCACCTTATAGACCAGGCGTGGCCAAACTGCAGCTCAAGGGCCACATGTGGCTCTTGAATGAAAAAGTGTGGCTCCCGGAAGAATGTCAGCAAATCAGTTTAGGAAAGCAGCCCCAGCCTAGGAAGTCAGGAGGGGTTTGGGACGGTGGGGAGAAGCAGTGGCATAGTCAGGGATGGCAGGGAGAAGCATGGCATGGTGGGAAATTTTAAAAACTCATCACTAGCCTGCAGTTTTCTACATTGAGCAACAGCTAAGGTGTTTTTTTTGTTTTGTTTTGTTTTTACTGTGTAGGCCTAATTTTCATGGTAACCTTAAGTAATTACTAGAATCTGACATTAGTAGGATCAGTATTTGCCCTCTTTTTTACAATAAAGTATACAATGAATTTTATACTTAGTAACTTTTGGAGTAGGTGAAAGTATATGGCTATATGCCTCAGTGCAGCTCTCAAAGGTTTAATAATCAACTTGTGTGGCTCTAAGTTCCATAAGTTTGGCCACCCCTGGTCTAGACTAACAGATTTCTTCAAGCATAAGCTTTCCTGGACTACAACCCACTTTATCAGATGCATGAAGTGGAAACTACAGTGGAGAGATATATATACACATGCCAGAATGGAGGAGGGCAAGTGTTAGCAAAGTCAGTTCAGAGAGCAGATGGGGCCCCTTTCACACGTTTCCTTGTGTCCATTTTAAACCTGCTCCCTATTGATTTCATTTGTTGATCCCTAGCTATTGCGCTATGTGAAGGAGTAAATAACACTTTCTAACACTCAGCCAGATGTGTACCCAGAAGTCACTACAGCAGAGACCTGACAAGGAAAGCAGAACAACCTAGGCATCACCTACAACCTCAGCTAAACCCTCTCCAACACTTTATCAGGGATCTCCAACCTATCCTGGAAGAGGAACCCTCACTCCTACAGATGTTGGGTGGTAGACCAGTCCTTGCTTACAGGCAGGCCTCCCACCTGAAGCAAATATGCACCATCAGCTACACAACAGAAACATTAACCCTGGTATCTATACCTGCAATGAACCCGTTGCCAATATATCTACTCAAGTGACACCATCATAGGTCCTAAGCACATAAGCCATTCCATCAGGGGCTCATTGACCTGCACATCTGCCAGTGTGATATATGCCATCATGTGCTGCAATGTCCCTCTGCTATGTATATTGGTTAAACTGGACTGTATCTGTGCAACAGTATAAATGGATGCAAATAGGAACATTCAAAAACCCATAAGGGAGTGCTTCAGCCTCCCTGGTCACTCAGTAACCGACATGAAAGTTGCCATATTTCAGCAAAAAATGTCAAAAAACAGACTTCATCATGAAGCTGCAGAGCTAGAATTCATATGCATTCGTGACACTGTCAGATTGGGTCTGAACAGAGACTGGGAATGGCTGGCTCCTAACAAAAAATAATGCTTCCTTGTTTGGCAATTCGCGGCATCTCATCAGCTGTTTTGAATGGGCCTCTTACTCCCTGATTGACTTGTTGTAGCACTTGCCATAAGTTGTAGCTCACCCTTACAGACAGACACAGACCCCCCCCCCCCCCGATGTTTCCACTTCTGAATCTGACAAAGTGGTTTCCAGCCCACAAAAGCTTATGCTCAAAAACTTTTTTTTGGTTAGTCTCTATCACGAGTGGTGTTGCCCTGAGTAAAGGCCCTAGCATGGGCCCCTGCCCCGCCCCTTGGCCCTGATCCAGAGTCGGGGCACCAGGCTACTGCTACTGCCACTGCCAGCCCAGCCCCCCATCCTCGGCCAGGGCCGGGGCTGGGTGAGACAGTGGCTGCTGCGAGCGGCCTGGCCTGGGAGAGGCCAGTGCCACCACGGCCAGCCCGGCCCCACATACCAGCCCGGAGACAGGGCTGGGAGAGGCAGGGGGCCTGTCAGCGGTTTGGGGCACTGGTGCCGGGACTCGGGGCACGTGCCTTGTGTGCCAGGTGCTAGTGACACCCCTGGTTTCTATGTTGCTACAGGCTTCCTTGTCATTTTTGCTGAAAACATACTAGTGTGGCTTCTTTTCTGAAACTTCCTTATTTACTTTCTCCACCCCATTCATGGTTTTGTAGACCTCTGTCACTCTCTGTTAGTCATCTCTTTTCCAAGCTCAGAAGTCTGTCTTATTTACCTCTCCCATACAGATGCTGTTCTATATCTCTAAGAATTTTGGCTGCTGTTCTCTTTAACTTTTCCAGTTCCAGTACGTCTATTTGGAGATGGAGTGATCAGATCTGTACACAGTATTCAAGATATAGGTGGACTTTGGGTTTACAAATAGGCAGCATATTTTCTGTCGTCTTATCTGTCCCATTCCTAATAGCTCCCAGTCTTCTGTTAGCTTTTTTCCTGCCACCATACGTTGAGTGGATGTTTTTTAGAGAACTAACCACAGTGAGTTCAAGATCTGAGTGGTTACAGCTAATTTAGAGCCCATCATTTTATATGGGGAGTTCTGGGTCTTCTTTTCTTACACATGCACTTTGCATTTATCAACCTTCGGTTTTATTTTGTTGCCCAGACGCCCAGTTTTGTGAGATGCCTGTGTAACTCTTCGCAGTGTGCTTTTGACTTACCTATCTTAATCAGTTTTGTATCATCTGCAGATGTTGCTGCCTCGCTCTTTATCCCTTTTTTGCAGATCATTTGTGACTATTGAACAGCAGTGGTCTCAGTACAGACCCTTGGGGAATATCACTATTTACCTCTCTCCATTCTGAAAATTGGCCATTTATTGCTACACTTTCCCTCTCTTTTAACAACTTATTGATCCAGGAGAGGCCTTTTCTTTTTATCCCATGACCGTTCACTTTGCTTAACAACATTTGGTGAGGGACTTTGTCAAGGCTTACTGAAATCTAAATGCACTATATCCATCAGATCCTCCTTGTCCACATGCTGGTTGATCCCCTCAAAGAATTCTCATAGACTGATGAGATGTGATTTCCCTTTACAGAAACCATGTTGACTCTTCCCCAGCATTTCTTGCTGTAGATCCCTTCCTGTGCAGGTATCCCTGCCTCACTCGGCCTCTGCACCTTCCTCACAGTGCTAGCTCACATCCTGCCTACAGCCCTTACAGTGCCTCCCCCCATGGAAGGGCTGGGGAACTGGCCTGACGTCCTGCTGGTCTTTGCTTCCTTGTTGGCTTTTGGGGGATGGCACCAGTTGTGTAACCCTGAATCCAAGGCCGACTTGCTTGGCCTGTGTCTGCACCCAGGTTGCCCTTGAGGGAACTGGAAGCCAGATGCCTAGATTTTGCCCCTGGGAGGGGAGTGCGGTCTAGTGTTACAGTATATAGTGATCTGGGAGCCAGAACTGGATTCCCAGGAGCTCGACCCACATGGAGAGCAGATGAGAGGCAGAATCTGGATTTCTGGCTCCTTCTGCTCTAACCTTTAGGAAATAGCTGCAGATCTGGAAACCTCTCCTAGTGCTGAAATGTGTCTGCCTCTGTGGTGTGCCACCCTGTCTGCTAGGGGGAGCCCCCACACCCTGCTGCACAGCGTCCCCTAGTGCTGCCCTGAGGCATTGTGGCTGGCCCTGCATATCAGAGGAGAGTCCCCCACCTCCTGCTGCCTGATACGTGTTCCTGCTCTGGTCCTGCTGACTTCTCTCCTGGCCCCCTCCTTTCCCACCTTCCCTGGACCTTGCTCTGTTCTGACTTCTGCCACCCCCATGTTACATGTGATTTTTCTGCTCTGCTGGCTTGTCATCTCATCCCTCACACACGTCAGCTGCTGCTCCCCCAGCTCTGCCTGTGTCCTTCAGTCCCAATCTGCTGCCCTCAGCTAGCTCAGCCTTGGGCTCTTCCCCTGTTGGTGATTCTCCCTTTCAGCCCGCTCACGAAAGTTGAGTTTGCCAGTTCCAAGCCCTGTTTGCAGAGGGACAGATGGTGATCTGTTTTCTGTGGCTTTCTAGGGGTGCTGGGCTGAGGGCTGGAGAGACCCTGGCAAAGCCAGCACCTGCTGTGGGCTGGGGCATGTATTTGGGGAGCCTGTGTATTGTGGGATCTAGGGCTGCCCCCCTGAGTTTTAACTCTGCCTCTTACCAGGAGACAATCCGGACTGCACTGGCCATGGGGGCTGACCGGGGGCTGCATGTGGAGATCCCAGCCCCCCAGTACGAAAGCCTCGGCCCCCTCCAGGTGGCCAAGATCCTGGCGGCGCTGGCCAAGAAGGAGGAGGTCAGCCTGGTGCTGCTGGGCAAGCAGGTAAGAGCTCCCCCCAGCCCTGCTAGCTCTATGAGACCATCTACCTTGCGCTCCTGCTTCCTTCCTCCCCTGCTCAGGCCAACAGGCTCATCTAGCTAGTATTCTGCTTCCCTGTGCCTGCTACCCCCCTGCCCCAGCCCTGTGGGCCCATCTACCCCAATAACAGGCCTGCTATGCTGACCTAGCTCAGAACAAGGCTGGTGAGGGGAGAGGCTCAAGGAGCCCACCCAGGGGGTGACTCATTTGCTCTTTCCTAGGCCATCGATGATGACTGCAACCAGACGGGGCAGATGACGGCAGCGCTGTTGGACTGGCCGCAGGTGACTGCCCCTACGGTGGCGGAGAACAGCCTGAGTCGTGGGGAATTCTGGGAGCTGGTTGGGGGTGGGGAGCAGGAAAAGGACCTTAGTGGCAGGGATTCTGGGAGCTGATGGGCTAGAGGGGAGAAAGATGGGGAGCTGATGGAGAAGGATCCCAGGAGAGGGGGGTGCAAGGGGATGATCCTAGTGAAGAGCTTTTCTCCAATAGCTCCTGCCTCCTGGCAGGGAAGTGTGGGGAGAAGGTTCTGGCTGGTCCCTAACCTCCCCTGGACCTCTGGACTATGCAGGGGACCTTCGCCTCAGCGGTGACGCTGGAGGGACAGCAGCTGATGGTGGAGCGGGAGATTGACGGGGGGTTGGAGAGCATCCGGCTCAGGCTGCCAGCAGTGGTGACGGCTGACCTGCGACTCAATGAGCCACGTTACGCCACCCTGCCCAACATCATGGTGAGTGGGGGCTGCAAGAAGCTGGATATCTGGGGACCCCTCACCTGGAGCAAAGATGCAACTGTCTCTGGGAAGGGGTGGGGGGCTTCTTACACAGGCACACTTCACCTGGCGTAAAGATGCAGTCACCTCTGGGATGCAACAGCCAGGTTACAGCAGCACAACACCAAGGCACAAGCGAAGGAAAACCCACTATCGGAGTTGCATGTGTCAGGAAATGATTCCAGGGTTCTCTTCCCGGCTCTGGATTCGGGGATTGGTGGGGTGGGCGGAGGTGGTTAGTGTTGGGGGGGGGGGGGCTGGGAGCCAGGACTTGTGGGTCCCATGCCAGCTCTCTCCCCAGAAAGCCAAGAAGAAGAAGATTGAGGTGCTGAAGGCGTCAGACCTGGGGGTTGATCTCTCATCAAGACTGTCAGTGCTGAGCATAGAGGAGCCGCCCCAGCGCCAGGCTGGGATCAAGGTGGAGACAGTAGATGCCCTCGTGGGCAAGCTGAAGGAGGGGGGCCTGATCTGAGCCCTTACCCTGGCTGGTGAGTGCAGCCCCCTTTCCTCCCATTTGGACTACTAGCCCCCTACCTCTGCACCCAGAGTAGGGGATAGAAGCCAGGAGTCCTGGCTACCAGTCCGCTGTCATGTTCTAACAGAGCCAGGAGAACCCAGCAGTCCAGCTTCCCTGGCACTGATCTCTGGATTTTTTTCTCTTTCAGCCCTTCCTGGAGCCGCTGTGCCCGGCTCTTCTGCTGCTGTGACAGACGGTGCCACGGGGGGTTCCGTGTTGCTGGGGACGTAGCACCGGCCCCCCCAATTGTAACCGTGTTGCCTTCCGGCCCAGCCGACTGCCCTGGAGCCGCTGCTTGGGAATCATAAACCCTTCAGGGTCTTTGGACAGTTGCTGTCTGTCTGTCCTTCATCCATCCCATCTCCAAGCCTGCCTGCACCTGTAAGGGGCTAACATGGCTGTCGGTCCCCTGGCATGGGAGTGGGGTTTGGGTAGGTTGGACAGTCCTTAGTGGAGAAGTAAAGATTGAATGAAGATTAAGCGGTTCTCTCCTTAAGGTGGAATGGAGGGGGGTGGTAAGGAGTAGAGTTGGGGCTTGGGAGGGGGTGGCCTTCGTTGTAGGATGGGGGTGAGTTTGGGCAGCTGGGTGGGGGTGCTTACTGGAGAAGAGAGGCCAGGTGCAGATTATGAGAGTGGAGTGTGGGGTGTATGATAGGCCTGGGGGCAGGGTTTATTGAAGTAACATGCCCAGGGGCTGGCCATTGGTGCCCCAGTGGACAACCTGGATGTACGTAGCTGGGCCTGTCCTGAAGGAATCTGAGTTGGGGTCAGCCACGTGGCTCCTCCCCTGGCCTCATCAGGTGCAATCCTGGCTTTTATGGTTGAAATTCGAAGAGGGTGGATTGCCTAGATTTACTGTCACTGCCCTAGTGGAACTCCTTGCCATTGGGCTCAAACATAGCGTGCAGGCCTAGTTGCGGTGCACATGTTCATCTCTCCATGTAGCTCAAATGCCAAACTATAGCTGAGCTTAGGGAGGTGGGTGGGGAGTGAATGCCTGGGGCTACTGCCAGGTTCCCCCCTCTAACTCTGGTAGCCTGGCTTGGGCCATGGTTCTCAATGCGGCGGGCCCAGCCGGGGGCTTGGGGCATGTGTCCCTAAACTGGCTTCAAGCCCCTGCCTGTGGCAATCTAATTTCATATCATGGAGACTATAGCAGGGGTCTGTCAAGTCAGTGCCGAAGAGGGGCAGATGAGTGGACCCCTCTGCCCCTCAATGAAGCCTGAAATGGGGGATTTTAGTGTGTTGTGGGGGGGGGGGGGGGGGGGCTGGGGGGGGGAAGGAAGTGTACCACCAGCTTCTGGATGGGACTGGTGGTGGGGGTCAGTCAGGAGCAGGCAAGTGTTAAAATAAGGAGGAATGCAGCAGAACGCCTTTCTGGCACCCACCATTTTTAGGGGCCGGAGTTTGCAGGCCCTTAAAAATAGAATAAGGGGGTGGAATGCAGCAGTCCAGTGCCTGTTGCCTTACTACCCCTGTGGGCCAGTTGATCTCCAGCAGCAGTTTGGCCTGCCTGGTGGAGCAAGGGTGGGGCGTGGCCCAGGTCTTCTGCCTTGTGGGCCAGCAGACCCCCAGGGGGCTGGGAGAGGAGGGTGAAGGGCTGGTAGCTGCTGATGCCACTTCCCCCCCCCCCCTTGCTATTTGCATGCCCCTTCCCCTGGCCAGCCCAGTGTGCGGTGCATGTATTAAACAAGCCAGGATGGCCAGCTTGCAACATCATGACAGGGCCAGAGCCAGGTAGGGGCAAGGAACTAGGAGCACTGGCTTTGCTGTGGGGCTGCTCCTGCCGCTCTCCGCCCTAGCAGCGCTGCAGGTTCCCAGCTGCGATCCCCCCCACCAGTGGGCATGTGCTGAGCCCCACCGTCCCTGGCACTTACCACTGGAGGGCGGGCGGCTGCAGTGGGGGGCACACAGGACCCACTTGGACAGCTCAATCTGTGGTGCTGCATTTCTGGACAGACAAGGATCCCTCTTCCCAGCCTGCAGGCACCCAGTCATGCTGCCCAAAATGGAGACATGCCCTGGGATGGCAGGGGAAGGAAGCAAGCAGCGGCCAGCATCCATTCAAAACTTTTGCTGCTGCTACACACCACCCACCACCAGTAGCAGTGGTGAGAGAGTTAAAGGGGCACCTGAACCCTGGTGCCCATCCAAGGCTACTTCAGGGGTGGTGGTGACTACCCCATGTCCTATTGGTGCCGCTCTGCGGTGCAAGAAGCTGCCGAGAGCCCGGAGTTGAGGTATCACTCCCAGGGCACTGGCCCTGAACCTTTCAGATTCTGTTCTGAGGCGGGCAATTCTTTCCCGAGTCAGATTCTCCTGCAGCCCCTTCCCCACCTCCATGCTGCTCCAGGGTGCCTGACATCTGGCATGCTGGTCAGGGCTTCCCTGGTGCCAGCTCTGAGCCCCATGGGTGCTTCTAACAGTGCTGCTCTGGGACTGATATGGTGAGCTGGAGATGGGGTGGGAATGGAGAGGTTAGTGGCAGCAGCAGGAGTTGCTGGAGGGGGGGTTGGGGAGGGGGGCATGGGTACAGGGAGATTTGGTGGGGGCTGGGTAATGGTGGAGGGGACTATGAAAGGTTAGAGTGGAGGTTGGGGGGATGGAGGAGGGTGGCGGCCTAGGGATGGAAGGGGCTTGGGAGATGAGGGGGTTGGGGGGACTGAAGGAGTGGAGTGGGGGAATGGGGACAAGGGAGGTGTGGAGGCAGTTGGGGTCAGGGAAAAGGGCTGGGGAGGTGTGACGGGTTGGGGGGGCTAAAGGGGGATGGAGTGAACACAGGTGAGGGCTTACGAGGGCTGGAGTGGGGACTTAGGCATCTTAGGGAATGGGGCTGGGTGCTAAGGAGGACATGGGGAAACGGTTGGTTACTCACTATAACCGTCCTTCGAGATGGGCTGCTCACATACATTGCTACAGGTGTCTATGTGTTGCAGTGCATGGTAGCTCGGAAAGTCTTTAGCGTTAGCCTGTCAGGTCAGGGCGCATGGCCAATGCCTCCTCACGGCCGCGGCTATATAGGTGACTGTGACCCTGACCCTCCCAGTCCCATATCCCTTTGCCAACTCTGTTAGTGGGGACAGTGGGAGGGACCTGAATGTATGTGAGCAGCCCATCTCAAAGGACGGTTACGGTGAATAACCAACTGTTCTCCTTCAAGTGCTGCTCACATCATTCAGTTACAGGTAACTGCTAGCTGTACCCAAGGATGGTGGGAGGAGTTACAGTCTACCCACACTGAGTACAGCTCTGCCCACAGTGACATCATTGCTCGCCTGTTGGGCAATGGCGTAGTGTGTCGTGAAGGTATGTATCGAGGACCATGTAGCGGCCCTGCAGATCTCCTGGATCGGGACCTTAGTGAGGAAGGCTGTGAAAGATGCCTGAGCTCTGGTAGAGTAGGCTCTCACAGTCTCTGGCACAGGCATTTGACCTTCTGTAGCGGTCTTTAATGCAGTTCACAATCCACTCAGAGATGCACTGGGAGGATACCAGGGAACCTCTCATACGTTCTGCGACTGCCACGAACAGTTGGGGGGTCTTGCGGAAGGATTGGGTGCACTCAATGTAGATTAGGAGCGCTCTCACATCCAGGGTGTGCCACCATCTCTGGGTTTCTGTCACCTGCGGGTCTGGATAGAAGACTGGCAGGCAGATTTCTTGGTTCATGTGGTGGGGAGGGGGAGGCAACTTTGGGCAGGAACGAGGGGTGGTGACGCAGAGAAAACCGTATATGGGGGTTCAGAGGATAGGGCTCGTAGCTCTGAGACCCTTCTGGCTGATGTAACGGCCACCGGGAAAGCCACCTTCCAGGACAGCACTAGCAGGGTGGCTGAGTCTAAGGGCTTGTATGGCGGTTCTGTCAGAGCCCATAGCACCACGTTCGGGTCCCTCTGCGGGGTGGGGTTATGGACATGGGGAAAAAGTTTTTCCATTCCTTTCAGGAGTCTATGGCAGATGGGGTGTGAGAAGAGTCAGACCCCCATCTGTTTTTGGTGAAAGGCCGAGATTGCTGCCAAATACACTTTCGATGACAGGGATAGGCCTTTCTTCCTTAGGTCAAGAAGATAATCTAAGGTTGCCTCTGCTGGTGCAGAGATAAGGTCTGTGTTTTTATCATGGCATCAAGTGGAGAAGTGATTCCATTTTGCGATGTAGGTGGACCTGGTGGAGGGTTTTCTGCTATCAACCAGGACCTTTTTAACCCTATCTGAGCAGTGTCTCTTGCTCGCTGAGCCAGAGAGCATCCCAGCAGTCAGGCGTAGGAGGCCCGGGTTGGGGTGCCAAAGGCGTCCTGAGTCCTGTGTCAGAAGGTCCACCCACCTTGGAAGGCGAAGCGGGTTCCTCACTGACATGTCTTGTAGAAGAGGGAACCAGTGTTGCCTGGGCCAGTCCAGGGCTATCAGGATGATGAGTGCTTCATCTGTGAGGACCTTCAGAAGTACCCTGTGAATCGGGAATTGGTGGGAAGGCATACATTAGGACTCCCGACCAGTTGAGGAGAAGGGCATTGCTGAGAGAGCCCTTCTCCCGACCTCAGAGAGAGCAGAACCGAGGGCATTTGTGGTTCTGCGCTGTGGCAAAGAGATCGAGCTGAGGTGTTCCCCACCTGATTATCAGCAGGGAGAAAACCTCATGGTGGGACCACTTGTGATTCACCAGCAGCTTTCTGCTGAGTGAGTCCATTATGCCATTGTCAACCCCGGGGAGATGGGCGGCAGTTGGCATGAAGTGATGGTTTATGGCTAGTTGCCACAGCTTGGTTGCTTCATTGCATAGGGCCTAGGAGCGGACTCCCCCTTGGCGGTTCGTGAAGAACACAGCTGCTGTTTTCTCTGAAAGGATTTGGACCACTCTGCCCTGGATCTGGTCCAGGAAGGTCATGCAGGCCAGTCTGATGAACCTGAGCTCCTTCACATTTATGTGGAAGGGACGGTCCTCGGGGCTCCAGGCGCCTTGTGTGGAGAGGACCCCGGACAGGTGGGCGCCCCACCCCAGGTTGGAGGCATCCGTTATCAGGGTTCCTGCAGGTTTGGACTCCCTGAATGGGATTCTCCCTGTCCCGAAGTTGGGGTCCTGCCAAGTTTGGAGGGACTCCAGGGTATGCTGGGGTACCGAGAGAACCTTGTTGAGACAGTTCCTTTCTGGTTAGAAGCTTGTGGTGAACCAGAGCTGGAACGGTTGCATCCACAGGCTGGCTGTTTCGATTACCGATGTGGCCGCTGCCATGTGCCCCAGGAGCTGCATGCATCTGTGTGCTGTGGTCAGCCTTGGCACCTGGAGCTCTGTGATGATGGTGCAGATGGACCGAGATCTTGACAGGGGCAAGGATGCGATGCCTTGCTGAGCGTCCAGGCATGCCCCCAATGAATTCTACGTCCTGGGTGGGGCAAAGCTTGGACTTTTCTAAGTTTATGCGGAAGCCCGGGAACTCGCACAGGTTCATTAGGACGTCGACATGGTCTTGTATGTGTCAACTTGACTTGCCCACTATGAGCCAGTCATCCAGGTAGGGGTAGATTCTTACACCCCTCCTGTGTAGGAACACTGCAACCGGTGCAACACACTTTAACACCCTGGGGGCTGGCGGTGAACTGGTAGTGGCGTCGTGCCACTACAAACCTGAGGAACTGCCTGTGGTGGGGCCAGATGGCTATGTGGAAGTAAGCGTCCTTTAGGTCGAGGCCCGTGAACCACACTCCTGAGGACAGGGAGGGAATGATCTGTGGTAGGGAGATCATGCGGAATTTTATTTTCTTTGTTTTTGTTGGGACCTCTGAAGTCTAGGATGGGCCGTAGGTCCCCGTTGGGTTTGGGGACCAGGAAGTAGCGGGAATAGAACCCTTTGCCGCGTTCTCCCTTGGGAACCTTTTCAGTGGCCCCGGGGGAAGAGTATCTTTTGGCATTCGGCCTTGAGCTTGCCTAGTAGATCGGGGTTCTCTGGGATTATGGGAGGGGATGGTTTCTTGTCCTGGGAGGTTGAGAGGAACTGGACGTGGTATCCTCTTGCTACTGTGTCAGGGACCCACTGGTCCGAAGTGACCCGGGTCCACCGTGGAGCGAAGTGGCGGAGGCGGTGGAGGGAGAACAGGGGCTGTGGAGCGCTGCCCCCGGAGAGGCCGTCAAAAATGCTGTTTGCAGCCCGATGAATGGTCCGACTCCTGTCCACGCCGCCCTGACTGGGAGGCGCCCAGCTTACCCCCTTTACCCGCCTGGCCTTTATCCTTGTCCAGGTGCCCAATTTGGCGCTGGTGAAACAAGAGATCTCGGAAACTGGGTCTGCAGCTGCAGCTGTTTTTTCAGTTGCTGTAGCTGCTGTTATAGCTGGTGCGACTTCGAGGAACATCTAACAGGTTACGGTGTGTAGATCCTGAGGGACCTCAAAGTGGCCCTCAAGTCCTTCATACCATGCAGCTTTGCATCTGTGGAAGATGCAAAGAGGTTGGGGCCTTCGAAGGGAAGGTCCTGAATAATTTGTTGCATCTGCGTGGAGACGCTGGAGTTCTGGAGTCTGGCCAAATAGCGCCTCACCACTGCCGATGCCATTGTGCGTGCGCTGTATCCACTGCATCCCAGGTTGCCACAAGCGCGTCCCTGGATGCTCTCTCTCCCTCGTCCAGCATCACTTCGAAGTCTCAGACTATCCTCAGGGATGACTGATCGGAGATTTCGCAGAGCTTCCAACAGGTTGAAGATGTAGCGCGTCTTCAAAGCAGAATGGTTTGAGATGCGCAGCTGGAGGGCAGCCGAGGAATAAACTTGCCTGCCAAGTAGGTTGAGCCTCCTTGCCTCCTTTTTCTTAGGTGTGGTGCTAGGTTGGCCTTGTGTCTCTCTTTTGTTGAGTGCATCAACCACCAAGGACCCCAGGGCTGGGTGGTGAAACAGGAAGGAAAAACCTTCCAGGAAGACGGAGTATTTCTTGTCCACTATCTTGGACACTGGCGGGATCAAGGAAGGCGTTTGCCAGCTTTCCTGGATAATGCGGAACACCCTGGTGTGCAAGGGGATTCCAATCTTAGCTGGTGGGGCTCGACGACACGCGTGAAAGGGGGAGTCATCCTCCACCTGGATCACCCCTAGCTTGAGCTTCAGGTTTTGAAGGTCTTTTTCGATGCGAGGATCCCCTTCGTGGTCAGTAGACACGTCGATCAATCTCTCGTCAGGCGACGAAGATGATGGGGCCCTTGATCTGCTTCCCTGATTCTACGCAACGTCCGGCTCGTCGTTGGAGAAATCCGAGGATGCTGGTGCAGGCAAATGTGCATACCAGGAGGAGGTGACTGACTGAATGCAACAGCAGACGACGAGAGTCCATTCGTTGTGCAGGGACCTCGACAGTGGCATAGGCGTTATGAGGGGGCCAGGTGTTTCCCCCAATGGCTGCCTGTGCCACGCTCTCAGTCACATGGAGCTTTTGCCAGCTCACTTTCTCAGGCGCTCCACCTGGGGCGGAAGAAAGGGATCCTCCGAGGACGACCTGGATGACCCCCCCCCAGTAGTCGGCAGTCCGGTACCGAGAATTCCTTGGAGAACTGGTGAGGCGGAGCCATAGTACTTGGGCCCGGTACCGGGTTTGACAGTGCCGGATTGGAGAGAGGCAAGGAGGCCCGGACAGTACCGTCATCGGTGCAGGTGTTGGTGGTGCTGAAGTGATGGTACCAGAAGTGGGGTTATCAGTGACGGGGCCGGTTCCAGTGGTACTGGGTTTGGTGGCAGTGCTGGGCTTGCCAGTGGTGCCAGACTTGTGGGCAGTGCCAGAGTCATAGGCGGTGCTGGACTTGTGGGTGGTGCCATGTTCAGCAGTGCTGAGGGAGGCGGTGCCGTTGCAGCCAGTTGCCTTGTATTCTGCACCGAAGCTGGATTTAAGCGCCCTTGGTGAGCTGGGGCCCTGGCCGGGACGGCTGGGAGGCTACTGGGAGACCGGCGAGATCAATGCCTAGAAGGTATGGTGGAGGGCTGAGATCTTGGGCCTGGTACTGGGGATTGGCAGGAAGCTTCAGCCTGGGCTGATCGAGGGTCTGGCGGAGTGCTGATGGCTTGGCTGCTTTCGAGTGGAGTGGCTGGGGTCCCCGAAATGAGGCAGAGGTGACACTCCCTTTCCAGCCAAGTTCTCCACTTGAAGGATCAGCATATAGGGCAGTCCACTGTGATGTGGGACTCACCTAAACAAGCAAGGCACTTCTTGTGTGGATTGTCCATTGGGAAAACCTTGCATCATCCTAAGCACAGCTTGAATCCTGGCAGTTCGAATTTTGTGCGAAAGAACAGGCCTTTGTGTTTTGCAAGATGATGCTGATCCGAACCGACACTAATGGTGGAAAAAGGAACTGAGGGTCAGGGTCACGGTTACCTATATAGCGACAGCTGTGGCGTGGAGGGCGCGTTGGCCATGTGCCCTGACCTGCCAGGCTAATACTAAAGAGTTTCTGAGCTACCGTGTGCTGTAGACACCTGTAACTGAATGATGCGAGCAGCACTCAAAGGAGAAGAGGGGTCTGCTGTGGCCACTGGTGGACAAGGCTGGGGGGATGTGGGTTTGACGCTGTGCTTCATTTGTGAGGGAAAGCTGGTGGGGCTCAAAAATGCCTAGCTGAGCTGGGGCCCACAAATGCATGAAGGGCACCTGTAGATGAGGGGGGGTTCCAGGGCCTGCCAAATTACCCTTTAACCCAGGGGTCTCAAACACGTGGCCTGGGCTGTAAAGCTATTTTCTGACACGATTGTTACTGAGGTTTGCAATATCATTGTATGGAAAGGGTTCAGTGGTGTGGTCCTCAGGGTACTGTACGAACCCTCATATGGCCCTGCTGGTGATTTAAATTGGAGACCCCTGTGCTAACCACTGAGCGCGGGGGCAGGCTGAATTGAGTGAGGGGGCAGGGGACAATTATACCTTGAACCTGGGGGCTTTTCTCCTCGCTCTGCGACCCTGGAGAGACACTGACACAGCCCAGCAGGCAGGGAGCTCTCGGGGGGGGGACACTTGGGGCCAGCTGGGAGGGCTGGTTTGTGTTTGGGCTCCCAGCAGGTGTCACCCCCAGGGGCCGGGAGACGCCCTGGAGGGCTGGTTGCCGCACCCAGTGAGGGGCAGGGTCCGGCTGGGGCCGGGCAGGCGCCGTCGCAGCGAGAACCCAGGCGTCCTGCCCCGCCCCGCCCCCAGCCGGCCGGGCCCCGTGCCTGGGATTCCGGAGCGGGGCTGGGTCCCCCCGCCCGGCTGCCATGGCCGCCCGGGGCCCGCACACCGGGGCCGCCGCCCGCCTCCCCCCGCTGCTGCTGCTGCTGCTGCTGCTGGCGCCGGGTGAGCGCGGGGCGCGGGACCTGCCCCCCCCCCCCGTGGGAACCGGGCGCGGCGGGGGGCCGAGGGCGGGAGGGGTGGTCACGTGACAAGCTGCTTCCCGCATCGGCCGCACCTGCGGGGCCCCCCCGCCCGCAGCCACCACTGCACCCCCCTCCCAGAGCCGTGGGGGGGACCCAGCTGGCCAGGGGGTGCCAGCCCCCCCCCCGCACTCCCCTCCTGCGGACCCCAAGAGTCTTGGTCCCAACCCTTCCCAGAGCCATGGAGGGAACCCAGGAGTCCTGGTGTGCAGCCTCCCTTACTCTAGCAACTTGACCCCCTCAACCCCCCGAGAGCCCGGCAGTCTCGGTTCCAGCCCTCTTGTTACCCCCAGATCTCCCCTTCCCCCAAAGCTTCTCAGAGAGGAGTGGGGCCTAGTGGTTGGGGCCGAGACTTCTGGGTTCTGTTCTTCCATAGCCACTGGCTGGCCATAGCAAGAAGGGGAGGCAATCCAAGTGCCTAGTTAGCTGGCCTGGGGACTGCGGGGGGTGTGGGGCTGATACAGGAGACGATTCAGTCTTCATGCTGTGGGAGTGGGGGGAGCTGGACCCCCCATTGGGCAGGTGGCAGGGTCACCCTGAGGCCCATGGCTGTGGAGGGGGTGGAACCAAAACCAGAACTAACCAGACTCTGACTCTTTCTTCCCTCCCCTCAGGCCCCACAGTCCCCCTCCAGCTGCCCCCTGGCCCCTTGGAAGTGCTGCAGGGGGGGAATCTCTCCATCCCGCTCTCCTACCTCTCTGTCCAGCCACCCCCCAGCATTGTGTGGAGCAGGAACCTGACAACATTGGCAACTGGACGCCTGGGTCCCAACGGCTCGGTGCTCGTGGCCCCAGCCTACAAGGACCGGCTCAGCGTAGACTCAGAGAGAGGGACACTCACCATTGCCCCTGTAGCCCTCCAGGATGCTGGCACCTACAGAGTCGAGATTTTCCCTCTAGGGGGCCAGCTGTGGCAGCAGAACGTCCAAGTGGAGGTGTACGGTGAGTAGACGTGGGCCGATGTCTGGGTTCTGTCCCCAGGCGTGGGAGGGGAGGGGGGTGTAGTGGTTACAGCAGGCAAGGCCTGGGAGCCAGGACTCCTGGGTTCTGTCTTGGTTCTGAGGAGAGCGTGGTGGTAGTGTTTGGAGCAAGACAAATAGCTGGATGCTCAGACGCTTGGGTTCTCTCCTTTCGTGCAGAGCTGGTGGGGAACATCTCAGTGATTCCCCCTTCCCTGGAGGTGACTGAAGGTGCTGGGTCGATGGTTCTGAACTGCACCCCTGTGCGGGGCACCATCACATGGACCAAGGATGGACAAAGTCTGGGCCAGAACCCCCGGTATCGGCTCTCGGCTGGGATCCTCCAGATTAGCCAGCCTAACCGGACTGACACCGGCATCTACAGCTGCACGGTGTCCAACCCGTTCAGCAACGGAACTGGCACCGCCCGGATCCGGGTCTATTGTGAGTGCAGGTGGTGTGCTGGGGCAGCTGGGCCCATGGATCTGATCTGGGATGGAAAGTGTGTGTGGCAGGAGCGATCCCAGAGTGGGGGGCCCAAGAGGTGATGAAGGGATACTAGATTTGCTCCTCCCAGTTCTGACTTGGTTCTGATTCCCTTCCTAGATGGGCCAGAGCCCCCCACAATCACCCTCTCGTCGGACCAGGACCTAGGGCCCTCGCACTATGTCCAGGTGAACAGCACGGTAACACTGACCTGCCGGGCTGCTTCGGACCCGCCTGCCCAGATCTACTGGAACTTGGCTGACGCCAGCGACCCCCTGGTCCCAGCCCAGCCGGACCTGACACTGACTCGGGTTCAGCTCAACCAGGCCGGGCTCTACTCCTGCCTTGCCAGCAATTTGCAAACCCAGCGTCGCCTACGCACCACCCTAACCCTCACCGTTGCCCGTGAGTGCCCCCAGGCCTGTCCCTCTAGAGGGCACTGGCCCTCATCCAGCCCCAGGGCATGAAGTGGTTGGTTCAGGAGACTGGGAAATGGGGTGTGGGGCCTGTCCTCCTCTCTAGGGGATACCAGCCCTAATCTGTCCCCAGGGCAGGGAGTGGCTGGTTTGGTGCAGCGGGGGACGGGGGCATGGGGCCTCTCCCGTCTAGGGGGCGCTGGCTGCCAGCTACTGTTCCCTCTAAGCTGTGTGCATGTGTGCACATGCGTAGGTCATGAAATCTGCACACACAACAAAATAAAGTATGTGCAAAAAAACTCAATAGTGCTAATATTGGTGCTCACAAAGAAATGTTTTTGCGCACACAAAGAAATTGTTTGCACACACAGTCTATGAGTAATTAAAGGGAACATTGCTCCCAGCCAGTCCCGGGGCAGGCCACTGGTTGGCTCAAGGGATGGGTTGTTAGAGTGACCTGTCTTTCTTTCCTCCCCTCAGAGATACCCCCTGGGACTCCGGTCTGCTTTCTGGACTCAGTGGCCAATGGCTCGGCTCTTCTTTTCCGCTGCTCCTGGCCAGGGGGCTCTCCGGCGCCCAGCCTGACCCTGCAGGGACTTCCAGGAGGTGAAGAGGAGGGGGTAGGCCCCAGTCTTGAGCGGACTCTGAATTCGCCCCCGCCCAGCCTCAATGGCACCCAGGTTACTTGCCTGGGGAGGCACATTGCAGCCGAGGGGAACTGCAGCATGACACCCGGTGAGAGTTCAGCCCCGGGCTGGGGTGGTGGTGGGAGTACAATATCAGCTCCTGCCACAGGAGTCGTTATCATGCTGGGCACAAAGGGTAGCAAACACTCACCCAGTTCTGGGGAGGCATTGGTACCCCTTGGGGGGCATGGAGGGCTATGTCAGGTAGGCAGGTCATGGCCTATGTCAGCAGCAGTGAAAGAGCAGGGTGAGGCCCTGATGTCCGGTGGGTGGAGCATAAATCAGGTGGG
Organism: Podocnemis expansa; assembly: GCA_007922195.1. NCBI lineage: Eukaryota > Metazoa > Chordata > Testudines > Podocnemididae > Podocnemis > Podocnemis expansa. The sequence continues at coordinate 461,223 of ML682132.1, forward strand.
TGGAGTTAGCATCCGATGGGTACAACCTGGTGTTTTAGGATGGAGCCAAATCCAATGGGAATGTTAGCCAGAATGCTATAGGGGAGGGTAGCACCCAAGGGGCAAGACCAGAATGCTGTGGGTGGGGCTAGCCTCCAGGGAGAGGGGCTTGGATGCCAGAGTGGTGTTAGCACCTGGAAACTTCACCCAAATCAACCCCCCCCCCCCCCCGACAATCTTCTCTTGCTCCCCAGAAGCCCCCTCGGGGGTCTCTCTCTCATTCCAGGCCTCCCTGGACCCGGCGGGCACCGTCTTTGTGCATTTGCAATGCCAGGGCACCTACCGGCCTGTGGAGTTCAGCTGGACCCGGGAGGGGGTGCCGCTAGGCCTGGATGGCCGATACCAGGTCAGCGCTGATGGGGCACGTCTCACTATCAGCAACTTCACAGACCCACAGGACTTTGGGAACTACTCGGTGCGGTGTCAAAACCCGTTGGGCTCACAAGAGAGAAACCTCACATTGACCGGTGAACACCCGAGAGCCCTGGCTCCCAACACCCCTCCCGTCCGCTGTAGCCCCTGGACTCTCCTCCCTTCCCCTCTCAGGGCTGGGGATGGAACCCATGAGTCCTGGCCCCACTGATCAGGTCTGCAGGCGTCTCCCTCTAACCCCCACTCCCTTTCTCCCTTCTTTCTTGCAGGTCCCTCCATCTCCAGCTGGACCCTGGGGCGAGGTTCTGAGCCTGGCTCAGCTCAGCTGAGCTGGGTGGTACCAGAGGGATCCGTGGTGACTGGGTTTTGGATCCAGGTCCAGGAGGCCGGGGACTGGCAGACAATGCAGACACTAGGGGATGCGTCTCGCTTCAGCACCGTGTGGGGGCTCCAGTCCCACAACACATATTCATTCCGCCTGCTGCCCCTGATGGGAGCCCGGGCTGGGGAGCCAAGCCCTGTTCAGATGCTCCTGCCCGGTAAACTGGGACCCAAGGCTCTTGGGTTCTGTACCTGGCTCTGGGAGGGGAGTGGTGTCTAGTGGTTAGAGCAGGTGGGGGTTGGGGGGGGAGCTAGGACTCCTGAGTTCCATCCTCTGCTCTCTTCACCTTGCAGCCTCTACCTTGAGCCCCGGCGCCATCGCAGGCATCGTGTTGGGCTCGATTCTGGGCATGATCCTGCTCCTTGCCCTCTTCGTGCTGCTGATCTGCTTCCTCCGGGCACGATGGGGTGAGTCTGATGATGCCCCCCACCCAGAGTAGGGGTCTCAAACTCATAGCCCATGGGCCGCATGCAGCCCCTGAAGTTATTTCCTGCAGCCCGCAACGAGACTTAGAATTTCTGAAATAATTGATAATGCAAAATTTAAAGTGTTTACTTAATTACTCTTTGTCTTCCTGATAATACCACAGTCTTGAATGGAAGTAACTCTTTCTTACTTACCCTTGGCCTATATACATTACTCTTCATTTTTGCATTTTGACTATACTTTGTATCGTTGTATGAAAAGGTTTCAGTGATGCCAGCCCTTGGGCTAACGTACTAGTCCTCACGTGGCCCTCGTGGTGATTTGAGTTTGAGACCCCTGCTCCAGAGCCTCCCAGGAAGTGGGTCTGCAGGCACATGTTCCTAACGGCCAATCAGATGCAGTGGGTAGAATTGCTACCAGGGTCCCAGCCAATGGGCAGGAAGTCTGTTCTTCTCCAATCAAATGCCAGGGTTAGAATCATTGCCATGTCCACAGCCAATCAAAAGACAAGTGGATGTGGCTTAGCCAAAATATGCACAGGCCAATAAAATGCCGGGGTGGAGTCACTGAGCTGTTTCCAGACTATCAGATACAAGGGGTAGGATTTTTTTCCCACTCTTTGGCTAATGACACAGGAAAGGTGGAATCACTTGGTATTTGTAGGCCAATCAGTTGCAAGGGGTGGAGTCAATGAGATGTTGCCCAGTCACTGCCAAAGTTCAGAATTAGTCTCCTATTCTTAGCCAATCAGATGCTAGGGCCTTCTATGAACCAATCAGGAAGAAGAGGCTGTTATGGTTGGCTAGTGGACACTAAAAGCTCTCACTGCCATTATTGGCCAATCCAAACACAGTGGCTCCAACATTAGCCAGTTGGAATTTGGGGAGGTGGAGACTTGAAACTTCTTCTCCAGCCAATCAGAATTCCCGGGTTCAGTTTGGTGTCCAGGTACAGCCAATTACAACTGAGGAAGATTGGGGTGGGGGGGGTGTCCCGGCACCAACCAATCAAACATGGCAGTCAGTCAGTCTTTCCATTGGCCAATGAGAATTGGGAGTGCTTCTGGAAACAAGCCAATTAGAATTCAAGTGATGAGTGGCAGAGAGGAAGTAGCACCTGGCACCAGCCAATCAGATGCAAGGAATAGGTGGGTGATCCTAGCCCTAACCAATCAGGCTCCTCCTCTCTATCATAGGAAAGAAGGAGAAGATGCCCCCACCGCTTGGGAGCCACCACCTTTATTTGCCCCACCTGGTGAGTGTGAAGGGAGCTGGGAGGTGGGGCCTAAAGCTGGGCTCTACTGATGCCTTGCTTATACCTCAGTTTCCCCAAGTGGGACACTGATGGTGTCTCGCTTTGTTCCAGTCCCTGCATGGGAGAGAGTCCCACACTGTCGAGCCCCCAGCCTCTTTACCCCAGGCGTCTTCACGCTGCTCCTGGGCAGATGGTGACATTTCCTACATCAGCTACGAGGAACATCTGCGCATCCATGGTTCCCCTGCCTCCTGGGTAAATGCTCTGCCATCGCACAATACTCCTTTAGTGAACACGCCTCCCCCCCCCACACACACACAGCAGAGTGCCCCCGATTGGTATTGGGGCCAGCCATGACTGCCAGGGACGTGTCCCCATGCTGCTCCTGGGCTATATGTCTGTTGTTCTTTCTCTTCCCAGCCTGGGCATCCTGGAGAGAGCAGTGGGTTCCCATCTCCAGCTGGCCAGCCGGGCCCCAAGACAGTGCGCAGTGCCACACGGGTGTAACTGGTACAGGAGAGCTGGCGTAGGAGCCAGGTGTCCAGGAGAGCCTTACCGGGGACTGTGTATCGGTGTTGAACACAAATGTCTGGGAGGCACCTATAGAAGGGACTGACAACCTTTACAGAGGACGGGCCTGTGTACAGAGCCCACTTGTCCAGGAGATGAGGTGCCCCCACTCCAGTGTCTTCTAACTGTGTGCTGGCCCCTCCAGTCTTCCCACAACTGACCTGGATGAGGAGGGGTCCACGTGCCTTGGCTGCTGTTAAGGGTAAAGGGAGAAATGGACTGGCCGGGAGAAGGTGGGACTTCCTGTCTTTCTTGGGAAGAGGGCAGGACTTCCTGTTTCTGCAACTTAACTCAGATTACAGGTGGCTCTGATTTGACTTCTGGGAAGAGAGAGAGCGAATTATGTCCATCTGTGCCAGTGTCTCCACATCCCCATCTGCACCTGTCCTTCCTCCGCCCTCGCCTCTCTGCCTATGATATCTCAGGAGATGGCTGATGTCGCTGGCTGGGGTGGGTGCTAATGAACTCGTGGAGAAACGACGCAGGGGGATTTGCTTGTGCTGGTTGCTGGGTGTGTCGATTTTGTTTGCACCTAATGACACTTTACATTTTTCATACTTGGTTTTTAGAACTTTTCTTGTCAATATGAAACCTGGTCCCATTGCGTGGGGGAGGGGTATGGATTCTGGCACACAGGCGGGGGGGGTCCTATTGTGCTGAGGTCTGGCAGCTGTTAGCTGCTGAGATCAGCCTGAGTGCCATCACTGGGGCACATTTTGCATGGGGAACTCACACCCACATGATGAGAAGGGCGGGAAGCACCTGCAGGGCCTGGAGCCAGGAAGGGGATGAGCCCGCTCTGTGTATGTTTCTCCACCCTGAAAACCCGGCATAACCCCTCCTCCTCAGGACCCCCCCCATCAAAATGCCAACCCCCCGGCATGAACAGTGTGCCGCCTCCAGGTTGATGCCCCCTAGCTTTGAAGCAGGGCTGCTTGAGGCATATAGAGGTACCTCCAAGGATGATCCATGGGATGTGGGAGGAGGGGTGGGGGGTTGGATGATGAGGTAGCGGGCAGCACTGTGTCAGACCCTTGATTTGGAGTGAGAAGAAGGTGTGAATAACACCAGCTCTTAGTGCCAAGGGGCAGTGGGTGACGGGGACTGAGGAGAGCTGCTCAAGCAGGCACTGGGATAGAGGGGGGAGTCTGCGGGATGGGATGTAGGCACACCGGGGGGGGTGCTGGGAAATGGTAGCTATGTCATCACGAAGCAACGGGGCAACAGCCAATAATGGAGGCCACACCCCCCCCCCGCTCTCTGCGGGCTGGGCCTACGGCTGGGTCTGGGGTTTGACCCCTGCTCAGGGTTCTTGGCACTGGTTCCTTCCGGCACCTCCAGCATTTATGTTGCTCTCAAACAGATCGGGCTCTGCGAGGGGCCCTCTCAGGACCCGGCTGCAACCAGCACCAAGCACCGCCTTAGCGGAGAGCTGGCAACGCACCAGGCCAGGGCTGGGGTGCAGGGGCTGTTCCACTAGAGGGCACAGGCTCCCCTCTGGCCCCAGGGCAGGAGCCTGGCAGTGACGGGGTTGTGGCGATGGGATAGTGGGCTGCCAGCTACACCTAGAACGCAGGTATCCTGGAGCCTTCCCCCCCCCAACCACCACTAGCCTCCTTCCAGTGCAGGGTGTCGGGGCTGAAGGGTGCAGTGCTGGGGTTCTTGGCTGGGTGACTCAGGGACGCCAGTGTCACTCCCTGCTGAATGGCAGGGTCCTGCAGCCTTCACCTGTGCCTCCTCCCGCCCCTGCTCCCAACTCAGCCAGGCCCAATTCTCAACACCATGTCGTTGAGGCTGAGTGCTCAGCAATTTCCCCTGTGAGCCTGGGGTCCCCCCACTCCACTAGTGTTCCCATCGCTCTTCCATTGACAAAGCTGAATGAGTTTTTCTGCCTGGTGCCAGCCCAGCCCCTCTCACCCCTGGTCTCACACCCGAACCTCCCCCCCCCCCCGGGGCACCAGCCACCCCCTCCCCAAGTCCTAGGCCTAGGGCAGAGGCAGTGCCACCCCAAATCCTCCAGTCTGGGGAATGTGAATGGGACACCAGCACACCAGACACCCCGTCTGCCCCATCTCCTCCATCTCCAATCCACCAGCCTTCATCCATTTACCCATCCTCTCCCCAGCAATGCACCCAGCTGTCCATCCGTTCACCAGCCACCCCTCCACACCCAAAGTACCAGTCCTCCGGCTCTGCTTTTATTTCATTTTATTGGAAAAAGGCCAGGGGGGGATTTCATTTATTTACTTATTTTATTTTTTTTTTTTCTTCACATCATCCTCCCCATGGAGTTTTGACAAATTAAATAATAATTAAAAAGGACATTTCGATCAATCAAAGGAAAGTTGAGCGAATTGAAGGAGACACCCGAGAGGTCACTGGGGCAGGGGCAGCAACTGCCCGCCATGCCCCAGGCCCCATGGAAATGGAAGACAAAGTGGCTTTTTATTTTTTTTGCAGTAATGTTCCCCCCCCCCCCGGTTTTTTTTCAATGGGTTTTTTTTTCTTTCTTCCCATTTGTGTTTCAGATGTTGAGGTACGAAATCAAACTGCTGCCTGGGGCCTCTCACTGTCATCGCACCCAGCTGTGGGGCTTTGCCTGCCCTTCTGCTGTAATACCTCTGTCATGTTGCTTCTCTGCCCTGTTCCACTCCTCCTTTCAGTGTCGTCTCCAGTTCTCTCCGGTGGTGGCCCTGCTCTCCTTCCCTCTCTCCCTGCCCCACTCCATTCATTGCCTTCTCCATTCCCACACTCCCACATTCCTGTATCCCATTTCTCCTTTTTCTCTTCTCCATCCCTTCTGTTTCCTTCTGCATCCCCTTCATTCTACTGCCCACCTTCCCCTCTTTTCTCTTCAGCACCATCTCCTCCAGTGCAAGATACATCCCCACTGTTCCCACTCCCTTCCACCTGCCCCTGTGAGCTCAGCAACAGCCCCACCCTCCTACCCCCCGCTGTAAAGAACAATGACCTTCCCTCAAGTTGGGGCATCCATGGCAGCACACAAGTTACTCTCCCCCCAAAACTCCTCCTCCATCAGCTACAGGCCACTTGACAAAATCAGTCAGCCTCTGCCCCTGGCTCTGGGAGAAAGTGTCAGGCCTTGCTGAGATGCAGCCAGCTGGCACTTTGAATGAGCCTTGCGTGTGCAAACTATGTGCAAAAATGAGGCAAGTGAGTTGGTTTCCCCTTCATTGCCTGCCTTTTGCACTGTTAATGCCTGGTTTGCGCAAAGTTTACACCTGTTTACACATTCTGTACACTACATCCACACCTGCTTTGCACAATGTTTACATCTTCCTCAGACCCCATTTAAAGATGCTTAGCACAGCCCTTTTCCCTCTTTACACATGGTTTGCAGAGTTTACACCCATGTGCAATCTTTACACCAGGTTTACAGAGGCTTTGCATTGAGTTTACATCCACTGTCCACAGTCTTTACTCCAGCTTTACAGATACTTTGAGGTATTAACACTGTTTACACATTCTTGATACCATGTTTGCAACTGCTCTGCAAGACGTTTGTGCCCTGTTTACATGTACTTTAGGTTTACAGATATTCTGCACTGGGTTTACATTCTATTTGCCTATGCTTTATGCACATGTTTGGCTGTTAGTTTACACCACATTTCCCTGTACTTTACATATGGTGTCCACCTAGTTTATAAGTGCTTTGAAAACAGTGAGCTAGATGTATTTTGCACAGAATTTACACTCTGCCTGCACTAGCTTTGCACAGTTTACATGTGGTTTACACATGCTTTACATCTTGCTTACATGCAGGTTGCAAAATCTTAACAGCCTGTTCTACATGTTTACACATTTTCTGGGTGCTGTGCTATACCTCATTTACACAGAGCTGACAAGTAGTTTGCACAAAACTAACACTCTGCTTGCACATACTGTACTTGAAATGTACACCATGTTTACTTGTGGTTTACATCATGTTTACATGCACTTGTGCATGTGGTTTACACCCTGTTTACATGATGGTTACAAAGTGTGTACACCCTGTTTATTCATGCTTTATACAGGGTTTACATATGGTTTACATGGTTTTTTGCCCATAGCTCACACTCTGTTTGCATGTGCTTTACACAGCACTTACCACTGGCTTGCACATAGTTTACTCATGCTTTACACAGACTGTACAACTCATTTACACATATTTGCATGTGCTTTACACTGAATTTACACACACTTTACAGTGAGTTTGTACCATGCCCTGCACACAAGTTTGTTTACACTGAGGTTAGGCCTTGGTTGCCCATGGTTTGCATATAATTTACTCAGAGTTTGCTCCTTGTTTACATAGCTTTGATCTAGTTTACACCTTGTTTGCACAATCTTAACTCCTTGGTCAGGCTTCGCACATGGCCATGAGTTCTTGAGTGAGATGTACCTCCCTCAACTTTCATTTACTGTAATAATGACCAAGCTCTTCTCTCAATTACAACAGAATGTAAATACAGAGTAACCCCAATGGAGTGACTCCAGAGTCACACTGAGAACAGACACTGGCTCACACGTGCCTATATTAACTAGCATCAACATGTATCACAGCTGATTCTTCATGTGTCATGTATACAGTATGACACATGGGTTGAACAGATGTGTGTATTTTGCTAAACAGAGGTTGCATATGTAGTTCAAATGTTTAGCACGTTAGGTACACAATCTCTGAATATGACTAGCTTAAATGCTGTTTACACACAGTGGCAGGTGGCTTACATCTGGTTTCCACACAATTAACACATGCTTTACTCATGGCTAACACATGCCTTACTCACTCTTTTTTCATGCTTTACACAGTTTGCATGTGATTTACTCATGACACTGATGAGTTGCATGAAGTTTGCACAATCTACTTATGTTTTGCACATTTTTTGACTCATGGTTTGCATATGGTTTACTCATGCTTTACATATGGCTTACTCATGATTAGCATGTGTTTTGCACTTATGGCTTTCACATGTTCACTCATGAATTACACATGCTTTGCATATGATTCACACATTGCTCACTCATTGTTTGCATGTGGTTTACTTGTTTACACAATTTTACTCATGGTTTACACATTCTTTACACATTGCTTGTACACAGTATACATGTACTTTGTTACTCATTGTTTGCATGTGCGGTTAGCATCATTTAGCTGTGATTTCCTCAGCTCACACATGGCCTTGCACATTGTTTACTCATTCCAACAATTCACTCATTGTTTACATATGCTTTATAAATTGTTTGCACACAGTTTAACACTCACTGTAGATACTTCAGCCACCACCTCCACACCAGCTTGCGTAAGTTTTAAAAATAAGCATGTTGTTCAACTGTAAACCAAAGGTAAATAAATGCATGTAAAGCAAATTAACCTCATAAAAAAGCTATGCATATAGTTATTGTACACATTACGTAAACAGTAACATAAACTGAGTATTAACCCCCAAGGGCTTTTAGCAACTGAAATAGCAAAGGGTCAGAATCCAGGTTCCATGGAAAGAATTCAAAAGCTGCATTTTGTTCTATGTGCTAGGACTCCAGAGACAGTGTAGTGTGCCATGACTCCAGATTCACCCTAGTGGCACTGCCATCCAAATCCATTCCTGAGCTCAGAACCATGGTGCTACTTAGGGCTTTGACAGCTGACATAATGTGATGGGCTGAGGAAGCCAGCTTTTGATCCTATAACACAATGTAAATGGCATGAGCTTTTAGGCTGGTGAACAAACCCATTTATACACCTGAAAGCTGGGCCAATTAGGGCACCTGGGGGTTTGAAATCTGTTGCTGTTCTCAGAGGAACTGCCCCTAGTGCCAGGAGTTGCAGATCAGCTCATTCAATGTATAAGCCTATAAGGTCTTAGTCACTCACTTGCCTGGCTTGAGAAGGGTCAAGCAGGGTGAAATGGAAGAAAGAAAGGTTTGTATAGGGAAAGGAGAATGGCTGATTGAGTATGGGAGTGAATTGATGGGCAGAGGGGTGGGAACATAAGAATGGCCAAGCTGGCTCAGACCAATGGTCCATCTTGCCCGTATCCTGCCTTCTGACAGTGGCCAGTGCCAGGTGCTTCAAATGTAATGAGCAGAACAGGTGACCATTGATTTAAATGATACGTTCCCCACAATCATTAGTAGTTCTGGAAGTGACCCATCCTACTGGCCAGTTCTCATCACTGCAAACAGCAATCCCTGCCTCTCCTGGCTAATAGCTTTTGATGGACCGACTCTCCACAATCTTAACTAGTTCTTCTCTAATTCTGTTACAGTCTTGGCCTTCACATCATCCCGTGACAAAGAATTCCCACAGGTCACCCATGCACTGTGTGAAGAAAATTTCTTTTGTTCATTTTAAACCTTGTGCCTATTCATTTCAGTTGGTGACCCCTAATTCTTATCTTATGAGGTGTAAATAACACTTCCTTATTTACTTTCTCCACATCAGTCATTATTTTAAAGATCTCTATATCCCCTTAAGTTCTCTCTTTTCCAAGCTGGAAAGTCCAAGACTTGTTAATCTCTCCTCAAATGGAAGTTTTTCCATACTTTGATCATTTTAGTTGCCCTTTTCTGTACTTTTCCCAAGTCTCATACATCTTTTTTTGAGATGGGATGACCAGCTTTTTGTATGCAGTATTCAAGATCTGGGCATACCAATGATTTATAAAGAGGCAACATGATATTTTCTGTCTTATTTATCCTTTTCCTAATAGTTCCCAACCTTCTGTTAGCTTTTTTGCCTGCTGCTGCACATTGAGTGAATGTTTTCAGAGAACTATCCACAACAATTCCAAGATCTCTGTCTTTTGAGTGGTAACTGCTAATTTAGCTGTCATCGTTTTACATGTTCAGTTGGGATTATGTTTCCTGGTCTGCATTACTTTGCATTTATTAACCTTGAATTTCACCTGTCATTTTTTTTTGCCAAGTCACCCAATTTTGCGAGACCCCTTTATGACTCTTCACTGTCTGCTTTCAACTTGACCAGTTTTGTCTCATCTGCAAACGTTGCCACTTTACTGTTTAGTTTACCAGATTGTTTATGACTATGTTGAACAGTACTGGTCCCAGTACACCCCTTTGGGGGAAACCACTACTTACCCACTTAATTCTGAAAATTGACCATTGACTCCTATTCTTTGTTTCCTTTTAACCACTTACTGATCCAGGAGAGGTTCTTCCCTCTTACCCTTCAGATGCTTACTTTGCTTAAGAGCCTTTGGTGAGGGACTTTGTCAAAGGCCTTCTGAAAATCTAAGTGCACTATATCCACCGGATTACCCTTGTCCACATGCTTGTTGACCCCCCCCCCCCCAACAAAGAGTTGTAGATTGGTGAGGCATGATTTCCTTTTACAAAATCCATTACTTTTCCTTATCAAATCATATTTACCTATGTGTCTGACAATTCTGCTCTTTACTATCGTTTCAGCCAATATACCTCACACCAAGGTAAAGCTTACCAGACGCTAATTGCCAGGATCAGCTCCGGAGCCTTTTTTTAAAAACTGGAATCATAGTAGCAGTCCTCCAGTCATCTGGTTCTGAAGCTCATTTAAATGATAGGTTTCATACCACAGTTAATAATTCTGCAAGTTCACATTTGTTTTCCATCAGAACTCTTGGGTGGATACCACCTGGTCATGGTAACTTATTACTGTAAAATTTAACCATTTACTTGAAAATTTCCTCTAACGACACCTCAGTCTGGGACATTCCTCAGATTTGTCACCTAAAAGAATGGCTCAGATTTAGGACTCTCCCTCACATCTTCAGCCATGAATACTGGTGCAAGGAATTCATTTAGTTTCTCCGCAATAGCCTTATCTTCCTTGAGTGCTCTTTTTTCATCTCACTCAGCCAGTGCCACTACTGACTCTTTAGTAGGGCCGTCCCGCGGGGGGGAGGGGGGAGGCCCAGAGCGAATCACCTGTGCTCCTGCCCCTGGGAGGAGCAAACAGCCCAAGGGAGGGGCAAGAGAGTAGAGCCCACCCCTGGCCAGCTGTTCCACCCTGGGGGCAGGGAGGGCCAGCCCAGAGCAGGGGCCAAATTCTGCACTCCTGGCCCCTCGCACTGCCTTTGACTTTGCGCCGAAGGCAGTGGGGCAGGGGTGGGGGACAGTGCAGCAGACTCTCTGCTGCCCTGCTCACAGCAGGACAGTGCGGGGCCCACAGAACTGTGGGGCCCAGGGCGATAGCCCCTTTCACCTTCCCCACCCCACCAAGCTTCCTGCTTCTGATGTACTCGTTTTTACTGTTACTTTTTGCATCTCTGACTAGCTGTTCTTCAAATTCTTTTTTGGCCTTCCTAATTAGACATTTACGTTTCACTTGCTAGAGTTTATGTTCTTTTCTATTTTCATCATTAGGATTTAACTTCCAGTCTTTAAAGGATGGCTTTTTACCTCTAACACAGGGGTTGGCAACCCCAGGCATGAGAGCCAAAGATGGTATGTACACCTATTTTGAGCAGCCCGCAAGGCTCCTGGCCCTGCAGCACTGCTCAGTGTGGCTGCAAGTGTGCTGCGGCTGCTCCCCCCACCTGGCCCTGACCTCCCCGTGGGGCCTGGGGCTGCATGCATGTGGCCGCTCCTCTCCCCTGCTGGCCAATGCAAGAGCCGTGTACGCAGCAGCTCTTTCCTCTGCTGGCCCCACCTCCAGCTCCTGCCAGGGGGCTGGGGAAGGGCTGGCACAGGGGCCAGCAAAGGTTGCCAATCCCTGGTCTAACCGCTTCTTTTGTTGTTTAGCCACACTAGCACTTTTTTGGTCCTCTTGCTGTTTTTTACTTTGGAGGTATACATTTAAATTGAGCCTCTATGATGGTGTTTTTAAAAATCTTCCATGCAGCTTGCAGGGACTTCACTTTTGGCACTTTGGCTTTTCACTTCTCTTTAACTAAAGTCCTTGTTTTTGTGTAGGTTCTCTTTCTGAAACTAAATGCTGCCATGGTGAGCTGCTCGCTGTCCCCTCCAACCCCCACAGGGGTGTTAAAGTTTGTTATATTATAAATATTATCATGAAGTGGTTCAGCTCTATTTACTTATTGGACCAGATCCTGTGCTCCACTTAAAATTAAACCAAGAATTGCCTCTGCTGTGCTGGGTTCCAGGACTAGCTGCTCCAAGAACCAGTCATGAATCTTTCTGCATCCTGTCCCAAGGTGACATGGACCCAGTCAGGATGGGGACAGCTGAAATCCCCCATTATTGAAGGGTTTTTGTTTTATTTTATTTTGTTTTTTTTAAATATAGCCTCTCTAATCTCCCTTAGCATTTCTGACATTATCACCATCCTGGGCAGGTGGTCAGCAGTATGTCCTGACTGCTGTATTCTGATTAGTCAAGCCTGGAATTACTATCCATAGCGATTCTATGGTGTGGTTTGGTTCACTGAAGATTATTTCATTTGACTGCATGCTTTCACATATAGCACCACTCCCCCATCAGTGCAACCTATTCTGTCCTTCTGCAATTCCTGGCATTATTGTGTCCCATTGATTATCCTCAGTCCACCAAGTTTCTGTGATGCCTATTATAGCACCAGCCTCATTTAATACAAAGCACTCGAGTTCACTCAGCTTAGTATTTAGACTTCTAGCACTGATACATAAGCACTTTAAAATGGCCACTGCTTAGCTGTGGGATGTCACTGAAGGGATTCTTTTTCATTTGACTGTTTCTCATCAGATCCTATCCATATTTTATCATCTTCCCTTCTATCCTCCTTGCTAGGATCTACTCAGAATCTCCATTAATAGATCCTCCCCTGAGGCATGTCTCTGTTTGAACCACATGCACTTCTAAACCTGTCAGCTTCCCTCAGCCCTTAGCTGAAAATCTGCTCAATGCCCTTTTTAATTTGATGTGCCAGAAATGCAGTTCCACTTTGTCTAGGTGGAGCCCACCCTTCCTGTATGCACTTGCCTTTTCTGAAAAGGTTTCCCACTCCCTAATAAATCTAAACCCTCCTTCCTACACCATTATCTGATCCACACACTGAGATCCTGCCATCCTGTCCAACTGGTGCTGCATGAGAAACTGGAAGCATTTCAGAGCATGCTATCATGGAGGCCCTGGTCTTCAGTCTCTTACCTAAATTTGGCCTCCAGCACGTCTCTCCTAGCCTTCCCTTTGTCACTGATACCTACATGTACCCTGAACACCAGCACTGCTCATAAGTCCGTCTAGATGTAAGAGATCCGCAGCCTTTGTGCCCAGCAGGCAAGTCTGTCACCATACGGTTCTCCTGGTCATCACAAACCCAGCTATGTTTTTAAACGATCAGCTCCCCACATTTACTACCACCTCTTTTTTCCTAATAACTGGGGACCCCTCCCTCAGAAAGGCTGCCTCAGTGCGAGAGGAACCAAGATGCCAGCTAAAAGGAGGGTCCCAGTTGGGAACCTTCTACTATGTCCCAAAAGTCTCCTTTAGCTCCTCTCGTTTAGTCCTGCTAGTCTCCACAGCCTTTATGTGGTCTCTGAAGGCCAGAGCCCCCTTACACTGAATACACCATCCAGCTCCTGCCCACAGGGCAGGTAACCACATACAAAACAGGATACCCCAACTCTGCAGCTGGTCAGCAGCTGGCTTTCTTGCTGCTTACTGCTGCTACTCTTTCCAGAATTGTTGTCTGGATTTTATCAGAAGGGCAGGCACTTACTGCCTTTAATTTCTAGAATGACAATGACGTGTATCACCCTCCACTCTTCTTCCCTCCTAAACTCCCTCACAGCACCCCTCTTTGCTGCCCTGGTCATACATGGATGAATGGAGAAACAGACAAAGGGGTGTTATCTGTGGAGAGCTGGAAGGAAGGGTGGGGGGGGTGGATGGATGGATAGCAAGGATGCATGATGTATCCAGAAATTTAACTTTCATCCCTTTCGGAGGGGCATGTTCTCCCCCCCACCCCCAGACTCTGGGAAGAGTCTGTCCTCATCCCCCACTCTCCTGCCATGGCCCCATGTGCAGTTCACTTTTGCCCACCCTGTCTCAGCCCTGGCACAAACTTGCTTTTCCTTCCCCTGCTGCCTCAGATTCAAAAGAGATCTGTGACCCCACTAATTGCTTTCTCCCTCTTGTGCATGCCCCTGGATGGATGAGTGTGTATGCAGATAGCTGGATAGACAGAGAGGGATGTGTTTGTGGATGGATGGATGGATGGACAGATACACTGTGGGGCACAGGGAGAGATCAATGAGGAGCTGGATGCAGTCTGGGAGCATGTGTGCTTCCATGGTCCAGTTAACAGCAAAAAGGAGAAGGAAAACATCACCTGAGTCTTAAAAAATCTACCAAATCATCATTTTGGGGGTGCCCCCTCTGTGGCATGGCAGGGGAGGGGAATTGCTGCCCTTTACTCTCAACCCCATGGTTTCCAGTGGGCAGATGTTTTGGTAACACATAGCTGTCAGAAATGTGTCCTTTCTTCATTTTTCAAAAGTGCCTCCTCCCACAGATGCAACTACACCAACTGCGGCAAACCTGGAACCAGGATGCGGATGCACAGGCAAGAAAACAGTTAAGAGGCGGCACAATTGGAATGATACTTGAACCCGGGTCAGTCCAACCCACAGCCCTCCCACCCATGCATCGGGGGCCTGAGCTGGGGGTAGCTCAGAGCACAGCACCCGATTCACCACTGTCAGGCGAGAACTCCTGGAGAGGGCCAGTGTGCCTCATAGTGACTCACTGGCAGAGGTTCAGCTGTCTTGATCATTGGCTTGGTTTATTACATGCACAAAGCTGTAACAAAGGGCTGCTTAAAGACCAGGGGCGTCGCTGCCCTGGGAAAGGACCCGGGGCACCAGCCCAGGCCCCGCCCCTACATGGAGGCCACGTCCCCTGGCCCCTGGCCACGCCCCCAGCTGCTGAGTGGGCTGGGAGCGGCAGCCGCGGCCAGCTGGGCCCCGGATCCCTGGTGGGGGCTGGGGCTGCAAGCGGCAGCTGCGGCCGTGGGCGGCTGGGCCCTTGATCTCCGGCCTGATCGGGCCGGAGACTGGGAGAGGCGGGGCCCCGCCAGACCTGGGGCACTGGCACCGGGATTCAGGGCACAGGCCCCATGTCCCTGGCACCAGCGACGCCCCTGTTAAAGACACATAGACTCTAAGGTCAGAAAGGACCAATATGATCATCTCATCAGCATCCAGACAAAAATTACTGGACTCCATCCACCAACAGGATGCATGCAGCCACGTCCTCACAGAATTAATCCCAAAATCCCAACGCCCAAATCTTCAGCTTTACTTTGGCCCCGATCATCTTCATGTGCATGGAGAAACGACAAGTACCAACCGGCAGCTTAATCTTTGCAGAACTACACTGCAGAAGTGTGGGTTACACACATCCTTGGCAGGCTCCTTATGCTCCTACATACCACATCTGGCCAGGTCTGAGACCCCAGTCCACTGAGCAGCAGGACAACACTAAAGATGTAGGGATGAGTGTCAGCTAGGGTAAGATCCCCTGGCATCCATGTCCTTCTGTGGACCCACTTCCCTTGACATGCTTGGGCACAAAAACAGAACCTTGAAAAGCAATTGGGGGCAAGGGTGGGAGATAACACAGCGTCCGAATGCTCTCCCCTGGTTTTTCCTGACAACCCAAGAGCACTGTCCAATTTCAAACAAAACATTAAGCACGGCCAGGATGACATCCCCAGAGGCAGCCAAGCGCCATCTAGATTGATTATGAGCCAGGAAGCGTCAAGAAGGAGTAATCTGAAAGGCCCTGGAAGAGCTCAGATGTACTGATAACTGTCTCTGACGGCCCAGAGCTCATAATACCATGAGGAAAACAGTGATGAGCTAGAAATGCCAGTCAAATGGGTATTTTGGGTCACAGCTTGCATAAAACATTCAGAAACCAGAGAGTTAGCCAAGGATCCACCAAGCTAGAAGCTCCAGCAAGGAAGAATGGAGGAAAGAAGAGTTTAAATGAAAAGAAGGAAATTTGAGGGGTGGTGTTGGGGCCAGAGCTGCCCACAAATGGGTGTCATTAGTGATGGGTTCATCTCCATGTGGTTTTGGGGAAGGATGAGGTCTCTGCAGCACCATGACAGCTATTTGAATGCAACAGAATAAAGGCGTGGGTGCTTGGGGGAAAGGCAAAGTAGCAAACATTTTGCCTGGTCTGTCAATGCTGAACACTGTGACTGGATCTTATTCCAGCAGAGGCCATTCAGCATGGCCATCACATCTGATCTGGCTGAGGAATAAGCCCTTGCCAAACCAAAATACTGCTAACATCTGGGAAGATTTGTCTGAAGACTTTATCAGTAGACCACCAAGAAAACATGGAACTGATGACAAAATCCCCCTTGGGTTTGAGACCTAGGCAGAGGAATCAATGGAAAATATTCCCAGTGAGAAGAGACTCCATGGTACTGTTCCTGTCCAGTACAAAGTCACTGACTCCCCAAACATCTCCGGCATCACAGTGACAAAGGTATCGCACAGCTTGTGGGACAAAGGCTCCAGGTACAAAGAACTGCTGGAAGAATTTCATCATTGTATGGTGCAATCTAAGGGTTTACAACCCTTAGGCCATGGGCCCTTGGGCGTGCAGACTGTGTCTCAGATTTCCAAAGGCTGTGCCCCATCACTGGAGATTTCTTCGGAGTCTGCAAATGAAAAGAGAGCGAAACACTCAGGCAAAATGAAGCTGCTGCCTGCCACTGTACAGAGTTTCTTTGTGGCTGCCACAAGGAGATTGATTCACAAAATATCTCCCATGCTGGCAATGCCACACAAGAGGTGCTGCTAAACATTGGACATTTGCACAGAACGCAGACATGCTAATATGCTCTGAGAGATGCTACTCAAGGTGTCCAAAGAGTTTTGTTCCTAGTTTGAAGACTAGTAAAAGCCACCCCACTGCCAGGTTTCCAGGCTCTTTCAAGATGCACCATGACTGGAAGGTTTGCTGGAAAGACCAAGTTCTCCAACTTTGATTCAGCCTCTGAAGACTTTGAAGACCACGGCAGGATTAAGGTTCCTGAGAGCCAAGGGCTGTCCTCTTTTGTGGGCCTCCCCATGGCAGCACCTAGCCTGCAGGTGGAGTGGTGCTTGGGTGCACCTGTTCTGGGGCTCAGAAGACTGGCCAGCCATGGGGGCAGGCCACTGCTCAGCACTGGGGTCCAGCTGACACTAAGGGACCCAGAGCCCACTTCACAAACTGGCCAGCTGTGTGGGTAGAACAGGTTGGTGCTCAGCATTGGGGCCTGGCGAGCGGTGGGGGGACTTGGAACCTAAAGACCAGCCAGCCATGGAGGTGCTGGGCCTGCAGACCAGCCAGCTGTGGAGTGGGGTGGGCCTGGCTAGTAATGTGACACAGTGTGGGCTAGTGGCACTTGGGCTGGCCACCAGAGGTCCTGCGGGCCCTTCAACTAGTGCCCTATTTATTTTTGCAGGGTGACATGTAATGTGCCCTCTGTGAGCCAAGGAGTCCAGAGCTGCAGCCTGTAAAGCCCTTCTGTTAATCTGGCCCTGCTGGGGATAGCTGAGATGGTCATTCTGGAGGTTGTTCATCGGTGCCCAGAGGCTTTCATCTGCTGAGTTTAGCCTTCAAAGCCCACTCTTCTGCCACTTGCAGGACCATCTTGGGTTTTTTCCCCCCAAGATGCAGGATCTGAAGCAAAACTGCTAACAAGGGGAGCATTTATACCTGTGATCAAGGCAGCAAATGGTCAAGCCAAGGACTGATCATTGAATGCATCCTAAAGGGCCTCCCCTGCTCAGCATGAATGGGTCTTGGAGGATGGGCTCATTACATTGGTTATGTGTGAAACACCCTGCGCTTCCAAATTGACTCTTCAGCGAAGCACACACTCAGCTGCAAAGAGTGGACCCTCAGCCCCTGTCTGAGCAGCATCCAGCTGGGGAGCCCTAGATGGAGATGATACAGATGGCTAAATGGTCCCATGTGCCAGTGCAACATTTCCAGGCTGGCCAAAGCTCCGTGGTGTTTCTGTGCCATCAAAGTTGGCCTGGGTTCAAGGACTGTTCCAACCATGCTGATTCCTAATCCTTTTCTTGACAGTTGGTACTCTGTGTTCATGGGAGCAGGGGTTTCGAGTGATACCCAACACGACCCACTTCTGACAACACTGTATTACCAAAATTGCCACCACCTGGAGGACACGGAGCCGGGTGGTGGAGTGAATCCCCCCCAGCCATGCTGTAGGAGGGACACCGATGAATGGAGAACTCAAACAGATGGGGAGATGTATGGATGGACAAATATAGGGATGGGGAAGATGAATGGAGGGGATGGGTGAGTAGAGGGGTGTTATCTGTGCATGATGAAGGGCTAGTATGTGGAAGAAAGATGGATGGATGGGAGGACAGAAGGGTTTATCTGTGGATGAATAGAAGTGTGGACGGATGGGTAGGGGAGGTTTTGCGATAGAGGAGGGGGGTAGGGAAGGATGGGTGCGGATGTGAATTACATTCTCAGACACTGAAATATGAAGATGACCAGACACACAAGGATGGAAAGAGGGAACAGCCCCCTCACTGCCCTTGATCCCCCAACTGCCCGCTTTCCTGTCCAAATACATTCTTAATCCATGCCAACAGTGCCCCGTGGCACAACCCCTTTGGCAACATCCTAGGGGCCTATCCAGGAGCAGGAAATGTGACATGGGCCTCTCCCCATGGGGGGCACAGGCCCCCATCCAGCCCCCAGGCAGAGTAAACACCATCAAGTCCATGACTACTGTATCACCAAGAATGGTTCCATGACCATGACATGAGAAATCAGGTTATTCCATGGCTGTGATGTCAGACACAACATCGAGTCTATCATAGTGGTGTCACTGATGATTCCATGATTTTGAACTCAGAAATCAGGTGACTCCATGATTGTGATATCACTGACCAGGCTAACTCCATGACCGGGAGTGTCAGACAGGATCGTAAGGACCGTGCTGTCCATCAGTGGTTCCATTGATGGAGCGATGAGTCTATGGCTGTGATGTCACCAGTGATGTCATCATCAGTGATGTCAGTGGTGGTGGTGTGGAGTGAATCTATGAATGTGATCTCACACTGGGGTCTTGGTGCAGGTGATAGTTTCAGGAGGAGATGTCAGCAAGGAGAGTGGTTCTCCCATTATGATGTCAGTGAACAGTCAGAGTCAATGGTTCTTTTGATGTCAGAGGCTATGCTGATGTCATACTACAATGTCCATGATTACAACATCACAGAGACTCTGATTTCAATCTGTGACTCCAGATATTAGGCTTTATGCTGTTTGGGTGATTGGTGATATCAGAGCATGCCCTCATGCTATGATTATGATGTCAGCCCAGACTCTGACCCTATGACTGTGATGTGACAGGCAACTAAGACGCTTGGATTCTTACCTCGGGCTCAACCCTGGGACATCAGAGAGGGCGATCCCAAGGCTGCCATGGTGGCAACAAGAGAGGTGGTGCCATGACTGTGATGTCAGAGGATGCCAACTTTGCAGCCATGGCATCACACATCTGGCAGCATTCCCTTCAGGCGGAAAGAATACCCCTCCCTCACCCACCTCTCAAGACAGCAAATCACCCTTCTTTCCTCCAGCCAGTGTGGAGACCGATGGAGCAAGGAGATGAAAGGAGGGACACACACAGAAGGCAGGGGGCAACCCCCTCTGCCCCAGAATGGCAGACCAGCACGCCTGGCTCCACTGTACAGATGGGGAAGCTGAAACAGCTATGACTTGCCTAAGGTGGCCTAAGAAGTCTGTGGTAGACCCAGGAATAGAAGCCAGGTGTCCACAGACCCAGGCAGCGTCCCCAATCTAAAGTACACGGTGATGCCATAGAACACCTAATTAATAGCAACTATAATGTGTGGAAACTAGCAGGAGGAGGTCCTCAGGTACTTGGGTCACACTGTAATACCTCTAAAAATAGCCATCATTACGTTCAGTGCCTAGTGCAATGGGGTCCTGGGCCATCACCAGGAGTCCTGGGTATTATTACCATGATACATCAAATGGGGCCTTGGTCCTTGACACACATTCCTGGGCACAAGCATCACACACTGAATCAACCACAATGTTCACAATGTAATAAATCTTCTTCGTGACATAGTTTTATGTTCGCTGGGAAAGTTTAAAAAAAAAAAAAAAACACAAAAAAAAAACAAAACATAACCCTAAACAAGAGGCAATTCCTAGCAGAGCCCTCCTCCCCCACAAAAAACACTGTCAACCTGGATTCTGGCTCCTGGACAAAAGAAAAGAAACAATCACATTTTTAGACCTAAGAATATCAGCTCTTTTAAATTAAATCGAAATATTCTATGGGGAAAAAAAGCCCTAAACACAATACACTTAATAAATAATAAATTAGGCATTTAAATTCTTTCAGCATCTTTGGAGATCTCAGTCCTAAGACTAAATTGTTAAAAATCTAATAAAAAGAAATCAAGGAAATTCCCAGGCCAAAAACTTGGTGACATTTGTAAATATCTCAGTCAGTTTTACAGATTCTCTGTTGCAACCCAGCTCCTCTCTAAGTGTCTGATTTGATGCTGTTTTACTCCTGTTCTATGTTGAGTAAAAAGCCAGTGATGTAAAATGGGGAAAAGTTCCCACTGAAGTTTCAGGGCTATTAGAACAATTGGAAAATTTCTAGTGGAATATTTTCCCACTGGAAAATATTGATGCATTGACAGCAAAATGATTGGTGGAAATGACTTTCAGGGATGAAACTGAATGATGGCACATTGAGAAGCTTGATGTGTTTTATTTGGACCTTTTCAGAGTGGACCATTTCATTTCTTGTCTGTCTTTTATAGTACAAAAAAAAAAAAAAGTATTAAAAAACCTGTATGCATCAAATACCAAACACTGTGATTGACCTAGAATGATTCCTCTCACCACTCCTTTCTGCAATTTCATTGCACAGAAAATTTCCATTTTGTTTGTTGTGTTTCAGAATCATAGAATTTCCTGGGAAACCAGATTAGCTGATTCTGACCCGGTTGTCCCAGAATCGTGGGGTCTTTTGTGCCATTCTCTGAAACAGCTTTCACCCTGCAGGAGACATGAGGCCCCTGGGCTGACCTAGGGCCATAGAAATGGAGGCAAGACATGAGGCTAGAGGTCCCATGGTTCTGATCCCGTTACTCATCTCATTGAGTCCAGCTCAGGGAGTCTAGGATCTTAGAGGCCTAGTATTAGAGATGTTTATCGGGTAATATGCTTGGAATGAGGTCTGTACTCATACTATATGCACACACCCACCTCTCCCAGGAGACCCTCTAATAACAAACCAAGTCTGCCCAGAAGACCCTACGACAATAAACCAAGCAGAGGCATTCCCCTGGGCACTTCCAGGAGACCATAAATAATCACCCAAGACTGCATATCTCCCAGCCTTCCAAAAAGGCTCTAAAATAATAAGCCAAGCAAACACAGTCTTTCTGGAAACCCTACAATAATCAGCCACATTCACAAAACTCCCAAGAATCCCAGAAGACCCCACAACAATAAGCCAAGCTCCTGACACTCTCAGGAAACCAGGTAATAACAAACCAAGCAAGCAAATTCCAGCAGGTCCAGGTGACCCTATGATAACAAACCAGTGTGTAACTCCTCCCTGCCAGTCCAAAACCTCACTACAACAAATGAAGGAAATTCCTACGCCAGATTTATTAACTTAATTTCATTAAGGTGATAAATATCAATCTATTGCTGTAGGATCTCTCATGAAAGTTCATACCAAGTGCCCTTGTTTTGTGATCGTAGAGTGTCCTGGGATGGGTTGGGCTGTACACATGGTGGTTTGTTATTGTCAGGTCTCTCAGAAGGGGGAGAACTATACACATGCTGGTTGTTACTGTAGGGTTTTGTGGGCAGGCAGGGTTGTATACATTCTGCTTGTTCTTATATAATCTCTTGGGGACAAAGAGCTGTATGCATGCTGGTATGTTACTGTAGGATCTCTCCTGAATGCTGGAGCTGCATCCTCCTGTTTTACGGTCTCCCACAACCAGAGGGGTAGGGTGCACAAGAGTGGTATTGTCGTGGCTGGCACTGAGAAGGCCCATTTGTTGTTGTTGGGTCTCTGGTTTCCCACTTTGCAAACATTCATCAGGACACATGACCTCCCCACCCTCAGGTGATTGCTCAAACCCCAACCCCCACAAACCCATGTGATCAACTCAGTCAACTCACTGTGGCTCCATGGGGATGAAGGGGAGCAGATGAAACACCATGGACCTGACCAGCCACGTCCCCTCCAGGCATAGAGGAAAGGAAAGAGATCTCTGCAGTCGAAGAGAGAGCAGCTTCATTGCTTAGATGCAAGCCTTCCTCCATCCAGAACAGGGGAGTTGGACCTCTTGGGGCATGTAAACCTCCTCATGCCCATATTGCAGGGATGCAGAGGAATCAAGATGCTGAATCCAAAGTCTGCAGCCAGTTTTCAGTTGTTTTTTTCTGAGCCAGAGGTGGGGAAACAGTTGACAAATTAAGGAAATTCCCAGAAGAAATAAAAAATAGAAGCTTCACAGGTGAAACGGAGGTACAGATGCAAAAAATGTCATTAACTAACCAAACTGCAGTGCAAAAAAATATGAATTAGGAAAACTGCCACATGTAAAAAACTCCCTTAGTTAATCAGAGAAATGGGTAGGTCAAAAAATAAATTATCTGGGGAAATTATCATGAGCTTTCACTTGCCAATAAATTTATTAGTCTTTAAAAGTGCCACAGGACTCCACGTTTGTGTTGTTGAACTAGACTAACACAGATACCGCTTTGGAACTTATTAAGTAAAGAAATTTTCAGTCCTAAAACTTTTGTGAGCCCAGGAGATTCCCACTCAAAAATGGTGGTGATTGAAGGCAATTCACAGGACACAAAACTTTGTGAACTATGGGAATCGCCAGAATTTATTAAGTGAAAAAAATTCCCACTGGAGCAAATCACTTGGTTAAGTGAGGAAATTCACAGGCAAAAAGGAATTATTTTAGTTTTGTTAACTACAGAAATTCACAGAGAAACTTGTTGAACTAAGGAAGATTCAATCCTAAATCTCTGTAAAACTGGGAATTCTCAGTCCAAAAATCTTCATGAACTGATGAAATTGTCAGTCTTGCACTTGTGGAAACTGGGAAATTCTCAGCACAGACAATGTCGTGAACTAAATAAACTTACAGCCCAGAACTGGGGTAATTTTCAGTCCACAAAACTCTATAAACTATGGACATTCACAGCCCCAAACCTGTATAAACTAGAGCAGGAGTGGGCCAAATTTTTGGCCTGAGGGCCACAGCCACTGCACAGTGATCCACATGTGGTGGCAGAGGGGTAGGGAAGGGGGGGGGATTTATAAAATAAAGTAGTGAATAATAAACAAACATAAAAACAGAATACTATTAATTATTTATTAATTTTTGTTTATATTTCATTTCTTTATTTATAAAAATAAATAAAATGAAAATAAGGGGAAAACAGGGGCAGAGTCAGGAGGAAGGAATGGCCATTGCGCTCCAGCCAAGGCACGGTGCCGCAGGGCCCACGTGGGGCCAGGAGGGAGAAGCAGCAGCCATGCTCTGGGCCACCAGCCAGACCCAGTTAGCGAGCTGGATGAAAGGTTTATGTGAGTTGCATCTGGCCTGTGGGCTGTAATTTGCCCACCTCTAAACTGAGCTGTAAACTCAGCCATAAAATACTGTGAACTAAGATGGTTCATATCCTGAAACCTGTGCAAACTAGGGAAATTCTGACTCCTCTGCCCCAATAACCTAAGGAAAATTTCAGTCCAAACCTGGTGTAAACTTCAGCCCACACAACTTTTGTGAAAATGTGAACTAAGGAATTTTTCAGCTTCCAACCTGTGTAAACCATCGCAAAAGGATTGTGAACTGAAGACATTCACAACCTCAAACCTATGTAAACAAGGGTAATTTCCCAAAAGCTTTGTGAATTAAGGAAATCTTCAGCCTCAGAGCTTTGTATACAGAGAGGATTCTCAGCCCCGAAACCTTCACGAAATCAGGAAATTCAGAGTTCAAAACATGTGTAAACAAGGGTCATTCTCAGCCAGCAAACACTTTGTTAACTGAGGAAATTTTCGGCCCCAAACCTGTGTAAACCTGGGAAATTCCCCACTCAAAAACTCCAGGTACTGAAGAAATGGCCAGACCCCCAACATTTCTGAGAGCTAGAGAAGCTTGTCTTTCATGGAAGCTAAAACCCCCAGCCTCCCCTGGGGAAGGGAAACAAACCCTCCCCACAAGTCCTTTTGTGGGGGAGGGCCCCCGTTTAAAGCCCTGTGTCTTTGCAGTTCAGTTTGTTTGTTCATTTGAACAAGTTCAACTGGAAGTGGCTGGGATGGAAAGTGACGGAAAATGGTCGTAGAAAGAAATGCATATTTTTTGTCGTTTTTTTCCTTTTTTCACATATCCCTCACAGTGCTAGGTTCTCAATAAGATTTGTTTGTTCATTTTCTCTCTTCATCGTGCAAGTAAAGGAGAGGGTCTCTTTCCCTCTCCCCCCCCCCTCTCCTCCAGCCTTCTCTCCTTCTTCTTATGTCTGCCGACTGCACTAAATCTTAAACAAGAGAGTCACAAAGGCAGATGACAGAAAGCCCAGGAACCAGGGGGACTCCATTCTGGTCACGGCGATGTTTTCCAGAGAACCTGGCCCTGGCAAGAGAGAAAAGGGGATTTCAAAGCCCAGGGAAGACTTTCAAGGGATGGTGGCACCAAGTGTTATTTTCAGAAGCATTTTAAGTGTCTAAGTGGTCCTTATAATGTAAGAGATGTGTTTAGTGTATTACACCAGGGAGGCTGGAAGCCAGGACTCCAGGGTTGTACCCCTGGCTCTGAGAGGGGAGTGGAGTCTATGGGTCAGAGCCACAAGGGATTCTGAGACCCAGGACTGCTGGGGCCCTAGCTCCAGTCTGGGAGGGGAATGGGGTCTATGAGTCACAGAAGAGGGGTGCTGGGAGCTAGAGCAGTCTATTACTAGTCTCCATTGGAGGGGGTCTGGCTGGGGACGGTCTTGAGGAACAGTGAGTGGAGCCCTCTGTGAAGGACAGTGGGTGGGGGAGAACGTACGAATCAGCCGCAAGCTGGCGTTGGAGATCCCCAGCTTGTTGGAAGCCAGGCAGGTGTAGTTCCCATAATGCCGAGCGGTGACGTTGTTGAAGAGCAGCATGGAGCGTGTGCGCTCGTTCTGGATCTGCAGCCCCTCGAAGCCCGCGAAGAGTCTGCTGGGGGCGGGGCAGAGGAGGGAGCATTACACAATCTCACAGCTGTGGGAGTATCAACAAAACCACCACAAAACACAACAAACCACAGAGCTGGCTGGTTAGCAGGGGTCAGGAGTGAGGGGTACTGAAAAGGGGAGCCCAGGGCTGAATTAGCAAGGGGCTGTGGGTCAGGAGTGAGGGGCTCTTTTGATCATTAAGGCCATTTATCTCCAACTGGCCCACCAGTTCTCCAATGAAACCTTGTTCCATGAGCTGACCAGTGCCCAAAGCCAGAATGTGAATCTCCATTCCTACTTGTGGGCTGTGGGGGGGGTGACTCCACCATTCGGGGTGGATCAGTCATTGTTAAACCAGCCAGACAAAACAACAACCTCAAAACCAACTACTGAACTAACACACCAATGACTGAGCTAACCAACAAACAGCCCAACATATCAATAATCAATGCATCAAACCAACCCAGGATGCTGCCAGGTAACCCAGGCATACAATAGATCAACCAACAGAAAAGAACCTTGATATAAAACAGCTAGCTAACCAGCCAGTCAAAGTCTCAAGTTTCAAACCACAATAATAGCTCACAGACCAACAAGCCAATCGGCCATTTGAATGAACTGGCAATCAACCGAACAATCAGCTGATCCATTGTATAAACCAACAACCATGCCACCAGACAATCAACCAACTCAACAATCAATTACCTATCCTAACAATCAACCCTGCAAATCAACAATCCACCACCTGACCATACATACCAACAGCCAAGCCAACAGACAACGAACTCGACACACTAAAAATCAATTAACTGAACAAACTGCCAATAAACCAACCCCACAGTCAATCCCACAAACCAACCGACCAACCAACTCAACAAACCATAAATCAGCCATCATAACAACCAACTGACCCAACATACCAACCATCATGCTGCGATCAACACAACAAGGCAACAACCACAGAGACCCTCAAGAAAGGGGATTAAATCTTTTGTAAAGGAGACTGTCGCAAGTCAGATCTTATTGGGAGGGGAATTTTGACATTCAGGCTGCCATAGGTCACATGATGCTACACAGCCAATGGGAGGCCGGGGGTTGCTGACTGGTCTTCATTCACCCATGGGGCAGGGCAATGGGGCTGCTGCAGCAGATTAACTCTTTCCAGGAGGGAGCGGGGGCAGGTCACTCACGGCTTGTCATCCTTGAACCACGCGAATTCAGCAGGAGGCACGGCCATCGCCTCACACCTCAGCAGTGCCGACTTCCCTATGGGGGGATGGGCATCCTTCACGTCCTTGATGGTGGGAGGGTCTGAGATGAGAAAGCAAAGGAATTACGGGACAGGAACCGGCACCCCTAACGTGGAAGGCCCACTCTCTGCCTCCCTGAGCCAGCTGATCCCTTCCACCCCCATGGCGAGGCTGGGTCGGAGCTGACGCCCCCTAGAAGGGAAAATCCAAAGGTTGACTCACAGTTGACTGTGATCAGGACCCTCTTGCTGTCGGCCCCAGAGACACCGTTGGCTGTAATACATTCATATTCCCCCGCCTGTTGTCTGTTGATCTCGGTGATTTCCAGATATTCCCCTTCGCTGGTGAACCCATCTGTGTGTGGGGAGGTAGTGGGGAGGAGGGGAAGGGGGCCAGGGCAGGGGTGGGGAGACAGACACAAACACAGACTTACACACGAGAAAAAAACACACACAACACAACAGTTATCAAGAACACCTGAGATATGGCACCCCCTGCCGGGGCCGGGCTAGCAGAGGACTGTGGGTCAGGATCAAGGGGCACCGGCAGACCTGGGGGTGGATCCCAGGGCTGGGGTAGCACGAGGCTGAGGGTTGGGTGCGAGTGGCACTGGCACAGCTGGAGGGGATCCCAGGGCTGGGTCAGCAATGGACTGCAGGTCAGGAGTGAGGGACATTGGCAGAGGTGGGGGGCAGAGGGATGTGAGATTTGGCTTCTGTGTAGCAGGTCGGGCTCCTGTCCAAGTCCTCCATGACAGCTCTAGGCCAACCTGCCCCACATCTTCCCTGAATCACACGATCTGCCCTCCTGCAGGCCCAGCCCCTCACCCCAACGCTCCCTCTCCCCTACCCTGCCGCTCCTTACCTTTCAGCTGTCTCCAGGTCACAGTGGGCTCTGGCTTGCCTGTGGCCATGCACAGCAAGTTCACGTTGCTCCCCTCGTTCACTGTCACCGATGAGGAGATGTTGGTGATTCGAGCTGGAACTGTGGAGGGGACAGTGTGTGCAGTGAGAGCTGTGCCAGCCTTTGGCCCCAGAGGGCACCCTCCCTGGGAGCCCCCATGCCTGGTCCCGGGCATTGGGAGCTGGGCTGGTATCCAAACGCCCCACCCCAGAGACAGTCACATCGCCTCGCTGGGTGGCACATAGGGGGTTAATGCTGGACTCACCCCCCTCCCAGCAGGGCATTTTACTTTGACGGAAAAGCCAAAAAAAGATGCCCTTGATGCAAGTCTCCCCTGTTAATGAGGCCCTTTGTGAGAGCTGATTGGCTGGAATGATGCCGGCTGTGGCCAATCAGGGTGAAGCGGCAAACAGCTGTGGCAGGAACCCCACAATTGTCCCCCGTATCCAATCAGACTCTATTGTTCCCACTTCCTGGTGCTGCTGCCCGTGGGCTCCTGGGGGAGGAGGGCGGCTGAGACAGCAAAATCCCCCTCGGGGTGAGAGAAAGGAAAATGGTTCCTGGCTTCAACTGAACACTCGGGACGACCTCTGGGGTGGGGAACAGGGGCCAGTCAGTCAGATCCCTTACATGGTGCTGAGATGTGGCTGCCTCCGGGGTGGAGCATGGGGGAACTGACATCCCAAACTCAGCCACAAGGTAACAGAGCTCTGGGCTGCAGTGGGGGGAATTCGGGGGTATTGGAGGTGCTAGTGATGGATGGTGATACACACACATGTGCACGCAAAGCCCTACATCAGAAGACACCCCGTCTCCCTGGGACCCCACATTCTTACCCAGTCCTCCACCCCATTTGCCACCCCTCACCCAGCTCCACAGATCTCATGGACCATCCCCACTCCCATCTCCCCCCCTCTCCTCAGCCCCAATCTCTGCACAGACCCTCCTTCCATCCTGGCCCCCATCCCTCCCCCAGTATGCTCCATTTCCCCCCGATCATACCCAGCTCATCCCTCCACCGCTGGATGCCCTTCCTCCGTACCATGCACGATGAGGTAGACCTGGGCCGTGTGGGGCTTGGCCTCGGTCTGGAAGGAACAGGTGTACAGCCCCTCGTCCCACACGTCCACCGGCGCAATGACGATGCTGAACTCTGCCGGGCTGTTGGTGAGCAGTCGGACCCGCGGGTCGATGGACCACTTGTCGTTTCCGGCGTAGAGGATGTTGGAGCGGTTCAGCCAGGCCACCCGGGTCACCTGCTCGTCGATGTAACAACTGGGGGGAAGGGAGGACAGAGGCAGCAGGGGGCTGTGGGTCAGGAGTGAGGGGCACCCAGAGCCCACAGCTGGGCTAGCAGGGCCTGTGGGTTAGGAGTGAGGGGCACCAACTCAGCTGTTTGCAGCAGAGCGAGACTTTGGCTAATGGCTGTCCCATTCACTCTAGTCCCTAGACCAAGCTCCATTTCCACTCCACATCCTGGAAACCTCCCCTGCGGCGAGGGGAGGAGCCACAGTCCACCTTTGCCTCTCAGCTCTGCTATGGGGTGGCTGTTCACCAGCTCCTCCCAGAGGCGGCTGCATCTCAGCACCAAGCTAGGATAAAGAACCATCAAAGTATCATTGGATCTGGGAGCCAGGACTCCTGGGATTTCCCCCCAGCCATGGGAGGGTGTGGGGTCTACGCTAGAGCGGACACAATTAGGAGCCAGGACTCCTGGGTTCTGTCCCACATGAGCAGCTGGTGTCCAGATCTGAGACCTAGGACAGCTCGTTTTATCTCCCCCCGACCCCAATAAAACTTTACTGGCTTCCAGACCTGTGTTACATGGATTAGCTGCTAGCCCAGCCCTGGGCCAAGCCAGTGCCCCTCACTCCCAACCTGCAGCCCCCATCCACACTTGCATGGTCCTGTCTGTGACTCCGCTCAGGCGCGGGTGCTAGAATTAGCGGCGTTGTTTTCTCTCCTTTAATGCCACAATCACTGGGTCACTGGCGACCTGTGGGGCCAGCACCTGACAGCTACCAGGTGCAGATAGGACAGCACATAGTGGGTAACCCAGGGAGAGCTGTGGGGGATCTCCCTGGGCAGTCAGGACCGCTCTCGATGCCCCAGTGTGGGTGGGAATGCTGGAAATGAGACGTGGATGTAGGCAGGCTGTACGGGCTGGGGTGGGAAAGGATGACTGTGGGGGCTTCTCCTTCTGCACCCACTCAGCAATCTCATTTCAGCCCTGCCCCCCAGTCACCCCCCTATCTAGGTCAGCCCAGCCTCATCGCCCCAGGGCACAGCTGCTGGGAGAGCTGGGGGGGGCGGGGAGCCAGATCTAGGTCAGTGCTGAGCGTGACTCAGGCTGGCTGGTGCATTGCAGAAGGGAATGGGGGTAGGAGAAAGAGCGAGAGACAGTGTGCGTGTGCGCGTGTGTGTACAGGGATAGATAGATAGATAGATCTTCCTCATGCCCTGCAAGGAACACCCACCCACCCACCTTTGTTATCACAGGGTCTCTCAGCTCTGCCCTGGAGCACACAGACCTAGTTGCTATAGTCAGATCTCTCTGGTATGATTCGTTACTGATGGCTCTTTTGGGAGTGCCAGCTTGTTATTGTAGGGTCTCTCAAACACAGTTTATCATCACTGGGTCTCTCATCACAACCTTAGCCTAGCACAGCTTTGTTTCTGTAGGGTCTCCCTCAATGAATGATTAGATAAGCCCTGCTGGCCAAGCCCTGGGTTCCCCCCGGTACTTCGCCTGTGCCCCTCAGCCCTGAGCCACAGCCCTCTGCTCTCCCAGTGCCTGCACTGAAGCAGGATGTGATGACTGTGAGCAATTCTGCCTCTTTCGATGGCATTATTAGCTACCACACAAGTCCTCCCAGCACCTTTTCCCACATGACATGACAGGGGACAGCGCTTCAGGCGGATCCCTATATTTTATTCATACATGGCCATGGCACAAGGATGGAATGAAAATAGGTCTGGGCGCAGCTTGGTCAGGCTGCAAATGTCTTTCCACTTGATTGGCAGGAGACAGAGCCAGACTGGGAAAGCCAGAGTCACCAGAGATGTGGTAAGACATGGGATGAAATGTGTGTGGAATGTAGAAAGTGGAAGTGGCACTAGGGGGCACTGGGCTGCACGGGGTGGGGTCTCCTTGGCAGTCAGGGCTGATCCTGATACCCCAGCATGGAGCTAGGGGGTGCTGTGCTGTGCTGCAGGGGCCCTGACATAACGGCCTCATTCCTTCCAGAAAGGGAGGGAGACTCCCAGCCATGCTGTAACAGTGTTTTGCTCACCAGGGTCTCACCTGAGCGTCGCGTTGTCCCCCTGACACACGGTGTAGTTGTCAGCCGGCTGGTTATACTCCAGGCTCCGTACCAGCAGTCCTGAGGGATGAAAGGGACAATGGATGAGATAGTGCACAGGGACAGTTCACCTGGCACCATGATGCAGCCACCTCTTGGGTGGGGCAGCTGAATAACACCCACACACAACACCACATGGGGATGTTTTCCTTGGTGCAGAGAGCCTTCCTGGGTGGGGCACAGCTACTGTTTAATTCAATTCAGTGCAATTTAGGATGGAAGCAAATTAAAATTTCAGCTCGGGAGAGGATTTAGAGAAGCTGAATAGATCCCTGGATTCAATCCTGGGCTCCTGGAGGAATTGCTAAGGCCTCTGGCAGCCCAGCACCCCCCCAGCACTGTGCTGGCGCATCAAGGCCAGCTGTGACTGCTTGGGGAAGAGCCTCCCCGCCCCCTAAAGCCCAGCACCTGCCCCGTCATCAGTGTAGTGGAAATCAGCCGTATGTGACAGTTATAATCAGGCTGCTCAAACCCCCTGGAATATGAATTCAGCTGAGCCTGGTAGAGGGTGCTGACACAGACACCACAAAGGGCTGGCCATTCTGGGCACCCTACACACAGACCTCTCTTGTTTAAGGACTGGTTTGGTGGTGGATGGAAGGGACCGGGAAATGTTAAAAGTCAAAGATCCTTCACCCTCAAACTGTGAACAAAATGAGGCATAAGGACCCCACAAGTTCTGGCTCTAGGCTCCCCTGCTCTAACCACTAGCTCTCACTTCCCTCCCATAGCTGGGGAGTGCTGGGTCCCTGCCGATCTCAGGCTAACCCAACTCTGGGATGTTTGTTCTGTGATCCAGCCCACCTGGGGCCGGAAAAGGTATTTCTGTGATGGTGCTACCCACCCACCCACCTCTAGACAGGAAACACAAGCCAAGAGCTCCCTCAGGCCTCATCAGTGCTGCTGGTCTCATTTTGCCGCCCTCATCTCATTTCCACTACATGTCGCTGGAGACCGATGCGCTGAGGGCTGTACCAGCAAGGAGCTGTGGGTCAGGAGTAAGGGGCGCCAGCAGTGCTGGTGGGGTGGAGAGGGCTCCTGTGGGCTGTAGGGGCAGGAGTATCAGCAACAGAGGTGCAGAGGGGGGAGCCCAGGGCTGGGCTAAGGGGGCTGCGTGTTGGGAGTGAGGGGCACCATCCGTCAGACTCTTTTCTCTCCATCGTTCGACCTTCCCAGCTCCCTCAGGTAGAAAGGACACTATTGACAGGCGCCCACATGCAGCGACACGGCACAGCAAGGACGTGACTCCAGCTGTGGGGGGGGAGATATCCATTGCCTGGGCCCATAGAGCTGACCAGGGATATACGAGGTGGCTGGGCCCATGCTGGCACAGGATGGGCACTCAGCAGCCATCTTAAAGGTGGTGGCTGGAGGCAGGACCCCACGTAGCTGTTGGCGGGGGGGACGATTTAACTAAAGCGCCTCAGAACCTGAGACAAAGTCGGGGTCATGCAGGGGGCACACGCTCCCATCACAGAGCGACCCAGACTGGGACACAGGGTCTTTCCCCTTTCGGGGGCACTGGCTCTGATTCAAATTATGATGTGCAGCTGGGAAGGGGTGTGCCAGCGCTGGGCAGGAAGGGGGTGAGGGGTACCGGCAGAGCTGGGACGAGGGTGGGCTGGTTGTCTGGTGAAGCAGCTGGTGGATGGGGCCAGCCTGGAGACTCTACTTTACATTCAGAGCCAGCGACAAGGTGACAGGGGAAGACGGGCACAGACAGCGATCGATCATCCCCAGCCAGAGCTGCCTGCCGGTGCCCCTCACTCCAGACGTGCAGCCCCCTGCTAGCCAAGTCCTGGGCTCCCCCAGCTCTGCTGGTCCCCCTCACTCCTGACCCTGCAGCTTCTCAGCTCCTCGGGGGGTGTGAAAGTGGCTCTTGAACCCCTCCCCCATTGAACTCTGCAGCGGGGACCAAATGAAGAATTTCCCTGTCTTCCCCTGGCAGATTCAGGCTATTTGCGGTGCCTGGCCGTGATGCAAATTGAAGTGCAGTGAGGCCTGAATGCAGGAGTAATGGGGGCTGGGAGCAAGGACACCTGGGTTTCATCCTGGCTCTGGGATGGGAGGAGGGTCTAGTAGGCTGCAGGGAGTGCGCTCTAGGATGCCTGGGTTGCATGCTGAGGTCTGCTCTGCACAACCCACAGGCGGCAGCCCAGTGACCTCAGTGTGGAGAAGGTGAGAAAAATGCAGCAAGTAAAACTGAAGCTGGTGTTTGTAATAATGATCCTTGGGGTGTCCTTAGCCAGCAGTGGGGTCGGAGCAGGTCTGCTGTCCCTGGGTTAGATAAGACACACGTGTAACATGACACGCACACACAGAGCAGAGCTTGGCTCCTTCAGCAGGGACACTCCCCTCCCCAAGCCAGGGCAGGGCTGGGGTCTCTGTCAACCTCGGCCTCCTCTTCCTCCAGCACAGAAATGGGAGGGGCTGAAACTCTCAGATCAAGGTTGAGGACACAGTCAGTCTCTGCCTCCCTGCTGCTGGAATCTGGCATAGAACCAGGCATTTCCCACCCTTCCCATAGGGGAAACTGAGGCTAGGACTGGGCTGCAGATTTCCACTTCCCTTGACCATTTCTATGGGGCTTGCTTGGCTCTCTACCCTCCTGGGCCAGTCCAGTCACCCTCTCAGTGCAGCAGCATCTACACTGGATTTAGATCAGGGTTTCCCAACCAGTGTGCCAACGGCACACAGCTGTGCCATCAGGTCCGAGCAAGTGTGCCACAAAATTTTTTGAAAAACTACTCAAAGAGCTCTGGATTGGCTCACTGGCTCATGAATATTCATGAGGTCATCTGGAAATTATATGGCGATGAGCCTCAAATTAATTAAAAGTAGCAAGGTGTGCCACGGAAGAGAAAATATTGGGAACCACTGACGGACAGAAGGGGAAGGGATTGGGGAGGAGGGGACAGATGGAGCCAGTCTGGACGGGTTTAGTTTGCAAAGAAGCAGAGTGAGGGCACATTGGATAGCAACCTTCAACTACCTGAACCGGGGTCCAAGGAGGGCAAAGCTGAGCTGTTCTCAGTGGTGGCATACGACAGAACAAGAAGCAATGTTCTCAAGTTGCAGTGGGGCAGGTCTAGGTTTGATATTAAAAGAAGGCCATTCCCTAGGAGGATGGTGAAGCACTGGGATGGGTTACTAGGGATGTGGTAGAATTTCCATCCTTAGATCCAAAGGAGTAGCCATGTTAATCTAGTTCAGTAAAACAAGCAAGGAGTCACGTGGCATTTAAAGACTCACAAATTCATTTATTGCATGAACTTTTGTGGGAGAAAATTCCACTTCATCTACTTGCTTATTTTCCATCTTTAGAGGTTTTAAGGCTGGCTTGACAAAGACCTGGCTGGGATGGTTTAGCTGGATTGGTTCTGCTTTGAGTAAGGGTTGGACTAGATACCTCCTGACATCCCTTCCAACCCTGATCTTCTATGATTCTATGGATGGATCAACAGACAGGGCAAGAGAGAAAGAAGGCATATACATATCCATCCACTCATCCATCTTCCTGTACTTCCAGCTTTTTCTCCCCTCTCTGTCTGGTCACTCCTTCCCTTCCCTGCCCTCCACCAATACACTTCTCACCTCCCTAGCTCTGTGCTCCCAGTGGGGAGGAGAGGACCAGGGAGCCAAGACTGTGAGCCTCAGCTTCCCCTCAGATCCCACCTGGCTCACCAACTTTTCCTCACATCTCCCTGCACCAAATTCTTCAGTCTTCTGCATGCTGCAACAGAACTCCAACTGAGCCAGACTGGAGGACAGGGAGGACATGAGTGGGATGAAGCAGGCAACTCTGGAATTGGGCACAAAGGAGATTTGGGGCTGGGGGTTCACCTCCAAAGCAGCAAGAGCACCGACAGGCACTGGCAGGGCTGCCACTCCTTCCTGTGCCATATGCCGGTGGCCTTTGCAAAATCAATACATTCTTTCTGAACCACTCACTGAGACAGGGTGTCATTTCTGCCTCTCCCACCTTCTTGCAAAGCGGCACGCAGAGAGCGTTGTTGTCTCCCCCTCCCTCCAGCTCATGGATGGATCTCTCCTCAACCACAAGATCATGCACTAAAAAATCATGAGATCATCTTTAAAACAGTAACACTGCCCCCAAAATCATGTCATTGTCTTCAAAATCACACGACTGACTCCAAGATTCGTGTGAACAGTCAAAATCACGAGACCACCTTTGAAATCGTGACACTGTCAACTAGATCACACCGTTGCCTTCAAAATCACGAGACTGAGCCCAAGAACCAGGCCACCTGCCTTCAAAGTCAGGAACTGTGCCTCAAAATCATGAGATTATCTTCAAAATCATGAGACTGCCCATAGATGGTGAGGTTACCATAAAAATCATATCACACTTGTCAAGGCAACGTGACTGTCCCCTAACTCATGATGCTGCCTTCAAAATCAGGAGATTGCTCCAAAAATCACAACTATGTCTTCACAACTGCAAGATTATACCCCCAAAATCACAGGACCACCTTCAAAATCCAGAAACTGCCCTGCGAGATCACAAATTTACTTTCAAAATCATGATACTGCACCAGAATCACCAGTCTGCCCCACTAAGTCATAAGAGTGTCACTAAAATCAGGGATTGTCCCAGAAAAATCACGAGAGGGCCCCAAATCATGACTGTCATCCCAAATCATGTGATTGAATCCGCATTGAGATTGCACCCTATTCATAACATCCTCTGAAACAACAGCAACTGCTGTCAAAATCACTAATTTTTTAACAATCATAAATTAGGGATCATCTGCTGGTTTCTGGAAATTGGAGATATTGAGGAGGGGGAGAGGCACAACTTCAAGCTTTTCCTCCCAACAACAAGAGCTGGAAACTTACAATTGAAGTGAATGAGAGTGCAACTTCTCCAAAATTCACACACTCCAGGCAGAATTGTAGCTTGAGAGAAATCACCCACACTGAGATGTGATAAAGAAATGAAGCAGACAGTTCCCTGTTGTATGAGATTAGATAGATAGATAGATAGATCTGGGTAGTGGACAGATGGACAGAGGGGTGTCTGGGAATGGAGGGATGGATGGATAGACAGACAGATGAACAGAGGGATGGGAGTGTGTGCATGGGGATGGTGGATGGATGGACAGAAGAGTTCTGGGGACCGATGGAGGGGTCTGTATGAAGATGGATGGATGAACAGAGCAGTACTGGGGATGGATGGAGGCGTGTCTGGAAATGGATTTGTGCACATGGGGATGGCTCGATGGACAGCAGGGTGTCTGGGGATGGATGGACGGACAGGGGTACCATGGATTGATGTGTGGATGAAGATCCAGTGCCAATAAGATAGGCGGATGGCAGGAATGGTGCTGGGGATTGCGGCACCCCCCCGCAGCAGAGAGACGCCGGCGCATCCGAGTGACATCATCAGGGGAGCGCAATGACACTGTCCCCTTTTGGCCCCCCTCAAATGCTGGCGTCCCACTGCAGCGAAGGGGCTGCTTACTGCCTAGCGCCGGCCCTGGTGGACGGATACAGGGCTATGCCTGGGGGCAGGTGGCTGGTGATTGCAGAAAGATGGACAGAGGGGTGGCTGGAGGCTGACAGATGATGCAGCATGAACGTACCAGTCACTGTCTCTCTCTGTCTAATATCAGCTCGTTGCCCTCAGTTCCTTTGTTTTGATGCCGAGATATCGTCCCCCTCACCCGCCACAGGCTTTTCCAGAGGCAGCTGGCCTGACACTCATGAGGCCCAAGGCTGCGGCAGAACCACCTTGGCGCTATATCTTGGTTCACTTCCCACCTCCTCCCCATTTTGGTGTTTGTGGGTAGGGGCTGTTTCTCTGCAGCGAATCCCATCACTACAGGTGCAGCAAGGGGACCTCCCGGCCCTGTGTGAAAGTGTCTGGAGTTACCAGCCTGGGGACAATGAAGCGCGCGTGCGTGCGTGTGCATGTGCATGTGTGTGTGTCCCTATTTTGGGGGGGGGGGGAGCCCTGCTCTAAGCATTAGATCCCACTCCCTCCCAGAGCTGAGGCTAGAAGCCAGGAGTCCTGACTTCCAGACCAACTCCCAGTCTGGCAAAGGAAGAAGGGAAGCCGCAGAGCTCCTTTGTCACTGACAAAACTCCTAATGGGGGAAAATTTGTCTATTTCACAGTCTGCTTCCTCCTCCTGCCCCCATGGCTCAGTCCAGCCAATCCATGCTCCTTCTGGGGTATGGGTGGGAATGGGGGAGCACCAGGGATCCCAGCAGCAGGGGAGAGGGAGGCGCCCCTGGAACAACCAACCAGGTTCCAGAGAGACCCTACAAAAGGGGTCTCAAACACGTAGCCCATGGGCCACATGCGGCCCCTAAAGCAATTCGCTGCAGCCTGCAATGACACTATTGTTACCGATATTTGCAATATCGTTGTATGAAAGGGTTTCAGTGATGCAGCCCTCAGGCTAAGGTACTAGTCCTCACAGAGCCCTGTACTCGTCTTCATGTGGCCCTCGTGGTGATTTGAGTTTGAGGCCCCTGGCCTACAATAACAAATTGGCACACACAGCCCTCAGGCTGAGAGAAACTAACACTAACAAAACAAACAAGGAGTCCTGTGGCACTTTTAAAGGCTAACAATTTTATTTACCACATGACCTTTCCCGGCGAATCCTATTTCATCAGCTGGCATCTGGTGAAGTGGGACTTTGCCCACAAAAGCTTATGCAATAAATAAATTTGTTAGTCTTTGAAAGCGCCACAGGACTCCTTGTTTCTTTTGCTGAACTAGACTAATACGGCTACCTCTCTGGAACTTGTCAACACCTAAGAAAGCAACCTTTCCAAATAGGATATCTGTCCCACAGCTCATAGATGTCTGGCCCATTCTCTCCCTATAGCCATTTAGAGAGACACGGGTGATTCCCTAACCATTCCCCCTCACCCCCCGCCTTCAGAAATCCAGATAAAAAGAGAGGATGGATTAACAGCAATCTGTTCACCCTTTCTGTTTGAATTCACCCCTTCTGTATCTCTCTCTATTGTCCGCATCCATCCGTCCTCCCTGGTTCTCCCTCTCTATTCATCTGTCAACCCTTTTCCCTCGTATCCATCCATCTGCTCTGTTCCTGTGTCCATCCTTTCTTTCCCTTTGGCCATCCCTCCCTCCCACGCACTCCTTTCATTCTATTTATGTATCTGTCTACCAGGGGACAAGGCTGGTGCAGGAAAAGAAAGAGAAAAGGAAAAGAAAAAGAAAAAAAATCAGACTGCAGGGCTGCGTGAATTGATGAACTGGTTTCGTGGCTCCAATTGTAGCAGCCCCCACAACCCCTCTGAGAGTCACGAGACAAGTCAAGTTAGTCACTCCCCTTCGCTGCTGTAATCAGTCCCAGCTACTGTCCCAGTCCTCCCTGCTGTGCAGACAGGAAAGGGGTTTAATTCCCATCTGAGTGTGTGGGGATGGGAGGGTTCACCTGGGAGACTGAAAAGGTGAGGGCGTGATTGTGGGCAGGGGGCTGTAAATAGAAAGACAGACAGATGTGCGTTGATATCTGACGACTTCTCTTCTACTCCAATGCCAGCATGTACTTCTACCACTAACATACAAGAACATGCACACACACATACACACAGACACAAATGTCACCCACAGCTATCCTCTTTTAAGAGAAACACACAATCACAAAAACTCAACAACATGCATCCAAACATACACCATACAGATGTGTGTGTTGCACTGCCTCACAAATGCATGCACCTCACAAAAGACTGCCTGTTGTTTGGACAAACACACACTTGGTCTCACAGAACTGCACACACAGTCTCCCATAAACACACAGCCACACTCACAAACTCAACCACATACACATTCTCACAAACGCTGTGACTCACAAGCACACACACAACCGCACACCCTCTCATGAACTCAGGTTTCCCCAAAGAGCACACCCATAACCATACAAAAACTTCACACAAACACCTTCACAAGCCATTTAACTGCTCTCAGACAGCACTTGTTGGGGTCAGGAGTGGGTCAGTTATGTAAAGTAAGATGAGCGCTAACATTGCACTGATTGTTGTCAATGTGATGCCAACACTTCTGAATCTGCCTGTTGTCTCTTATTTCACATGCACTGGGAGCCCTCTGGGACAGGCACTGACTTTTTTTGTGCTGTGCTGTGTCTGAACACTGCCTGGTGCAGCAGTGTCCTGGACGACAAGAGGTGCTCCTGGTGCGATGGCAAAACAAACTTCTCTCGGAGAAGATGGTCAGAAAGATCAAGAATTGAAACCCAGCCCTCAAAGCCTGTTGTTTTAAAGGAATTTCAGGCCTTTCTGTGGTGTCAAGACTGCCTGTATTCCCCCAGAGACCTGAAATCTGGATCTTTGAGCAGCGCAACATCTCAGATGTGCCGACTCCCAGACATAAAGGGGCTGGACATTGCGCGACATGTCACGATCCTGCCGAGATCTGGCCTGCCTCCAGTCACCGCCTGCGCCGCCAAGCAGTGGGATGGACCAAGCCAACACAGTACAATGTGCACTCAAACTCTGCACTGACAGGCGAAGGGGAACGCGCCCTGACCCTGCCTAGCAATGCCCTGAGATTCATGGACTCATGGGATTGAGCCATGCTTGGGAACCTTATGAGGCCTCCAGTCACTGCATCAACTGAAGTCTCTCTGACTGACGCAAGGGCCTCTAGGAGATGCCGTATGTTTGATTTAGTTATTAAAAGAGGCCAGGGAAGAAACTGAGCATTTCCTGTCCTGTTCACAACGTGAGTTTCATTGTTTATTTTAACCCATGCTGAGAACATCAACCACCCAAGTCCCTGAGAGTAATTGGCCATAAGGGCATTGCCCCAGGGCTTTTGAATAGGCAGCTCTTAACCCAGTGGCTCCAGTCTATTCTCCAGGAACCCTGGGGCCTACAGAAGCAGCACTATGACAGCTGAGAAACTGAGGCGCAGAGAGACACAGTGACTGACCCAAGGTCATCCAGCAATCCATGCTTGAGCAGCGATCTCAACCACAGCAGCCTATATTTCACACTGGAAGCCAAACCAGAGACCCTTACGTCCTTGATGCCGTCACCACCCACCCAGTTAAGCCAACACCATTTTTGCCAACGTTGCTGACCCCCATCACATCAATGCACTCCACAGACCCCACTACCAGCAACATGCCCTACTAACCCCACTGAGCCAACACACAACGTGTCTCACAGATCCCATAGCGCTGACCAGCCCCATCAACCTCCCTAACAGCAACCCATGGAAACCCACCACCATCCTTCCTACCCATCTACGCCAGTTACCGGTGTCCCACCATTCCCATCATCAGCATGTCAGCCCCACAGACCTCAGCTCTTCCAATCTGCACTGTGCCTTCATTGACACCCCCCCGTGTCACCTCACCATGTGCCACCACATCCCTTCCTGAGTCATTAAACACCAGTTTCAACATGCTAGCGAGCTGTTACAGTGGCATTGGGGTTGGTCAGGTGCAGCAACCAGAACTAGAGGAGAGGCCTGGGTCCTTGAACTAGAACCCTCCAAATCTAGACTTCGGAAACCCTGCACTGCTCCAGCCACCAGGGACTCCATGTGGCTAATGACGGCTGGAGCAGAATCCAGAGGAAACATGGCAGAGACAGGAGAAGAGGAAACTGACTCCGGCATCCCCAAAGAAAGCAACCTGGCATGTCAGTCCCTACATCCACCATCCGTAGTACTCTGGCACACCTACCTACCACCTGCCCCCCACCCCTCTATCCATCCCTCCCCACGCACATCTATCTATCATCACATCCTTCCTTTTCCTCCAGGGCCACACACCACAGCATATCTGTGTGTCTCTCTTTCTCTATCAGTCTCGCCATCACATCAATCCACGCATCTCTTTCCAATCCCTTCCACTGCTAAAGGGACTGTTTCCCCATCACCCCTTAATTTAGCCTCCCCCACCCCCTCCCAGTATGTGTCCACACAGCCAGACTCACAGAGGAAACAGTTTGTATTTCAAGAGGTACAGAGAGTGAGGGAGACAAAAATTTTGGATTGCAGAGATCAATATTTCTCCTTGTGTGTGTGTGTGTGTTCAGAGTAACACAACCAGTAAAATCCACTCTCTCCCCCCTCCCTCCAGACGCGCTAGTGATACAATAGGTAAACCTGCCTGCTCCAGAGGTTTCTGTGCACAGCAATAATTAGTCATGACTCCAGTCGCCCCCCCCAATTGTTTACACCAGCCATAGAAATGGACTCAGAGATCAAATCCGAATATTCCAGCAGCAAAATATACACCGATCCAATGTGTATCTGAGAGTTAAACACCACACAAGCGAAATTGTGTATTCTGGTGAACACATGCAGATCAAATTGGGCATGCCACACACACACAGCGCAGGGCTCATCCCTTCCAGCAGGACGCAGCAGCATGCGCACACACACACACACACACACACACACACAAACTGTGTATCCCGTTTGCAAACCCAGAATCGTGCATCCCCTTTGGCCACAGGCATGCTGAGAGAGAAAATGTGTGTCTCACAGGGAGAGACCAAACTGTGCACCCCAGAGCGAGGTGTACATACACCCCCCCCCCAACACAACTGTACATCCAGGCTCTCTTCCTCTCACACACACACCAATTGTGCATCCCAAAGGTGCACAAAACACAGAGAAAGCGGTTTGTGCACCCCAGTGCCTCACACGCCGAGGAAACTGTGCACCGCAGAGCCCCCCAGGGGCGCCTACACAGGCGCCGGGGTGAGCCCCTCCGGCAGGGGCGGGCGGACGGACGGACGGACAGACAGACGCGCTCCCCCGCCTCCCCCGGGCAGACACTGCGGTACCTCGGCAGAGCAGCACCAGCCCCAGCCTGCAGAGCAGCCAGCCCGGCCAGGCGCCCCCGCTCATCGCGTCGGCGGCTCCCCCCAGGCGTGCTGCGGCCCCGGGGATGCGGCAGGCGGACAGACGGCCGGCCGGACAGACGGAGCAGCCGCGGGGTCCAGCCCACCCGCCCTGGCGCATCAAATCAGGGGCCGCACTGGAGGGGAGGGGGGCAGCTGACGCGTGCGGGGAGGATGGAATGTTAACGGACAGCTGATCGAGGGGGAGCGACCAACCAGCGGCCAGGAGGCGGCGGGGCGGGGCCTGGCAGGCAAATGAAGCCAGGGGAGCGGACCAATGGGAGAGGCGAGAAGGCAGGTGGGGTCGGGGGCTGATTGATGAGGCGCTCTTTGTTACTGCAGCACCGCTGGCGGGGGGGCTCCCCACAGCTGGAATCCCCGCAGCCCCCCCGGCGCCAGCCCCGCGTCACGGGATGGGGGAGACCCTCACCGCCCCCTCCCGGGGGACCGGCCCCGCCACTGCAGAGCGGCCTCCCCACGCAATGCAGCGCCCCCAGGGGCGCCCCCCCCGCTTCTTGCCCCACAGGGCAGCTGCTGGGGGCAGCCCCTTTCCCCCTTGCGGCACAGCATAGAGATATTCCTGCTCTGTGTCTTCCTGGGGGGGGGCAGCATGGGGGTGCTAATTATCGGGGGGTTAATTGTGAACCCCGCGTGGGGCTGGGCAGAGGGGCCTCAAGGGGGGCAACTCTCAAGGTCTCCCTGATGCAGGTGGGAGGGTCGATCTCATTTCTCTTCTCCCCCCCCACTCCTCCACCTGCATCCCTGACACATCATTGTTCAGCCCCCTCCCCGCTTCCCACACTGCAGGGATTTCCTTACCCCCCCCCACCTAATCTTCCCTCTAATTTTTGGTAGGCTGTGTGCGCAAAACAATTTCTTTTGTGCAAATTTTCAAAACCAGTGTCCAAATTTGTGCACGCTCCAGTGAGTGTGATCAAACTTGCGAGTGCAACAAAGCAAGTGTGTCTGATGTAAATAATATCTAAATTTGATTTGGATATGGTGATCGAAATGATTTTATAAATTGCGAAACCTTATTTGAAACATGCTAGTTGAAACTACCTTCTTAAAGTAGCATAAAGATATTAGCACTGTTGAATTTTTTTGTGCATGCTTTATTTTGTGGTGTGCACAGGTTTCACAACCAGTGTGCGCTTGCATATGCGCACAGTGTACACAAAACATAGCTCACACCCTCCTGAATTTCCCAAGTGCCCCCAGTTATCAGCTAGTAACAGTGTTATACCAGATTAGTGAGCCCCTCCGCCCCCCAATTTCAAGTCCTGGGGAGAGTACTGGCACACTGTTTTGGGAGGAATGTTTCCCAGGGGAGGCTGCACACTGGAAGATTTTAGCTATTAGGTGTATTACAGTTGCCCTGCCAACAGGAATTAGGGCTTGTGGTGCCATGGCCCCATTGGGCCAGGCACTGCCCGGAGTCAGCAAGATGCGGTTTTTCAATAGAAACAGGCTGTTTCCTGTTTTATGGGTGGGGAAACTGAGGCAGAGAGTGATGCCATGATCTGCCAAGTCATGCACAAAGTCAGTGGATGAGCGGAGAAGTCCTGGCTTCC
Organism: Podocnemis expansa; assembly: GCA_007922195.1. Lineage (NCBI taxonomy): Eukaryota > Metazoa > Chordata > Testudines > Podocnemididae > Podocnemis > Podocnemis expansa. Next base: position 504,456 of record ML682132.1, read on the forward strand.
TCTCCCTCCTCCTCCACTCTAACCCTTAGCCACCCCTCTGATCCCCTCCCATCAGCCCCAATAGGTCAGGAAGTCAAATTCTGGGGCTGGATTTAATAAGGTGTCGCTGATTTTATGACCAGTAATAACATTAGTTACCATGGCAATAAGGATAAGAAGAGAGGCAGGGTAATCAGATTTCCTGCCCTATAGCTGAGTCAGGCACCCATAGAGAGATGGCATGGGGGGACGAGAGAGAGAAGAGACCTTGGAGTCAAGCCACCAGGGTTTTATTCCATTTTGGGGAGTGGAGGGTGGTCTAGTGGTAAAGCAGCCCAGGACTCCTGTGTGCTGTTCCCCGTTCGGGGGGGAAGTAGAGTCTAGTGGTTAAAGCAGGGGGGCTGGAACACAAGAAAAGAGAAGTGAGGATTCCTGTTTCACCTGTAATACTTGGTAAGTCCCCTGGGGTGAAAGCATATTGCATATCCCTGAGACTTCCTTTTCTAGCTGAAATCACTCAGTAACACTGAGCCCTCCAGGTCTAGCCCCACAGATGCTCCATACAGCCCAGCTGGAGGTGAGTCAAGTCCACCCCACAGGTTCTTGGACAGGTCCTAGGCCAGCTCAGAGCTGTGGGAAGAAATGGGCAAAGTGGGTTGGTTGCAGGAGGTGCATGGAGGCACAGAAATAGGTGGTGGAGGGTGGAATTGAAAACACTGCCCCACCTTACATCTGGATGAAGTGGGTTGGAGCCCACAAAAGCTTATGTCCAAAGAAATGTGTTAGTCTTTAACATGCTACAGGCTTCTTCTTGTTTTTACTGCCCCACCTGTGTCTCGTAGGACAAAGGATGCTGATACACCCCATTGCCCATCTGAGAAGGACCCAGGGCTGGAGAAGGCGTCTCTGGGCTGGAGAAGCAGGATTGGGGGGGGGGCATGGCGAGGCCAAGCCCCTGAGTGTCAGGTCGTTGGGGGGGGGCAGACTGGACCCCCAAGTCTGGATTTCATGGGCCTTGCCCTCTCACCGTGGCAGCCAGCCTAGAGGGTTGCTGGAGTAGTGCTGGTGGACTCCAGTCCTCCCAAGCTCTGCCAGCACTGTGCTGGCCTGGGTAGAGCTGGATCTTGGTGGGGGCCCACGGCTGTAACCTCTAAAGCCCCTGTGCTGATCTGGCCCTCAGAAGAGGGCTGGGCCAGTCTTTCCCAGGGGGTTGGGGACACAAGGGGCATTTAGGGGCACCCTTCAGCACCCCCCATGCATGCTGAAGAACCGATCTGGCCCCCCTCTGCTTTCCTCCTCTCTCCAGGTGAGGGGGGCGGTGTGGGAGAGAGTGAGTGAGGCTGCCCTCTACCAACCAAGGCCAGGGCTGCTGCCCCAGGATGGGTAAGCGGGGTGGGGATTTGTGCCCCCCCCCGGGTACAGCCTGCCCTCCCTAGGGGAGATGGGGTGGGCCTGGGAATCCTCATGACCTTAGCTCCCAGGCACTGGACACCCTCCCTATGCCCCTGGTTAATGCGAAGGGGCTGGAGTCCCCTCTCTGGAAACAACAGAGGGTAGTGGTTCCCAGTCCTTTTAGCTTGAAGGTCACAGATATCATTTTTAGAGCCCTGAAGGGCTAGCAGCCTCAGCCAGCAGCCCCTCTGAAAAGCAGGCTGCTTCCTCAATGATCTCACATCCCCCTGGCTGCAGCAGGAAAACCACATGCATCTGGTCGCTCCCTGTGCTCCACCCGACTCATTCGATAGGGGTTCCCTTCTGCGGCCAGCAAGAGGGGCACTGAGGGCCACATTGAAAGACCCCACAGGTCACTTTTCGCCCTTGGATTGCAGAGTGGGAACCAGTGGCATAGGGGATGCCAAGACTAGGAACTGTGCCCAGCTCTGTAGGGTTTTCACCTAAAAGAGGGCATCAGGAATTGGGGAGAAGTTAGAGAAGAGTGATGCGGACAAACCAAGGGCTGGAAAACCTGCCGGGGGGGGAGGGGGGACTCGGACTGTGGCATTTCTCCTGGTCAAGGTGAAAATTAGCCTTGATTCTGGTCTATCAGCATCTCCCTGGGGAGGAGATTCAAGGGCACAGAGGACTAATTTAACCCAGTCGAGATGAGAAGAGTGAGAGCCGGTGACTGAGGAATAAGCCCAGACAAATCGAGACTAGAAATAAGGGGCAGATTTTCCCCACAGAGGGGGCAGATCCTTGCAACGGCCACCCAAGGGACAGTGTGGCTTTGCCAACACAGAGCTTTCCATTGATAGCAGGTGTCTCTTGGCAAAAACGCTGCTCTAGCTCAACCATCAGGTATGGAAAGGGTGGAGGAATCCCTGATTCTCAGGCCTCGGTATGCAGGAGATCCAATAGGAGGATCAAAAGAGGAATAGAGCCCAGAAGTTCTGTCTCCCCCTGCCCCCACCTTTCACATCGAATCAATGACCCAAGAAGGAAAGGCCCTTGAATGTAATTGATGTTTGAGAAATCTGACACCAATCAAATCCATTTTCATACCATTAACTTTTGGAACACCTTGCCACTTGATACTGCTGGGGCAATTGCTCAGCAACAGGAAGGGATAGATTTATAGGCTATGTCTACACTTGCAAATTAGTCTGGATTAAGGAGGCTTAATCCCAACTGATTTAGCCCATGGCCACACTAGGCTCTCCTTAGTTCTCACTAAGAAATTTCTTAGTGCAAACTAGGGAATGCTTAGTTCAAGCTAGTTAGTACCAATGCTTGCTTCGAACTAAGTGTGATGTGGACTCAAACGAACGCTTAGTTGGAACTTAATAAATTCAAACTAAGGTGGTTAGTTCAAACTACAAATGTGTTCTAGTTTGAGCTAAGCATTGCTTCGAACTAGAGCACGTTAACTGGAACTTAAAAGCGTGGGGTTAGTTCGAACTAAAATGAGGTTAGTTTGAACTAACCTCAAACTTCTTAGTTCGAACTAGCTTTGGCTAGTGGAGACACAGTCATAGATTCTAAGGTCTGAAGGGACTAATATGATCATCTAGTCTGACTTTTTGCACAGTGCAGGTCTTGAAACCTCACCCATATATTCCAGCAATAAGCCAATAGCCTATGCCTGAGTTATTTAAGTCCTGACAGGGAGCAGCTAGAATGAAAGCAGGGGCCAGGGGACTCAGTCCTCATTGAGAATCACAGTGCAGGGAAAAGCCAAGAGCCATTTCTATGAGCAATGAGAACAAACAGACCCATCAAAGTCAGGGATTCCAAATACGAGCAAGATGCTGAGAAAGGGTTTAATACCGCCCACTTCAGAGCGACCTTGAGCTTTAAGGGGCTAGGAGGGAATTTCATTCATGGGGAGATGACTCCATCCTTAACCACTAGAACCTATTGATCTGATCAAGGACAGCAGTTTCTTTCTCCTCGGGTGGTCATTCTGGCTTTAGCCACAAGACCCCACCCCAGAGGCAGCAATAGAACCCATGAGTCCTGGTTCCCAGGGGTACTTGCTCAAACATCTCAAATCCACCCCCACACTAGACAGGAACAGAATCCAGGAGTCCTCGCTCCCAGCTTCCCCTGCCCTAACCACTCCACCCCACCTGCAAAGGGAGGACTAGAAAGACCCCGGCAGTCCTGACTCCCAGCTCTTAAGAGGCCCAGGCTACCAGGTGGAAAGCCACATCTAGAAATAGACACGTACAGGACACTTTCTCCAGGAGAGTTCCTAGTGCATTAGTGAAACTGCTTCAGCTCTTGAGGTTTGCTGTGTCAGCCAAACGGCAGTTTCCCTTCCGCTGCCTCCCTCCAGCTTACTGAACCCTGTCCTAGCTCTAGTTAGCCAGATCTCACATTCATTTATTCCCAGCCAGAGGAGACCCCAGGCACTGGAGAGTGCCCTGACCGAGAGGCAAATTAGCTGTGAATTCTCCACCTCCTGATGCTGCTAATTCATAAATCCGTCTGCCTGGAACCCAAACAAGGCCCTAGATCACGCCACTCTCACATCCTGTACCTCCCAGGATAGAAAGCTCCAAACGGGCAGTTGTGTTAGGCCAGTTCAGCGAAACAAACAAGCAAGGACTCTTGTCTTGGGGCACTTTTAAAGGCTAACATTTATTTATAAATAAATACATTTGTTAGTCTTTAAATTGTCGCAAGACTCCTTTTTTGTTTTCCCAGGGTAGAGAATCTCATGTAATCCCCCTGTACTAAGCCTAGTAGCTCACATTTGCCTGAAGCATCGGCCAGAAAAGTCACCATGTGTTTATCTGACTGTTCTACCAATGTGCAATGAAGGGCCTCCCACACCTTCCCTTGGGAGCCAACACCAGAGCTTGCTTCTCCACAGAGTGAGTTACAATACTTTTCTCAACATCTGACCTAACATTTAGTACAAATGTTAAAATCTAGAATGAGGGAAGGTGTTGCGTTTTCAGTTTAAAAACCTTAAGAGCTGACTGGTTTTTAAAACAAAAGAGCCTGATTACAAGATTTTAAGAGTGAAAAATCAACTTTTTAACCAAAAGACCAGTTTGCAAAAACTTTGTTTCCTGCAAAGGCAAGATGTTTTTGAAGCCTCCAAATTGTTTTAATTAAAACCAATGGTTTTTAGTCAAATCCCAGGTATTGGTTTCTTAAACATGGTTTGTTTGTTTTTTCCTCTCCTTTGGCAAAAATCTGTTTTCAAAAAGTAAGCATTTGGGTTTAAAACTTTTTTTGAAAACTCAACATTTGGCTCAAAGCTCATGTTTTTTCTTCCCCGAATTACCAGGTTTTAATCCATCCCCCAAAACATTTACTGAAACTCCCAATTTTTTTACCTCAGTCATTTTCCTCCAAACCCTGAATGTTTGCAGTTTCCACTTTTTCATTAACAGCAAAACAAAGTGCACAAAAATTTTGAAGAGTGACCAGAACTGGTATGAAGTTGCCAGTGACTGTTGTTTTTCCAGGTGGCTCTATAAAGTTTCGAGTCCTTGCTCTCATGTAGGAAGGGAGAGGTAATACAAAAGCCCTGCTAAGAGAACAGTGGACCAGAACACTCAGCGCAAGTGGCGGCCTGGAGCTCTATCTTGTAGCCATGAGTTCCACCGGCCGTGGCCCAGTTGCTGAGAATACCCCACCTGGATATTCTGGAGGACTAGTGAGTGGCCAGAGAGGTCTGAAGGTGCCTTCCTACCCCTTTCTGTTATTTCTCCCTTCCTAGTTTTCCACTCTCCTTCCCCTCCTCTGTCACCCCTTCCAAACCCTCTTCTTTCTCTCCGCAGGGCACTGTGGACCGGGACAACATGACCCTTCCACTGCCCATGGAGTTGAATTTCAATCAGACCTCAGCAGCTGTTAAGGCCTCTCACCTGGCCATGGCCGTGTTGCTGTTTGCCACCTTCCTGGTGGGTGTGGTGGGGAATGGGTTGTACCTGTGGGTGCTCGGACTGAAGATGAGGAGGACGGTGACCACCCTCTGCTTCCTCCACCTAGTGTCCTGCTACCTTCTTTTCACCCTGCTGATCCCCTTCTTCGCTGTGTATGTCCTCTTGGGTTTCCACTGGGTCTTTGGCAATGTCATGTGCAAACTCCTGAATGCCTGCAGCTCCATGGGCATGTTCGCCTCTGTCTTCCTTCTCTCCCTCATCAGCCTGGACCGCTACATTCTCACTCACCATCCTGTCTGGTCCCGGCGTCACCGCACTGTGCCAAGAGCCAGGAAGTTGGTTGTGGGAGTGTGGCTAGTTTCCTTCATTCTTAGTGCTCCCTACCTGGTTTTTCGGGACACCCATGTAAATGAGGGCAAGTGCACCTGCAAAAATAATTACTCCCGCTACAGAAATGGGAATGCAGCTGAGATGCAGACCTTCGAGAGCCGTGTCCACCTGGCCCTCTTCATGGTCCGGTTCCTGCTGGGCTTCATGCTGCCCTTTGTCATCATCGCAGGATGTTATGGCCGGATGGCACTGGATCTGAAGGAAAAGAGGCTGGCCCGGACTGGGAAGCCCTTCAAAGTCATGGTGGCTGCAGTGGTGTTATTCTTTGTTTCCTGGCTGCCCTACCATCTCTATTATGGTCTGAAGTTCTTCAAAGATGGGCCAGAGTTGGACACCATCCTGGCCATTTACACTGTCAGCTTTTGCTTCAATGCCTGCTTCACACCCATCCTCTACCTCTTCGTGGGGCGGAAGTTCCAGCAGGTGCTCAGGACTTCTCTGCTTGCCATGCTTCGGGAGACTTTTGCTGAAGACAACAGCAGCAATGGTGCCATCTCCCATGAGAGTTGTGGGATGCCAGCTGGCAAATTGGGGCTGCCCTACCACAGGCCTCTGGATTCAGGGACAGGGAGCTTAGAACCCAGGGATCTAAATTAATGGGTGTAGAGCTCAATGGCATTTAGTTCTGGCATCTGAAATTTGGAGTCAAGCAGCAAGTTCAAGAGCCAGGGCTGTCCTGGGAGGGCGGGGGGGAGAGGGTTGATTGCCCTGGGGCCCGCACTTCCATGGGCCCTGCACTGTCCTGCTGTGAGCAGGGCAGCATGGGGCCTGCACCAATGCCCCCAACAAGGCCGCTCTGTTTCCCCACCCCCTCCCTGCTGCCTTGGGCATGGAGCCAAAGGCAGTGGGGAAGGGTGGGGCAGCAGCACAGAGCCAGCCTCTGCTCTGGGCCCAAAGGCCAGGCTTTGTTCTCTTGCCCCTCCTCTAGACCGGCTGTTCCACCCTCGGGGTGGAGAGGGCTGGCCTGGAGGTGGGGTGGGAGAGGAGAGCCCAGCCCCCAGACCGACCGGCTCTGCCCCCAGGGGCAGAGTGGAAGGCTCAGGGTAGGGGTGGGAGTGGGGGTGGTCCACACCTCCCTGGGGACGGTCCTGTCTAGAGTCATGACTCATTCCAAAATTTCAGGGATTCCCAATCTCTTGGTGCTTTAGCAAAAATCCAAATGTTTCCTGGCTGGATCTAGAAAATCTTGGGTACTATTTCATTCCCCTTCAAGCCCCTGATGTGATTTCATATGTTGCTGATTGCTTTGTAGCACTGAGCACTAGATCTCACTCCATTGTTCTTAGTCCAAGCTAGAACTGTATGGGTTTTAGGTCACTCATCACTGAAAACACTGGCATGACCTTATGTGTGCTAGAATCTAACTGGTTGCTTGGTTTCTAGATTTCCTTCCTTTTTAACAAACACAATGGGAATGCGTTTCTTGTTGATTCAATAACTTCACAGGTGCTGAGTCTCTCAGTGCTTAAAAATCCAGCAATATCCCATGTGTTCTAGATATCTGCCTGCCAGTTTGCAGCTGGCTATGAATTCTAGACCCCTGGACAATTTTGGAACCAGAGGTGAGAGCTTCTTAAAAAAACACAAACTTTTGTATATGTATCTAGACCCCTGTCTGTTACAATGAACTGCCCCAGACAAAAGTGTCTCTCTCAAAAACTAGTGTAAAGCAGGTCTAGAAGCTGTGCCTAACAGCTTCTAAGGGGGGAGGGCAACTAATCTGCATAGTTTTTGTATTTGCATGAGCACAAAGAGCACTATTAGGTATTAGCATAGCCTCACTTATGGGTGCAGGGCATAATGGTTAATGGTATTTGGATTTATTTGATCGCAAATCTGTCAATATCTGTAACTTTACTGAAAAGAAAAATGAAATACTGTACTGTCTTTTATAATATGCTACTCTTTTGATTGTTCAAACTCTGTTTAGGTTAGTTGTACAGTGAAAAACCACCATTAGCAATAAGGAACTTGAAAGAGGGACCAACTCTTTGCTTTCAGCTTGCAAAAAGAAGAAGGGGGAGGGGATTAGCATAGTTCTGTTCAGAGTGATGTCTGATATACTGCCCCACTGTCAAATGATGACTTTATGGTTAGGCTTCTTGTGGAGCCTTTCTTTGTTATTTTAATTGAAAGAGCTGTTTGCAGCTATTCTGAATTTAAGAGCTGAAGTTAGTGGGAGCAACTAGTGGGCAGAACCAGCAGGTGGGGTGAGCAGCCAGTGGGTGGCACTGGTGAACAGCAGGCAGAGTCAGGGGGTGGAGTGAGTGTCCAGTGGGCAGAACCTGCAGGTGGGGTGAGCAGCAGGCAGAGTCAGTGGGTGGAGTGAGTGACCAGTGGGCAGAGCCAAAGGATGGTGCAAGTGGACAGAGTGAGTGATCTGTGGGTGGCACCGGCAAACAGCTTGTGTGAAAGACATTCCCTATGTACCCTTGGGTTTGTTGCAAATCTTGTTTTTACACTGATTCTCTAGATCGGTGCTGGTTTTGCTACTAAGTTCCTATGTTCTGTTATGCTCTGGGATTTTGGTGGGAGTCTTGTTCTGCACTGATTCTCCAAATCAGTGTCAATTTTTGCTATTGTGCCTTTACATTCTTTTTATTACTATTAAAAGTTCTGTATACTGCACTCAGACTCATGTTTGTGAGCGGGGAAACATTACCCCTTTGAGGTGCCTTGGGAAAAGTGCAGGATTTCCCAGAAGACTGGGTGGGAGCTCAACCTGGTTGTTATAACATTATTTGGAAACCCGTAGAAACAGAACCCGGCCCTTGTTCTGCCATCTTTTCCTGGCAGAAGGGTTACACTAGTATAGTCATCTAGACCACTTTGAATAACAGCTGTAAGTCCCCTTTCTAGAATTCTAGGCATTCTAGATTAACCAGCTTTGTGGAGAGACAATAGTCAAAAACTCCTGATAAACTCCAGGCCTAAATATAGTATAACAGTTAATCTGGAGGAGAAAAACAAGCACTAGAGAGACTTAAGTTCTGAATAGTTTATGGTTTTAATTAACTAGATAGGTTCCAGAATTTTGTTAAATATCCACTGAAAGCTTTGCTTTTGCATCTAGAATTTAGAAACATCCACAATGTTAGATTAGAAGAAGAAGCAAACAAGTTGTCCTGGAGGCAGATTGGGTCAAATGGTGCTCTTTATTGCCTGCTCGTTCCCCTTGACGTCTTGAGTGAGCAAAGAGGGGGGTGAACTACTATCCTTTTATGCTTGAGAATATGTAAAAGCTTGCATTCATAACAACTCCCCAATGACCATTTTTTGGTTACGTTAACACCCAAGCAATAAATATTAATAACTGTGGTGAATATAATTATCCCTGCCCTTGTTGTTGTTTACAGGTTTAGTTAATAGTGTGCAGGCATTTAACTTTACAACATGCTTCTTTTGTTACAGTAATGCCTAGAATATTACTGACCAAGCATTTAGCAAGGGAAGGGAGCCCTGAGAAAGTTGATAAGTATGTTCTTTCCGAAGTTCTGATGCAGGAGAGAAAAGTTACATTTCTTGCTCAAACTATGAAAAAGGGAGAGGGGAAAGGAAAAATAATATATTTCACTAAATTCCAACTGCAAGAAGCAAATCCTGTGTGGCCACCCATTACCTCACTACCATAACAACCGTGGCTCAGGCAGAGGCCCAGGGACTCAGGTAGGAGTCCAGTGTCCAGCTTAAATTTACCCTTCTACACAGTTTGCTTTCAAAGATGGGTGACGTCTAGACCAAGGGTGGCCAAACTTATGGAACTCAAGAGCCACACAAGTTGATTATTAAACCTTCAAGAGACGCACTGAAGCATATAGCCATATACTTTTACCTACTAAATTGATTTGCCGACGTTCTTCCACAAGCCACACTTTTTCATTCAAGAGCCACATGAGGCTCCCGAGCCACAGTTTGCCACACCTGTGTCAACGGAGGTGGCAGCCATGATGGCCACCCTGCGCCACACGTAGCCCCCCTGGATTATGCTGCTCTCAGGGAGGAATGTTAAGTATCGATCTCCCTGGTGGGCCTCATCTCCGGGCCATCCAGCTCAAGGGGAAGATCTCCCCTGATGGCCCTCAATCTCCTGTGTGAGTTTCTTCCTCCCTAGCTTTGTGTGAACAAGAAGGGGGATGAGTTCCTATCCCCCCTGAACAGTTTCTCAGCACCCCTGTCACCACGAAGGAGGGGTCATTGTCTGGGGTCTCAGTTCCATCATTGGTCCTGACCAGAATCCCACTCCCAATTGGCTATTTTTACTCTGGCTGTGCAAAATTCTATTTAACCCCCCTGTCTCAGGTAGCTTGGTGTTCTCCCACCCTCGAATGCTAAAGGGCACATCGCGACCCGGTCGGACTGATCCCCCGACTGAGACAGGGAGCACGCACCCCCGAGACCTTCTTTTTTTGGGGTGTACACGAATTGCCGGCCGAACAATTACGTACTGGGATGCCGCATCTGGTCTGCCTCCTTGCTTTGGGTTCCACTATGGTGCTAGGACAGGTATTATAAATTGATACAAGCCTCCTACTTCTCTTAATTCTTCTCCTTGCTACTATTCATGTATAGTCTGTTATTGTAGCTTCCTTATTTGAGTTTTGTATAGTTTGTGTAGCTGTTTATTATTCCCCCTGTATCCTGCATAATCCTTTCATGATATAGATGTTCATTGCCTAGCATAGATTGTTATTTCGTCATATATTTATTAGCCATTTGTATTTTGCATTTTTTATTGTAAAGTTGTTTATTGCTCCACTTCTGCTCTAAACTGCTGTCCCCAAATTCCCCCAGTATACATGGGGGGGGAGTGTAGGAGTTTAGTTTCTCTCATTTGACTCCTTCATTCTGCAGCCCACCCTTCTTGGCTAGCAAGGAGGAATGGCTTTGAGCCATTGGTAAATACGCGTCGGGTGGACTGGTTAGTGCCCATGCCGATGTCGAGGTAGTAACAGGCCAGAAAAGTCCTTGACTTATTATGGCCACCCTCTTGTAGGTCATTGCTCAATACTGTTGTTAGGTTATAAGTGTTTTACATAGACTTTTTTGTTCCACACTGTTAGTTGGTTATAAGTGTTTATATAGACTTTCCTGCTCCACACTGTTAGTTAGTTATAAGTGTTTTATATAGACTTCCTTACTTCATATTGTTAATTGGTCATAGGTGTTTATGGTATCACTATAAAAGTAGTTTTTCTTTTGTTTACTTGAACTGGTGTCCGTCTCATTGGTGGGTGTCACCGGTCCATCACAGTTACATTGTGAACCAGGGGTTCAACAACCTGGTCTAGACTAATGCAAGAGATAGGGATTGTGTTGTTCTGCAGAAAAATGTGGGTCCTAGATTTCATTTGTTCCAGAATGTTCTTTTGGAGCTGGCTAGTTCCTAGGTTGTAGATCAGAATATAGAAATCTTTCCTTTCCAGCAACAAAATATATATTCTAGATTAAGGCTAGATTCCCTTTCAAAGGACATAGATTCTAGTTTCTACATGTCTAGAATATAGGATCTTTCTCTTAAAATGCTACTTCTTCTAGATCCCACAAGTCCTAGGTGAGTCTAAATGCATGGTGTTCCAGATTTCATCCTGCCTAGCCATCAGTATCTTTATTATCAACACTACTTTGGACTGTAGACTCATTCAGTGCAACAGTAGTTATAATACCCTGCAGGAGACCATTGGTCTAGAACAGAGGTGGGCAAAATATGGCCACAGGCTGGCTCTGACCTGTCAGCAATGTTCTCTCTAATTACTCGTAGATTGTGTGTGCAAACAATTTCTTTGTGTGTGGAAAAACATTTCTTTGTGAGCACCAATATTTGCACTATTGAATTTTTTTGTGTGCACTTTATTTTTTTGTGTGCGCAGGTTTCATGACCTGTGTGCGTGCGCACACATGCACAGCTTAGAGGGAACAGTGCCTGTCAGAGGTTGCCATCTGGCCCTCTGCTCCTGGCCTGTCCACCTCCCCAACCCCTGCTGTAAAACTCCATGGCCGGGGCTGTGCTGACCCCTTTTGTGGCTCACAGTTGGTGCAGTGCCACTCTGGGGCTGATGCTGCGCTGCCTAGCCCCCATCCCCCCGCAGGCGCTGTGCTGCTCCACGGCTGTGCCACTTGCAGTGCCGCTCCGGGGTTGGGGCCAGGGCTGGGGCTGTGTGCCTCCACCCCCATGAGCTCTCGCCTCGCTCCTGTCCCTGCCCCTCTCCCCCCAGCTTACCCTGGCCTCTCCCTGGTTCTCTGATGCCCCACTGACGCCCCTGGGAATTTTATTGCCCATCTCAGTCTAGAAAGAGGGGCTTTTTAACAGATTGTGCTTTGGATCAAATAGAAGGTTTGGTCTTGATGTAAGAATTATTGGGTGTGGTGTTACACAGGAGGTCAGCCCCACTATCCATAAAAGCCTTTGCTATCTTTAAAATCTGTGGTTCATAAATTCTAGGTCCATTCAAAGCATTAAATAATCTAGAACAACACCTAGGATGACACGGGTTCTAGGCATTATTGTGTCTAGAATTCAGCACTTCGTAAAACCCAGACTGTGGTATATATTCCATAATTTTTATTCATTCCTTTGATCAAGAAAAAATGGATCAGATTAAAGGACGTTTTATCTGCTATTTTATTCCTGCCAGATTTAGGAGTTAAATAATGATGTATGTATTTTATTAAATTTGACTAAAAGCAAAATGTCAAAATAGGGCAAAGTGCACTTTGAGACATGAACTTTTATCACAGGAAAGAATAATTGTGCACAGTTCTAGACTGAAGTTGTATGAGATGCCTGACATTTATGGATAAAATGAAGAAAAATAAAAATGCATCCCGTCTCCAGCTTTTTAAGAGTCATTTGAGTTCTTTTTTCAGATTTTGTCACATTAGAGTCTCTCAGGACTCCCGGGTCCTAGCCACACTCTAGGGAGAGGAGTGGGATCTAATGGTTAGAGCAAAGAGGGTTGGGAGCTAGGACTGCTGGGTTCTGTCTGAAGCACTGGGAGGGGAGCAGGTCTTGAGGTCTTTGGGACTTTGTCTGAGCATCAAGAAAAGTTCTGTGATGCTCAGTTTAGGCATGGCAGCAGACAGTAAGTAGGAAACCTCCACTGGGCAGATTAATGGATTAGATTAAATGGATTAACTGAATCGTATTCGATTAAAAATGTAAAGGATTCTTGAATAGATGATCAGGATTATATTAAATACCTTCCTCTACATCAGGCTGGATGTTTTCATTATTTTGATCCAATGGCTCAGCTGACTGAATAGATTAGCTGGGGTAATTTGAAAGGGTTCAAACAGGATCGCTGATGAGGTCAAATATTACTTGAGATTAGTGGGACAGAGGAAATTAGCTGGTTGCCTTTTGGATAACCTGATGCAATTAACAGGATTAAGAGACTTGAGATGAAAGAGATAAAGGGGGAGAGGAAATGAGAAACTAGCAGCCATTAAATACAATAAAGAAATAGAAAATCATAGACGGGTGAGTATGGAGATGGCTAGAGGGGGTGTATGGGGGTGGGCAGATGGAACGGCTCTGCGTGGAGATGGAAAGATAGACGAGTGGTGTGGATGGATAGCGAGATGAAGGGATGTGAATGTCCAGCAACACCCAGTCTTCCTATTGATCAAGAATCCTGAACTGTGATCAGAGGCCCTCCCACCCAGCCACCCACTGGATATAGGATGGGGTACTGAGTGCTGCTATGCAGCTCTTATCCATAATTCTCACCTCCATGTTCTAACCACTACACCCCACTCCCCATGAATAGAATCCAGGGGTAGGGTTACTGGATACCAAAGCATGGAAAGGAGGACAGGGAAGTATGAAAATGAGGACATTGGAGGACACATGGAGAAAATGTAGTATTCATGTAAAATTCTTCTGTTTTTAGGGGGCCCTGGAATGCTTCCCCCTACAAATAGGGTGATTTGAGGCATTCCAGCATACTTTAAGCCCTGTACGTAAAAAGCCAGACAAAATCATGTATTTTTAAAATTCCTGCTGGATGGAGGACATGAAGGTAAAAAGGAGGACATGTCCTCCTTTTGCCTGACATCTGGTAGCCCAACTCAGGAGTCTTGGCTCCCAGCCCCCCCCGCCCCGACTTGCAGGAATCACTGCAGTGGCTCCCTCGGTCTTGCTGCCTCATGGCTGGTCACAATAGGAAATCGATGACCCAGTTGATAGCCTGTTTGATTTCTGCAGTGATCTTTGGGTCTGCTGACTGGGCTGGCCGTGAGCTGGGGGTTGGTCGCAGCAGCTTGGTTCCAGGTGCTGCATCTGCACCAGGGCTCTCAAACTGTGTGTGGTAACCCCCCAGGAGTGTCATGAGGCTATTATGGGGAAGGAGCATGAGCTGTCACATCTGTGTCTGCTGACAAGGGTAGCATGGCACGGCATGGGGGAGTCATCACTTTTTTTGGTTGGGGGATAATCACAGCCTGAAATATGCTCAAATGGTGTCCCAGCAAAGCAGAGATTGAGGAGCCCTGCTCTACACGTGCCCTGGGACTGCAGCCAGGAGAGTGTCTCATTTTGGAAGTGCCAAAGGGCTAGCCGTGTTAGTCTAGTTCAGCAAAACAAACAAGGAATCTGACGGCACTTTTAAAAACTAAGACATTTATTTATTGCATGAGCTTTCATGGGAGAAGACTCCACTTCATCAGGTGCTTGGAGACATTCCCCATCTTCAAGTATCTGATGAAGTGGGATTTTCTTCCATGAAAGCTCATGCAATAAATAAATGTGTTAGTCTTTAAACATGCCACCAGACTCTGTGATTGTTTCCCTTTAAGGTCACCCTGAGCAGATGGGACTGGGAAGCAAGATTCCTGCTTCTCTCCACAGCTCTGGCAGGGAAGCAGGGTCTAGTGGTTAGAATACAGCGTGGGGGACAGTCAGAGAAGAGATTGCAGCTGGTTGCTAATAGCACACGTGCAGCTCCATTTCAGGGTTGTGTTCTTCAGGAGCAGTCCCTGGCACTGGCGAATTCCACTGGCCAGACCTAGGAGGGAAGGTGGGAGGCAAAGGCAAAAAAATCAATGCAGCTGCAGCTTCCATGGGAGAGACACAGATGAAGGCAACAGCCCTGACATACATCATGCTACATGTGTTTCAGGGGTGGGGACAGAATGGTGAAGAAATAAGAAATTTCTGCACCTCAAGCCACTAGCCCCCACTCCTCTCCCAGAACTAGGGGGAAAACCCAGGATTCGTGACTCCCAATCCCCTGCTCTAGCACTCAACCCCATTCCCATCCAAAAGTTAGGCTTAGAAGGCAGGATCCCTGGGTCCCAACCCATGCCTCACTCTACTAACCATTTGACCCCTGCTCTGAGTCCTGGTTCTGAGCCGCTCTACACCACACTCTCTTCAGGAGTCCCAGCCCCCAGTTTTCACTAGACCCCATTCCCCTCCCCACAGTGGGGGATAATTCTCCCAGAAGAGGCACACGGGAGACCATATTTGCTCCAGTCTGCCAGCCGCCTGCCAAGCTGGTGGGAACGTCACTTAAACCTTGGGAAGGAAAATAATTTAAATACTTAATTATTAATCTGGATTGAACTTGTAATAACTGTCCTGGTGCATGTGGCAAGGCTATAGATCTGGGCTGCGTGTTTATTCACAGCTGTAATTGTATTGACAGACTAAATTCTAATTAACAGACATTTAGCAAACAGCTTCACTCATCGATCACTCCCCATTGACCAGGTTCTGTTTATCAGAATCTAACAAGTCTGTGGGCCTGTCAGAAACTCTCCTTCCTGCCGTTAAAATCTCAGCTGAGATTTACCTAGAGCTGAGATGGGGCAGGACAGCTGGGATGCAGCCAGCTCTGGGGTGGGACGGCTGGGGAACTTCCACATAACAACGCTGCACAGGGATGGTTTACTTGGCAGTTGCTCAGGTCTTAAGAGTATTGAGGGATATTAATATAACTCAGGTAGATAGATAGATAGATAGCCCGTTGTTTTGTGTGTGTCTCCAGACTCAGCAGTGGACATTTCCCCATCTCATAGTTTTATCTATTTAAAACAAATTATTTCAGCTAATATTCTGCACCATGGTACATAATAAAATCATAACACTAAACCTTTGACTGTCCCTGTGGCCTTTTCCGAGGAATGCATACAACGGCTGTAAACTACTGCTTCAAAACCACCCTCTGAGAGAGGAGACCGCTGCAGGCTCTGAATAGGGGAAGTGAATCAGAGTCCTGGCTCCCACGACCTCCGTCTCTAGCCACTCAACCCCACTCTTCTGCTAGAGCCAAGGACAGAATCTGGGAGTCTGAGCTCCCTCCCCATCCCCAATCTAGAGGGGACAGCAAGGGAGAAGAGAATGAGACAATGGAGGGATGGACAGAACCAGCCCATTTGCTCATAAACACTGTGGGAGAAAATTTTCTCTTTTACTCTGTCATTCTTCCCTTTCTTCACTCATTTGTTCGTCACCTTTTCATTCAGCCACTGATTCCTTTGGTCTCTCCTCTGTATTTTAGCTGTCTCTCTCAGTCTCGCTGCCACCCCATTCCAGTTCCTTTGGCATCTCCCTGGGCTACCCCATTGTTTTCCACTCAAATCCAGTGCATTGGATCCAAGTGCTGGTGAGAAAGGGCCTGGATCACAGGATGTGTGTCTGTGTCTGTTCACCTGCTACCCTCTCCTAGTAAGGCTGTGCCCTTCTGTGTGCGTTGTGTGTGTCCTGGCTGCTCTTCAGGACTCAGCCCCTCCAGCAGGGGGCAGCCATCTCTCTCTTGCTCCCACACACACGTGCGCGTGCAAGAGAGAGAGAGAGATCATGTCTGTTAACCTTCCCCCAGGTCCGTCTCCTTGACTTGTATATCAGATTTGTTCTGTACCAGTGAAGTGAGCTGAGATCAGCTACTTTGCTATGAACTGTCACCCTAAATATATGTATTATTGCGGGGAGGGGGGGAGAATATAGATAAAACTTACCAAAATTATGTTGTTATGGCAACAGCTCTGGGCCGCCTCCTCACCGCACGGCAGGGGAAATATTGCCCAATACATCATGCACCCGGGGACCTGACAGCAAGAAAATTGTCCCTAACCAGCTCTTGTCAAGGTGATTTATAAGGTCTTAATTTTCTGGTGACACCAGGGTATTTAACTTAATTTGCTGCCATCCCTCCTCCTCAACTTGCCCATTGCCCTGCTCCATGAGAAGGGTCAAGCCCTTTGCGTCCTTGCTCTGAACTGATATGCTGCCCCCATCTGCAACATGTGAGTCCACAAAGGTGACACTCAAGACCTGGCTGCCTCAGGAGGCTGGGGCATGGGACGTGCCACTTTCTCCTCTAGGGTGCACAGGTCCCAATCCAGCCCCAGGTTACCCCCTGGTTAGTGGGGATTGGTGTCAATTCCTCTTGGCTTTTGTCCAGAGCTTCTCCAGTTCTTCATTCTGCTGGGACTGAATTGGACAATGGTTCTAATCAATAACCGGGATCAGCAACCTGAAAGATAAGATGAGCCATTTTTAAAAATTCCTTCAATAGCCAGGTGTTTTGAGAGTTGCAGTGGGTGTAACCTCCTGGTGCGGGGAGGTGGGCCAAGGCGTCTGCCACAGGGTCCCCTGATGGGGGAGGTGGGGAGAGAGCCTGCAGCCAGGACTAGTCCCCCCACAAGGTCCCCTTGTGGTAGGGGGAGCCTGGTGCAGGCTGCCCACAGGGTCCCCAGGTGGCAGGGTAGCCCCGGAGCCCAGAGCTGCAAGGGACCAGTCAAAGAGCTGCATGCGACTCTGGAGCCACAGGTTGCAGACCGCTGCACACAGGAGACCGGCCCTGGCCCAGCATTGAGAAAAACAGGGAAGAGAACAGCACAACTTATCCTGGCTTCCCTGTGCTCTGGGCCCCATGGGAAAGGAGCAGGGTCTAGTCTAGTGGCTAAAGCAGGAAGGCTGGGACTCAGTCCGGACTCTGGGCTCTCTCCCCACTTTGAGGAGAGGAGATCTAGCAGTTAGAGTCAGAAGGAAGGCCTGAGAGGCAGGACTAATTGTGGCTCTCTCTCTGCCTCTAGGAGGGAAGTGACATCCAGTGGTTAGAGCAGGGGGGCTGGGCGCCAGGGCTCCTGTTCTCTATTTCTAGATCTGAAAGTGTTGCTTATTGGAGTCAATGGGCCAGACCCACAGCTGGAGTCAAAGAGCTGTTACTCCACTGAGGTCAATGCTGTAGAGAACAGAGGGGCTGCACTTTGAATCCTTTTGAACACTACTGAGGAATGAAACTGATAGGTCCTTCCAGCTGCTGGAGAATCTGACCCATGACCATGAAATCTTATTATGATGTGTCCAAACCAGGCTCCTTTGTCTTTGCAGCTCTCCCGTGACACATGTAGCTGGGAGGCAGTTCAGTGGCTTGCACTGGCTGGTGTTCTAGGTAAAAGGAAATGGTGTTTAGTGGAGCACGGCAAAGGAAGAAATAGACGTGGCTGGCATGGGCTGGGAATGCAGCAGAGCGGGGAGAATAGCAAGCTGGCCAGTCTAGAGGTCCTCCAACACAGCTGGAAAGAGCTGGGGGTTCAGGGAAAAGATTAAATCCAATCAGATTAAGGGTAACGGAAAGGCCAAAGAGCCCCCTGGAGGGTTTCCCTTTGGAATATTTTAACTGGTGCCCAGGCTGCAAAGAGAGAGTGAATTTGAACTAAGCAAGGTGGCCACAGTTGGGGTTTGGATGGGAGACATGGGGGGAAGGGGATGATAATGTGGCTCACTAGGGGTGCCTTGTTCACAAAGTCAGGCCTGGTCCCAGTGCCCCCCTGGTGTTCTGGGGATGCGGGGCTGGTCGCAGCACTGGCTGAGCCATCTCCATGCAATCAGTTCTAAGCTGTTTCTACCTTCTAAGGCCAAATGGCCCATGGCCAGAACTAGCCGCCGAGCCACATTCTCTGCCCTCCAAAGGCTTCTCATTAGAAGGCTGAAAACAGGTTTTTCATTAGATTAGGAAGTATTGGCAACTAATTAATTGGCTTCTCCCAGATACCAGGAGCTATTAGTGCAGAAAGGGCTTGAAGTGCAAATGTGAGTGAATGAACAAACAAACATTTGTGTCTGTGTCTCTGTTTTGTGTGCGAGTGAATGAATGAACAAATGAAGGAATGAGTGAATGAACAAAGATTTGAGTCTGTGTGTGTGTGTGTGTGTGTGTGTGTGTGTAAATTAATGATCAACCGAATGGTTATGTGTATGTATGAGTTGTGTGTGATTTTCCTCTCTTTTGGCATCACCCACCCACGCACCCACCCACCCACACACACACAGGGACCCATCCCTCCATCCATTCCAGCACCTGGTATTGTCATATACCAAGAGCCATTAGCCTTGGGCCATGTGGCAAACATTACAAAGTAGCATCAAAGGGTCACATGACAGGAGCACCATCAACTAGGTCAATGTCTTAGGTCAAGGGTCATCTGAAGGGCAGGTGTCAGAGGCTTAAGCCATGTGACTTGTGAGAGCACTAGAGTCAGGACTCAAAGGGTAAAGGTCATGTAGATGCAGGTCAGGCACAGGGGCCAAAGGGCATATAGGTGGAGCTCAACCATGAGGGTCAAAGATCAATGATCATATAGGGCCACTTCAAACATGAAGCCAAAGGTCACAGAGAGACAGGTTTAATACAGGGTCATAGATCAAAGCTCACGCAGAGACATAAAGCATGCAAGAGTGGAAGCTAGGAAGTTCCAAGAGCATTCAAGGGTGAAATCAGTAAGGCCTGATCAAGGTGAACTCCCAGATTACTG
Source organism: Podocnemis expansa (assembly GCA_007922195.1). Taxonomy (NCBI): domain Eukaryota; kingdom Metazoa; phylum Chordata; order Testudines; family Podocnemididae; genus Podocnemis; species Podocnemis expansa. Next base: position 523,925 of record ML682132.1, read on the forward strand.
AACCGGGGAGCACAGGAAGGGGAGGAGATGAGCAGCTCTCAGTGCTGAAAGAACAGGTTCAGGACTATGTAGAAAAGCTAGACAGGCACACGTCCATGGGGCCAGATGCAATGCCTCTGAGAGTCCCGAGAGAGTTGGCAGGTGTGATTGCAGAGCTGTTATCTTTGAAAACTTGTGGCAATTGGAGGAGGCCCCAGATGACTGGAAAAAGGCAAGTGTAGTGTCTATCTTCCAAGAAGGAGGGTCAAGGGAACTACAGACAGGTCAGCCTCATCTCAGTGCCTAGAAAAATCATGGAGCAGGTCCTCAAGGAATCCATTTTGAGGCACTTGGGAGAGAGGAAGATGATCAGGAATAGTCAGCATGGATTGACCAAGGGCAGGTAATGCCTGACTAACCTCATGGCCTTCTATGATGAGATGACTTGATGTGAGGAAAGCATTGGACATGATATACCTTGACTCCAGCAAGCTTTTGACATGGTTTCTCACAGCATTGTTGCCAGCAAGTTACAGAAGTGTGGGTTGGATGAACGGACCATAAAGTGGACAGGAAGCTGGCTAGATTATTGGGCTCAATGGTAAGCGTCAAAGGCTCAATGTCTAATTGGCAGCTGGTAACAAGCGGAACGCCTTAAGGGTCAGTCTTGGAACGGGTTGTGCTCCACATCTTCCTTAATGACCTGGATGAAAGGGTGGAGTCACCCTCCGCAAGTTTTCAGATGACACTAAACTGGGGAGAGTGATGCATACGCTCAAGCGCAGGGACAGGATGCAGAGCGACCTAGACAAATTGTTATGATTGGGCCAAAAGAAATCTGATGAGGTGCAATAAGGACAAGTGCAGAGACCTGCACTTAGGGTGGAAAAATCAGAGTGGGGACCAACGAGTTGGGCAGCAGTTCTGTAGAAGAGGAGCTGGGGGGTTACAGCGGACAAGAAGCTGGGTATGCATCAGCAGTGTGCCCTTGTGGTCAAGACAGCTAAGGGGATATTGGACTGCAGATGGAGGGATGTGGTTATTCCCCTCTATTCAGCACTGGTGAGGTCACATTTGGAGTATTGTGTCCAGTTTTGCCCTCTCCCCCCCATGGGAAGAACGTGGACAAACAGGAGAGAGTCCAGCGGAGGACTATGAAAATAATTAGGGGCCTGGAACGCAGGACATATGAGGATAGGCTGAGAGAACTGGCCTTGTTTAGTCTGTAGAGGAGATGAGGGAGGGGGGATTTGATAACAGCTTTTCACAACCTGAAGGGAGGTTCCAGAGAGGAGGGAGATGGGTTGTTCTCAGTAGTAGTAGATGACGGAAGAAGGAGCAATGGTCACAAGTTGCAGTAGGGTAAATATAGATTAAATATTTTTAGGAAAGCTTTCTCCCCAGGAATTATGATGAAGCCCTGGAATGGGTAACCTGGGAAGGTGATGCAATCTCCATCCTTACAGGTTTTTAAGGCCTGACTTGACAAAGACCTAGCTGGGATGAACTGGAGCTGGTCTGGCTTTGGGCAGGGGGTTGGACTAAGTGACCTGAAGGCCCTGCCAACCCTAATCTGCTATATGACAGCTCAAGGAGTGGTCAGTCTGAGGTCTCTGGATAGGTCCTTTCCTCCTGGTACAACCTCAGTCTTGGGGGCTTAATCTGGGGACAGGGGGATGGCCTGGAATTCACCCCCATCACCCAATCTCAGGAGAAAGAAAGGCCAAGTGGCCCCAGCACTGGCATATTTCCATTCATCAGCCCCCACTTTCTTCCCAGAACTGGGGATAGACACCAGGAGTCCTGGGTCCCAGCCCCCTGTGCTATCCACTAAACTCCACCAGTGGTGTACCGGGGCCCCCGAATGAGGACTCAGGCTTGCCTCTAGGTCTCTGCCCAGCCAGCGCTGGCCACCTCTCTCCTCACAACACAACTTTAGCACACCAGAGGGCACTGCTCTTGCTCCCAGTCAGCTTGGTGGCAACACCCCCCCCCCCACAGCATGGCTCACATGAAGCTCCAACCTGGTGCCTCCCAGGCCGGTGCCGGGGGGCCATGGCTCCTCTTAGTTCACCACCAAACACTACTCCCCTCCCAGAGCTGGGGAGAGAACTCAGGAGTCCTGGCTCCCAGCTTTCCTTCCCCCCCTCCGCTCTAACCACTAGACCCTGCTGTTCTCAGACAATTAATACTAACCCCACTGTGGTGTGAATGACTTTATTTAGATTTTATTTTCCTTTGGAAATTGCCTGGTAATCTGCTCTCTAATCGCCGCTGTGGTGCTGATTATGCAAATGGATGCAAATGAGGCACAAATCAGAGGGAGGTGATGGGGAGTGGGTGCATTAAAGGCTGGGGATGGGGGTGGGGAGCTTTCAGGGTCATTTGCTGGCTGATGAGAGGGAGGTGATAGAAGAAAAGTTGCTGACGTCCTAGATAGATAGACAGATAGATAGATATGTGTAGTGGGAGGGCTGGGTGCACAGCTCAGCACGGTGGATGGGGATAGACAGGAGGTGTATGCAGATAGGTGGAAGGGATGGACAGATCTGATGGTGGTGGGGGCTAGATATTTGCTGTGTTGTTGTGGGCAGGTGGGCTCCAGGATCTGAGACACTAGGTATGGAGGGAAAAGTTTTATTGGCCCAACAACTGCCGGAGAGCGAGATAAACCTTTGAGTCCCACTGACCCGATGGGGAGCTCTGGAGAGATCATCTCTTGCCCAGCACAGCTCCAACATCATTGCAAACAGCATTTCGGTCTGCATTGTCTTCTAGCTCAAAGCCAGCAGTCCCCAAACTTGTTAAGTTGTTCCCCCCGCCTACTTCTAACGTGAGGTAACCACATGTGGCCAGGAGTGGGGACTGGGGTTGGTGGCTGGGCAGGAACCAGGGGCTCAGGTAGAGGGCAAATGTCAGAACTGGGAGCCAAGTTGCAGGCAGGACTGGTGGGGAGCTGGGAGACTGGGTGACTCTCCCACCCCACTCCCTAGTTACTCATTTGAGCTCCCCTGTGCTCCCCAACATTAATTTGCACCTTACAGTTTGGGAGCCACTTTGCTGCAAACCTGCTCCCCATACCAGCTCTGCTGGGTTACCTGTGGCGGGTCTCAGTACTGCCCTGTGCGTCTGTGTCCTTCCCTCACCTTTTTCTGTTCAACCAGTACATTCTCTGAGGCTGGGTCTATGTCCCTCTGTGGGGCTGGGCAAGATCTCGTGTGATGGATCCTGGCTGAGGTCTGCGAAGGGCCTGGCGCAATAGAGACCCCAATCTCTGTCCTTTCTTTTCTGGCTGTCCCCAGCCAGTGAAAGCAACACATCAGAGATTCTTGTTTAGTACCAGGATGGAGTCACTGCCAGCCAGTCAGAATCCATTAGTACAGTGGCCCCCAAGCTGGGGTCTGGGGACCTCTGGGGGTCCACAAAAATGTTGCAGGGAGTCCACGGAGCCTCTCCCTACTGCGGCTAAAATCCAGCTACAGCCCCGATGCTCTCAAGAAGGGCTGACTTTCCTCTCCCATGGCCGGATCCTGGCAGTGGGATGGGGCCACGGCAGGTCCCTGGAAGGGGCAAGGGCAGGGGGCCATAGCTGCTGCAGCTCAGCTCCCCAGCAGCTTGGGCCACTGCTCACTGGCTGTCCCAGTGGCACCACCAGAGTGGTGTGGGCCACAGTCTGCCCACATGGGCCAGATTACATAATCAACCAGGGGGGTCACAAAGATTTTTTTTGTTAAAAAGAGGTCCCCAGCCTGAAAAAGGTTGGGAACCACTGCATTAGTACCTAGGGTGGAGGTTCCCACAGTGCTGGAGCCAGCTTAGAATTCAGGTACTTCTGGGGCGTGAATTTTGTTTAGAGACCAAGAGGACGGTTTGGGGCTGGGATCTCTAGGCTTAACTACACCCCCTCCCCTGACTGAATGTTGGAGGCAAAAATCACAACTTGGGCTGCACCTGAGCAGTGGTGGGAAAGCACACACACATGCGCTTGCGCGCATGCACAGGAGTTTCTTTCTCTGCACTTCCCATCTAAATTCAGGGGAGGAGCATTGCTGCTCCGGGACAAGACCCAGGGCATGGGCACGGGCTCTGCCCCCCTGCAGAGGGCCCTGGCCCGTTGCCCTGATTTTGGGCCCAGTCCCGATCCTGCCTTGGGCTCCCATTGCCGCAGGCAGCCAGGCTCTGAATCCCTGGGCAGCAACAGGGCTGGGAGTGGCAGCACTGCTGCTCCCAGCCCCGTTCCCGGCAGGGGATCTGAGGCCAGGCTGGCGGCCTGACACGTGGGGCACTGGTGCTGGGACTCGGGGCATGTGCCCCATGAGCCAGGTGCCAGTGACACCCCTGCTTCAGGGTAGGGGTTGCCTCCAGCAGGTGGCTTACAGGACCCAGGACCTTTCCCCTCTGTTAGGCACCAGATGCTATGTGTGGGCTTTGGCCCCTCTCGCTAGCTGGTTTGCTGAGTTTGTCCTGTGTCAGACCCATTCTCAGCAGGGTCAGGACCCCTGCTTGCCCATTGGGCTGGACACAGCCCGTCTAGCAGTATTCTCCCCAGGATTTGAAATTAGAGGGGGTCTAGGAGGGTATTGGGGGTGCGCTTACTAAATTGGTATAACACTGTTACTAGCTGACAACTAGGGGTTGTTGAGAAATTCAGGAAGGGATGTAGGAGGGTGTAAGGGGGGTGTTAGGGAAATCCCTGCCTTCTAGCAGAGCAGAGGCACATTCAAGGACTGGGTGGCTGTGTGTATCTGGGGGTTGTTTGTGTGTCTCCCCTGGCCCCCACCTCAAAATCCTCTGAGTGTGTGTGGGGAGGGCTGGAAACCAGGTGTGGGGGGCACCTCTTTGTTCCCTTCCCTCCTCGTCTGGGCTGCAGCCAGTGGTTATTAAACCCTGCACCCCGACCCACAGCCCGCCACAGGAGCCCAACGTGGACCCAGCCCCCACAGACACGTGCTGAGCATGCGTGCCACAAATCCCCCGCCCTCTGCATGTGCTGGCGGGGCACCAGGTGTCATTGACGGCTTGACACCGCGTGCCACCTGCCACCCCGTGGCTTGCGTGCACCTGCTGCAATTCCACGGGGTGGCCACCGATGCTCTGGCCTCACGCTAGGGGGCGCTGTGCGCAGGGGGCAGAGCAGGGTCTCTGCCTTGGGGGTCAGGGCTGGCCCCAGGGAAGCACTAGGTGGCGCTGTGATGTTGCTGGGAGTGTGAGCAATCCCTGGGCTAAGGGCTGCAAGAAAAGGGAACGGCAGGAGTCCTTGTGCTGCTGCTTCTGGGGTTGCAGTGTGTGTGTGTGTGTGTGTGTGTATTTGTGGCTCAGTGGATGTCTTTGGTTGGCTGGGGCTGTGTGTGCATATCTGTGTCTCAGGGAATATGCTTTTTTGTGTGAGTGGGTTGTTCCTTGCTTGTGGAGCTGAGGCCCTTCCGTGTATGTGTATGTTTCTTTGTGTCGCTATGCATGTGTGTATGTGTGTGCCTACAACTAATTGCTTCTGTGTTTTTGTGTCTCTTTGTGCCTGGTTGTATCATGTGTGCACGTGGGGCGGGGGGTTCACTTCTAGTAAGGCTAAGCCTTGCTCTGTGTGTGTGTGTCACTATGTTTGTGGATATGTTTGTGTTCGCAACCAGCTGTATCTGTGTTTCTGTGTGTCTGTCTCTGCAGTGTATGAGTATTTGTGTGTTTGTGCACAGTTGTGCCTTAGATCCAAAGGGGCAGCCCTGTTAGTCTAGTTCAGTAAAACAAACAAGCAAGGAGTCCTGTGGCACTTAAAAACTAAAAAATCTATTTCTTGCATGAACTTTCGTGGGAGAAAATCCCACTTCTTTAGATGTTTTTGATATCTTCTCATTCTGTAAGTTCCCCATCTTCAAAGCATCTGAGGAAGTGGGATTTTCTCCCACGAAAGTTCATGCAAGAAATAGATTTGTTAGTCTTTAAGTGCCACAGGACTCCTTGTTTGTTTGTTTGTTTTACTTGTGCCTTAGTAAGTGGCTGTACGGGTGTGAATCTGCAGGCCAGTTATTGGACCCGCGCATGTCCCTGTCTCACAGCACCCCGTAGTGCTTTAGTGGGCTATAGACTGCCGGGGAAAATCCCCGTCCAGATGCAGACAACGGATGGGGTAGTTTGCACTGCAAATTTCCTGTGACAATTTTTGTTCCGTGTGGCCTCGGGTGCAGACCTGTGTTGTGTTCTGAGGTTCCTGGCCCTGTCGTGACTCAGTTCCTTGAGGAAGCTTCTCTGCGGATCTTGCTGGGAAGCTGACACAGCAGAGCTGCAACTGTGATGAAAATCTGCCTTCCCCACCACAGCCATACATCACAATCGTCCGTCCCCCCTCCATGCCCCGCGCCACCCCAGGACAATGACTGGACCAGAGATGAGATTACGAACTTTCATTCACCCTATGCCCCGTGACTACATCCCATGCTCAGGTTCTGCCTCCACTGGGTTTGGGCCCCTGTTTCCTGCTTGTACAGTGGCATTGGTGCTAGCTGCGGGATTGCACATTATTTATCCCTGCAGCTGGGGGCATCACACACACATACACTGGAGGGAGCTCTCCAGTGCCAGCAATGGGCTTGGGCTCTTGGCAGATGGGCAACATTGTTGTTTTAGTCACTCTCTGGTCATGTTTTCAAACTTTTCTTCCCCCATGATGGTTTGGAACTGACTTGATTTTTTTAAGTGAAAATGAGACTCTGATTAAAATATGTAGGTGCCTGATGGGCCGTGTAGAGATCAGGTGTAGCACAGGCATGCAGTGAGAGACAGTCCCTGAGGCAAAGAAATCATAGTCTATCAAGAATGTGATTTTCTTCTTCCCACCCCACAGTTTACCAGTAGGGAAACTGAGTCATAGAATGGTGAATTGATGGGCCTTAAGCCATGCAGGAGGTTGGAGACAGAAATAGAACCCAGGAATCCTGAAATTCCCAGTCCATCTACTCTAACCACTAATCCCCACTCTCCTCCCAAAGCTTGTGCTGGAATCCTGACTCAGTCACAGTGACAAATGAAACTGCAAGATCCCTTCATGTCAGACCCATGCTGAGCAAAGTCCATCATCTATTTCCAGAAACCATTTGGGTACTTTAGGAACCAACCCCTCATGCATGGTGGATGGGATTTTAGCTCCTAAATCTCTTTTGAAAACTAGATTTTGATGCCTCGGATTGTTGGGCCTGCCACTGCTGAGTGAAGCAGTGCCAGAAGTGTTTTACACAGGGCCGTAACTATGACAGGGCGACAGGGCACAGCCCCGGGTGGCCCAAAGTGGCTCAGTGGAGCTGCGCTATTAAAGCAGCAGCTTTGTGGTGCTGGCTCTGAGTGCCGCTAATGGAAAGGGGTGTGTTCCAATTGGAACACGCCCTGGGCGCAAAACGCCATGTTACGGCTCTGGTTTTACAGGTTGGGCCCATAGGCGCTGAGTTATTTGTTAACATGCCGTTGAGTAAAGTACAGCATCAGGACCCATAGCACCTGCATTTGTGGACTCACTAATCCTTTCCACATGCAAAACCATCTGCCACCCACTGGTCTTGTGATGTGGTTCTGGATGCAGATTTCTCATTTGCATTTTGGGCCCTGAGAATATGTTATGTAGACAGAGCCATAGCTAGAATTTTTCGTGCCTGGGGCAAGCAGCCCCAGTTGCACTCTCCCCAGCCCCAATCTGGCCTGGAAACTAATGCTGCTGCCGGCAAGCTGGGGGGATCCAGAAGTATTGCCAGCCGCTGTTGCTGGTAGGCCAGGGAGATCTGGATCTGTCCCCAGCCGCTGTTGCTGGCAGCCTGGGGGATCCAGATCCATCCCCAGCCACCTGGCTGGGGATGAATCTGGATCTCTGTGGCCTGCCGGCAGAGGCAGTGAGGAACTGGATGCGTCCTCAGCTGCCACTGAAAGGCAGCGGCGAGCCCAAGTGGCGCTGGAAGTCCCAGGCACCAAATTTTAGAGGGTGCAGGGGATGGATCCAGCTCCCCATAGCAGCTGGGGATGGAGCCGAACCATCTCCAGCTGCTGTGGGAAACTGAATCCGTCCACTGCGCCTTCTAAAATTCGGCATCTGGAACTTTGCCCCACTCGCCCTGGCCTAGTTCCAGCCCTGTGAAGGCAAATGCTGGGTTCATGCTGTAAAGGCTGACTCATGTGCTGAATGTACAAATATATTGCGGGCACTGAAGACCAGGATGGCTGGGTATCATTTGCACTGCAGGCACCGGGCTTGAGTTCTAGAGGTAAACATTAGGGGTGCATTTCACAGTCTGGCACATGCATGTTACATGCAAAGACGGGGGATGCATTGTGGAGTTGGGCAGAGGAATTCTATATATGAATGCAGCTGGTGTCTTGCAGAGCTCGGTGCACACGCTGGAAAGGGAAATGCCCTTCCAGTTGCAGGCATTAAACATCTACAAAAGCCGGTGCTGGTGGCCCTCAGGCAGAGAGGCAGGATCTAGAGCAGTGGTGTTCAAACTTTTTTTCTTGGGACCCAGTTGAAAAAAATCATTTGTGCCCACGACCCAATAATTACTTTTTTGAGCAATGCTTTCCAGTCTTTTGACAGTGGCAGCCGGGGATGCCATGACCTGAAGGTCTGGGACCCAGCACTGGATCCTGATCCTAAGTTTGAAAACCATACACCTCATGGGCTGCAAGGCCCTTGTCCACTCCAGACACCTCTTGGATGTCTGTGTTTCATAGATTGCATGTAGGCTTTGCTCATAAACTCAGAGCAGCGCAGCCTCAGCACTGGGGAAGCTATTTTCTGCATCCCCCATGCTTGCCAATTACCAGCTTCCCCTGTCAAACCCGAGCTCTTGTTTCCCCTTTTGCTCTGGTCTCCACTGTTTCCTGACACCCAGCTGCTCCTCGAATAATCCCAAAGCTGCTGACTCAGGCACTTTTTATAGACTCCAAAGTTATCAGGGAATCTCTGCCAATGAAGAGTGTGATCAGATAAAGCCTGGCACTATCCACTCTCAGCTGCGTCCATCAATCCTGCCATTCCCATGTACTTTTTTTTTCACCCATCCATTCATCCTTCTAGAGCCCTGAGTGGATACAAACGTTGATCCACAGCTGATCTGCATCCACAAGAAATGGTTAACAGATGTCCGCACTGCATCTGTGGATACCGGTGGATATAAGGTTTATATCTGTGGATTGGTGGGGCTCTACAATCTGTAGTTTTCATCCAGAGGCTTTGTTTTTCCTCTAGAAATGGATATCATGGGGGATATTCATGGATTTTTCAGGGTTGTACATCCATCAATCCACCTCCCCAAACATCTTCCATCCATCCATTCATTGGTGCCAACATCAGTCATTCTCATCCTATCCCCTGCTGCCTGATTTCCAGCTGTTTAGTCATTTGAATGGGTTTATACGGTCACCAGTAGATCCAGTCAGAAGATAGTGAAGTTCCTGTCCTGGAATCAGGATCCAGACCATTTTTACAAGGACCCCCGGGTGCATGACAGGAATATTTATGTGGTTAAGCAAATCTGTATAATTTTGTAAGTTTTTATTAAGATAGCATAGAATGCTAGATGAACGATTAAAAGAAAATGAATAAACAAAAGGATAGCACAGGTCTTGACAAACCTAGGTGCTAGCCCCAAAACTGGGTCACCCAGGTGTGTGGCATGTTAAGGGACCCCCTGCTGCAGCAGTGTGGGGTGAAAAGTCCTCCAACCCCTGAAAAACCACCACCATCGTGGACACTGCTGGTGGCTGTGATCTGGGGCCAGAAGCCCTGCTGCCATGAACACTTGCAGCAGCAGTCAAGGGCAAAGAAACACCCGCTGCTGCTGAAAAAAAGCCGTGCACCGCTGAAGTGGGTGTTCTACTCCCAGCAGTATCCTGGTGCAGCTACGTGCCAGGGTATGATTCCCAGGTGCTGTGGCAACCTGGAGTCACAGTTTTGTCAAGCCTTGGGATAATAGTTAGACTTACAGTCTTGTTCTGTCACGCGATATGTACAGCTACTTTGGATGCTTTGGATTAATATGCTCACACCCTTCCCTGATGACCTGGTTGATAGACTCTGGTTCCTCAGCTCTTGGGCGGAGGGCTTGGCTAGGATGGGGCTATGAGCCTTAATACTAAGTGTGCGCTGAGGACAAAGATTCTTACAAACACTCACCAAACAAGCTTATGGGAGAAGTAGCTGACAATGGCAATCTAATAATGGGGTTTGCTCTTTTTATACCCAAAACTACGTAGGTCCTCCTTCTCCATCAAAACTTGGCTTTTTCACACACAAATTATAGGGTACCCTTTTTTATAGGCTTGTAGTTTTTTGCATCTTATTGATACATTAAGAACATATCCATCTCCTCAACAGATAGTTCTAGGCTGTTCACTTATCTCACCTTTGTTCTTTCTGCCCTTTCGGTGGGTTTTATGGTGTACTTGTGAAGTTCACTTAGGGCATAAATTGAGCAACCCTTCTGCTTTGCTGTTTCCTGACTTAGCAAGGATGAAAAAGTCATAACTAGACCCCTGCAAATCTGTGGATATCCGCATTAAATCCACATCTGCGGATAAAACACGGATATCCACGGACCATTTCTTGTGGATGCAGATCGGATACAGATCCACTTATTTTTGCCTGCACAGAGCTAGAGCTCTGCAAATATGTGGATATCCATGGATATCTGCATTATATCTGCATCCGCGGATACAACACAGATATCTGCAGGCCATTTCTTGCGGATGCACGTCGGATATGGATCCACATATTTGTATCTGTGCAGGGCTCTGTTCATAACCACATCCATTGCTTCTTGTTCCTTCAGTGGGCCATTTCCTGTGTACCCAAGAGCCAGTAGGTGTCACCTGCTCCTGGCCCCCAGGGCAGCCTGGTGGCCCAGGGTGTGTGGGTTATAGCCCAGGGAGGATCCCTTCAGTGTGTCTCCCCTGAGCTGAGGACCCATCCCTGGTTGAAGGCAGATCTGACATGGTTTGAGGCTGTAAGCTGACTTGTCTCAGAGAGCTGGAATGGTCCTATAAGATTCCATGTCAGCCACACATTTATCTTCCCACCTGTACACAGGGTCTGCTGGGTAAACTGAGTTACCTGCCTCGGCTCCTGAAGTCCAGTGCTCCTAGCATCACCCATAGGCATCAGACCCAGTCCTGACTGCCTGGGAAGACCCCATACCTTGGCCCCTGTAGCTCGGTGCTACTTATGGTTCAAGGAGAGAGGAACTGTGATGACAGCGGTGCCATAAACTCCCATGGTGACTCCCCCTTCTGGCAGGGCTGGAAAGTATGGGGGAAATAACCCATGTCAATATGTCTCCACCCAGTGGGTCCTTAAGGAGACTGTTTGCATTTCTGATGTAGCTAATGGATGGTTGGTTATGTTTATGTAAACACGCCCCCCCCCAGCTAGTCAGCTAAGAACAGCTGATAACCCAGATCATCTCTCACACACGTAATCACAGCAGTTTACTCAATGGCTACAATACGTAATGATCTATTGCAAAATTATAATGTACTTTATCATCTATTAATTAATAATGTTCTGATGTTAATGAATAAAAATAACCTATTGCTGAATTATGGTATAGTAACAAGAATATTATGTTGCTGATTAACTACAATGATCTATTGCTAAATTATAATGTATTAATAAGAATATTATGGTGCTAAGTTATTCCCCAAATTATATCTTTAGCTGTAAAATCATGTATGTAACAATAATCTATTGCTAAATTTTTATAATTAACTGTGATCTATCACTAAATCATGTGAAGTGCTGAAAACAATCTGTTCCAAATTAGTTAACAATTATACATTGATAATGATGTGAATTAATATCAGTAATCTACTTCTAAATTACTATAATTAATAATTATCCATCACTAAATTATAATATTAATTACTACAAACAATCTGTTACAAAATTAAACAACTATTCTACACCAATTATATAATAATGTTAATTAACAATAGTCACTATATTCTTATCTTCATCCATAATCCATTGGTAAAATTACTAAATTATTAGTAAGAAAATTATCATTGATAACAAATTGATATGATAATTAATGACAATAATCACTGTGATCTAAAATATCATTAATATTCCATTGCTAAGACACTAAATTAATTATTAGTAATCAAAGTACAATTATTAATTTTGATGAATAGCACATTTCTGTGATAATCAATAAGAATATACATTACATTCTAATGATATAATTAGTAGCAATATTTCACTGCTCACATCCCTAGGGAATTATTAGCAATAAAGCTCTTTTGCAGTTTCGTTGTAGTCAGATTGGCCTCAGGATATTAGAGACAAGGGAGGTGAATTAATGGAAAAAGAGATTAGGTTTTGAGTGACTTAGCCCTTTTGTTCAGGACCAGAAGAAGAGCTGTAAGCAAACTCAACAGCATTTCTCTTTCACCACCAGAATTGGTCCAAAGAAAGATATTATTTTAGCTGCTGTGTTCCCCTAGTAATAAAGTTATCATAATTAATTAATATACTTCCAGCAACACAGCCAACATGCTGAAATCACTTCGAAATGCTGGCACTGTTTCATTATGAAGCTCCTTTCCAGTTGAGCAATTTAGCCAGTGTTCAGCATCTTGTGGATCATTTCCATGGAGGAGATTTTGCAGAGCTGGGTCGGGTATTTCTTTGGTACAATACTGTTTGTTTGCCAAGAGTGGAGGCACACTCGTCTTTCTCTCAACCCAGCAGGAAACAAACTACAGGGGGAAATCCAAGCCTGCTTGCAGATAGCACTTTGCACAAAGATTTCCCTTGGCTCCTCTCAGGACTTCTCTAGATTTCTTTCTTTCTTTCTTTCTTTGGTGGTCTGCTTTATCCTTCTGCTTGTACTTAGAAAATGAAATCCTAGCAGGATCTTATACAGGAAGAAGGCAATATGCCACATTTATTATGAGAAAAACAGAACTAGGTTAAAGCCTAGTTACCTACACAACACACATCTCCCTGATTGTTGCTTGTGCATGGGTGCTGTTCGCGGCTCAAGGTGGCCACCTGGCCAGGGAAGCCGGGCATGAGAAAGAGCTGCATTTCTGTCAGGCACACGGCTGTGCACTGATGCTCTCAAATGCTATGAAGCATATTGCCCAGATGCTTGAAGCATCAAACGCTTGAAGATGGGGAAGTGGGATTTTCTCCCATGAAAGCTCATGAGATAAATAAATCTGCTAGTCTTTTAAAGTGCTACAGGACTCTGTGTTTGTTTTGCTGAACTAGACTAACACAGCTACTCCTTTGGAACTTGACATGTAAATGAAGTTTCAACAAAACTTAGACAGGGCAATACAAAATAAAGGAGAAAAACTTTCTTACTAGGAGGGTGGTGAAGCATTGGAATGGGCTACCTAGGGAACTGGTGTAATCTCCATCTTTGGAGATATTTAAGGCTTGGTTAGACAAAACCCTGGCTGGGATAATTTAGCGAGAGTGGTCCTGCTTTTTTGGCAGAGGGTTGAACTAGATGACCTCATGAGGTCCCTTCCAATCCTATGATTCTATGACTTTAAAATGGAGGTTTAGTTACAATACAAATGAAGTGCACAGTTCAAAAAGGAGTTTTAGTTACAACGTGGAGTTACATCAGACTTTATGACATTAAAGAAAAAGTGAATGAATGCGCCTGGTATTTTTATCAATGAATAATAGGCAACATTCCAGACAGAAATGCTTCTTGGAAGCAATTCTATGTACAAATTCCTCTTTAGCTCTACATGTGGCACATAGCTGTATTTCAACCAATGCCCTTGTTTCATCTATCACTAAATAAAGGGGTATTTAACTGGTCCCTCATTGGCTGTGTTCACACAGCACTCTTATTTTGAAACAAGAGGTTGTTTCGAAATAAGAAATACCCTGTTCACCATGACGCACGGTTGTTTCGAAACAAGTTAAACCCCATGCGGGGATGAAACAATGTTGTTTCGAAACGATTGTTTCGAAACAACGCCACGCAAACATGTTGTTTCGAAACAACGGTGACTTGTTTTGAAATAACTGTTGCCTGAACCTGCTATTTCGCTTTGAGCTTTTTCCTTAATACAAATTAACAAACTGTTAATTCGAATTAAGTTATTCGAAATAAGGTGTTATTTTGATAGAAGTTGTTTCAAAACAATCGTATCGAAATAACCCCCTGTGTATGAACACAGCCGTTTAGGCTGGAGGGAAGGCTGCTAACACTCCAGCATCTGTGAAGTCTGTATTTGGTCTCAGATCAGATTCCTGGGAGTGATTAGCACCCTCCAGCACCACAATAACAACCATACAGCTTTAAAAATAGGTACAGACATTGAAAGGGAGCCCAGGAGTCCTGACTAGGGTTACAGGATGTCAGGCAAAAGGAGGACATGTCCTCCTTTTTATCTTCATGTCCTCCATCCGGCAGGCATTTTAAAAATACATGATTTTTGTCTGGCTTTTTACTTACAGGGGTTAAAGTATGCTGGAATGCCCCAGAACACCCTATTTTTAGGGAGAAGCATTCCAGGGTCCCCTAAAAACAGAAGAATATTACATTACTGCTACATTTTCTCCATGTGTCCTTGAATGTCCTCCTTTTTATACTTCCCTGTCCCCCTTTCCATGATTTGGTATCTGGTAACCCTAGTCCTGACTGACTCCCAGTCCCCTCGCATCTGCTTAGCCCCAGTCTTATCCCTAACAGCAGGACTCTGTAAAGAGTGGGCCACTCCTTGAACCCTTTCCAGGCACCTTTCAGACTAAAAGACAACACGTCTCATCCCAGTGGCTCACAAATAAGAGCAATTGTTGTGTTCCTTTTTCCCGTCTGTTTTTCATTGACTACACTGTGTCCCTGGCTGATGTGTCCAGATGACTTGTTACAGTTGAGAGAGGTTACCCATCTGCCTGTCCTAAATCATCACCTCTAATCTTCCAAGTACTACACACTCATCAGCTTGTGCATCTGCCTGTCCTCAATTGTGTCTAATTTTCCCTTGTGTTTCAGCCTCATCAGATCATTTGCCTGCATCTATTAGATTGTTGGATCTAATTTTCCGTTGGGTTTTATCCTCATCAGATTGTGTGTCTGGCTTTTCTAGACTGTTGTGTCTAAATTTCTCCATATGGCACATGCTTGTCAGATTGTGTCTACCTGTTTCCGCTTAGGTTCCCGCCCGCACCCCTCCACAACCCATTGCCTCGTTCCCTCTTCCTAGATGGCTGTCAGACCTAACCACATCCCCAAAACTCAACTAGAGCCCCCAGCTCCTTGCTCACCTGTCGCTAGGCACCCTGGAGAGAGTGGAGTCTCTGTGGCCAAGTCCAGTACAATTGGGAAAGTCACTTCATAATAAATGGCCAAAGAAATAAGTCAGAAAAGCAGAAGTGACTTTGCCATGTTCCTGGGTTTGGGGGATGTTGCACCTGCACCATGCTGGGGAGTTGACACTTCTCATGGAAATGCAGGATTCCTAGGTATCTAGGTCAGAAAGGACCATTATGATCACCTCATGTGACCTCCTGTAAACGCAGGCAGGAAAACTGCCCCCACATCATTCCTAGAGCTGGTCTGTGAGAAAACCAACACATCATGATTTTTGGCAAGCCATCCCAATGGTGAATTACATGCATTGTTAAAAATGTGCATCTTCAACTTCAGCCATCAGATCAGGTTAGGCCTTTCTCTGCTAGGTTGAAGGGCCTGTTATTAAATATTTGTTCTCTTTGTAGGCACCTTTAGACTGTAACCAAACCACCCCTTCACCATCTCTTTGTTAGGCAAATTTGTGGTGCTCCCTGCATGTATCCTGATATGGCAGCTTTTCTCAGCCTTTAATCATTCTTGTGGCTCTTCTCTGAACCTTTCCCAATTTATCCATGTCCTTCTTGAACTATGGGCTCCAGACCTGGCTGTGGGAGTCCAGCACCAGCCAAACCATGGCCTCCTCCAGAGGGCAAACAACCTCTCTGCTCCTACTTGAGATTCCTCTGTGGATGCAACTCAAGATCACATTAGCCCCTTTGGTCACAGCTTCACACTAGGAACTCACGTTCCCTGGATTATCCTCCAAATCATTTTCAGAGTCGCTGTCCCCAGGGGAGAGTCTCTCAGCCTGTAAATTTGGTGTCAGCTGGCATCCTTTGTTCCTAGATGCACACACTGTCATTGTGTCATGTTAAAATGTATATTAAATAAAACAAGGAGTCGTGTGGCATTTTAACACTAACAGATTTATTTTTTGCATGAGCTTTTGTGGAAGAAAATCCCACTTTGTCAGATGCTTCGAAGATGGGCAAACTTACAGAATGGCATGAAAATAAATGCAAGGGGGTGTAAAACATAGGATCAGGTCATACAGTAATGGCAAATCAGAGCAGATGTTAGGTTCAAACCATGGGAAGCCTGAAGTCAAATTACCTTTTGTAATGGGAAAGAACCCATAGTCTCAATTAAGTCCTGCTTTCACAGAATTTAGCTTGCATATTATTTCGAGTTCAGCTGTTTCTCTTTGAAGTCTTGATGTCCCAGCAACATCTCTGATGACAGTCGTTAACAAATCATTCATCTGCTTGTGCCCAGTTTACCAAGTGATCCAAAAGTATCCCAATCTGTCCTCTTCATTATATACCACTCCCTCAGTTTTTGTGTCCTCTTTTGTGTTAAATTTTGGTTGGGGATATCTAATGTTGCCTTCCAGGTCATTAATAAAGGTTTTAAATAGCATAGGGCCAAGGACAGACACCTGCGGGCTCCCCTTGGAAGCACCCTCCCTCGACGGTGATCACTCATTTACAATTACATTTTGAGACCTATCAGTTAGCCAGTTTTTAAGTTATTGAATCTGGCCACAGTAATAGTATATCCTTCTAGTTTTTTAATCCTAATGACTTGTGGTACCAGTTCAAACACATTATGGATGGTGAAGACCTTTACTGTTGGTGTGAAAATCTGGATGGAGGATCAGTGTGGTATTTGTGCTACCACAGTGCTTTTGAAACCTTGGCTGAAACTGCACCAGCCCCATACCTGAGATCAGAGCACCATTGCACTGCCTGGACACAGAGCAAGAGACAGTTTCTATTCTAGCTCCACTTGTGACCCTGTTACGCCTGGCTCTGCATAGACATCAACTGCTATTTCCAAGAGAAAAGGCAGAAGTGAAAAGTGATTCTCTGCTGGACATAAATAAGTTGTGGTTGTTATTGGCTCTGTTAAAAAAAAATACAACACATGAAAATCAGTTAAACTGTCACACAGTTTGTAAACAGAGAATTTTACAGTTGGCTGCTTTCGTATTTGGAGTGAACACATTAGCTTTAGTGAAAGTAACATTGTTATTAACAAGTTATAACCATGTGGCACTGACTTAGAGAGAGATCAGGGCACCTTTGCCCTGGTGCTGCATAGACACAGGCCCTGGCCCACGCGAGATCATGGCCTTGTTGTGCACAGACACACAGTGAGAGGCAGTCCTTGTCCCTAAGAGTTTATACTCTACATAGCCGTGGTGGTGAAGGGACTAGAAGCCAGGAAACCATGAAGCTTTAATCATGAGCCTAAAACTCTGCTCTAGCCAGCTGCTGCCCCAAGCTTGAAAATCCTATCATCCGTGAAACAGCTTGGTGAGGGTTCAGGAGGATGGAAGGGAAACGCTCTGTGGCTGTGGGGAGGGTCTCTTTTCTCTTGGGGCCACGGGGTTTTGTGGGAGGTGAGGGTTCTGCATGTGGGAGTGCAGACTTCTGGGATCCAGTTGGAGAGGACACTGCGATGTCTCCCCACAATGCTGTGGTCCAGCTCCTACAAAGCTTGGTTGGCTCTGTCCTGAGTCTAGGAAACATCCCACATACAAGGTCCAGCACCAGGCCTGACCCCGACTCCCTTCCCTCCGTCCACCAAGCCCAGACCCATGGCACGATGGGCCTATTTGAACCAAATCTTGGAAAATTTCGTGTTGGATTCCTCTGGGGGCTGCTCCCCTTTGTGCTTCACCTTGGAAAAGTTGATGGAGGCATAGTGCAGCTCTTCTGGCTCCTTGGCTGCTGCCCTCCTGTCCTGGATGTCTTTGGCTTGGTGGGCTGCCAGAGTCATGCCATTCTGAGTGAAAAGCAAAGCAGAAACACCAGGCAAGACACTTGCATACATCCTGCTATGTTGACTGCATGGGGTTCCTGGGGTCTTGTTTCCCCTACCCTCTCTGTAAATGTATTTCCTATACCTGGCATGGACTAGCAAGCTGCATGGGCTTTGGTGCATTTCGCACATGCTGCAGACACAAGTCAATGCCTTAAGCCTGTGCCAGCACTGGGTAAGTTAATGCATTCTCTACATTTCTTGCACTGACCAGGCATTAGCAAGGTACAGGGGGCTATGCAAATTTCACACACCATGCATGCAGAATTTCATCTCACCCATCTCATAGCTCCAAGCTGTGCTGCTGCATCTATTGTGTTTTCTGCATGCTGTATACATTTCAACCCACCCATTGCACCCTGCATACATTAGCTGATCACAGGCACCTCCTGCCATCACAGGCAGTCGCAAAAAACATTTCTTGCCAAGAGGGGTAGCCATGCTAGTCTGTGTACACCAAAAGAACGAGAGTCCTGTGGCATCTTCTAGACTAACAGATTTCTTCAGGCATAAGCTTTTGTGAGCTCCAACCCACTTCATTAGATGCATCTGACAAAGTGGGTTGGAGCCCATGAAAGCTTATGCCTGAAGAAATCTGTTAGCTGCTGAGGTGTCACAGGACTCTCATTATTTCTTGCGCAGTTGGTGAATTCAGGGGGTACCTGGGAGTTAGCAGAATTTAATCCACATCAAGTCCCACGCACTTTGCGACAGCAGGTGAATGCCTTTAGATATTTGTGCATTAGCAAAGAGGGCCTCAAGAGGGCCAGGAAGCAGAAGGGTAAAGAGAAAGAAGTATACGCGGGTGTGGAGGGAGGGAGCAGAGATGGGGTAGGAAGGACAGACTGTCCCAGGTACCTACCATGGGGAGGGTGCTTATGTTACTATAAACCAGGTCATTATCATCAGCTGTCTGCCCAGTTTGTGTGCTAGGGGCTGCTGACTTCTGGCTCCGCAGCCTGTGTGGAAATGCATCAAAGAGATAAGAGTGGGGGTGCGGGTGGGATAGAATAGGGAAGGGGTGCACCACTGGTGGAAGGTAGAGCAAAGGGGACTGGGCTAGCCCAGGGAGAGGGGTTTTGGGGATCTCACTGTAGCGGGGGACTGACATAACCCAGGGGAGATGCCAGGGGATCTCTGAGGTATCTCAGGGGAGTATCTGGGGTTCAGGGTGGGAGGCATCAGACTCACTTGATCACACAGAGCCCAAGAAGGAAGCAGCCGACAGCGACCCCCAGCCCGCAGACCACCCCGAGACCCAGCAGCCTGGCAGACGCCGCCGCACCTGCAAAAACCAGAGCATGAGGCATGGCTGGGGAGAGAACCTGGACCCTAACCCTCACCCAGAGTTAAGGAGAGAAGCTCAAAGTCCTAGCTTCCAACCCTCTGCTCTACCCACTAACTCCAATTCCTCCCCCATGCTCAGTTGTCTGAGCGTCTCACCTTTCTGTGGGGGACTGAGGTCAAAGTGCAGGGCAGCATAGGTCCCAATGGGGTTGTAGCCGAGGCAGAAGATCCTGGGGCCCCCATCCCTGCTCCCTGTCCAGCTCAGGGTGCTGATGGCCTCATTCCCTTGGGCCCAGGAGCTGACCTGCAGGCCCCCCCAGGAGCCATTCCCAGTTACGGCCTTCCCGTCCACCTGCCATTGGAGCTGGGGCAGGGGATGGGCGTGCAGGGAGCAGATGCAGCTGACATGGGCCCCCTGGTGCTGGCAGGATGAGTTCAGTTCTGTCCCGGGCCGGGGGCTGTCTGGGGAGAGCAGGAGACACAGCGGCAATAGTCAGAGAGAGAGAAACCCAGTGGCAGGGAGTCCTGAGAG